>VYXH01003292.1:5459-123328 GCA_013397275.1 Burhinus bistriatus
TCTGTAGAGCCATCCTACCCTCAAGCAGATCAACATTCCCACCCAACTTGGTGTCATCTGCAAACATACTGAGGGTGCCCTTGATCCTCTCATCCAGGTCATTAATAAAGACAGTAAACTACACTGAACCCTGGGAAACATCACTAGTGACCGGCTGTCAACAGGTGCATCATAATTTTCCCTCTGCACAATGGCTTCCAGCTTCTCCTGTTTGTTACCCATGCTGCGTGCATTAGTGTAGAAGCATTTCAGTCACGTTAATTGTCCCGCCACCTTTTTGCTGAGAGAAGCCCTACTTCCTACTTAATGACTCCCAGGCACAGCTGTAGTTTCTAACCCATCAATAACCCTCACATCTTTGCTGCTGCATGGATCTCCGTTCCCTACTTTCTACTACTCTACTGTGACCAAGAATTTCTATGCCCAACACCTGCTATTCTCTGCTGCTCACATCTACCTGCTCTGCTGCCTTTGCTAAAAGTGTTTTTTGCCAATATTGTCACTTAGCAGGTTCTTCATTCCCCCATCCTCCTTCACACAGTGCTCAGCCATTAAAGCTAACCCTAGACAGCCTGAATATTGAACTGAAGATTCAACTGATCACAGATGTCTCGCTGATGTTCCAAGCAAGTACCGTCTGCAGACAGCAAGCAAAATTTTCATGGGAAAGGTGAGTAGCACTTACCACAGCTTCTGCATAGCACTACACAATGTATGTTGATTGAGCAAAATCTGGCTCCAGCTTCCAATGTCCACGGGTGCTGGGTCCCTCGTGTCATGTGCCAAGATGACACCTCTGACAGGCAGTTTTACAGTAGAGAAATCTGCCCCATAAATGCTCCCTTGAAGTGAATCAAAATTTCACCAAGGTCACCAACTAGTTATTATTTCAACTTCATAGTGTAAGTTTAAGTCAGCACTCATCTTGGACAGGTTTAGGTGAACTGACTTGGATGTAAGAGGTTTTGATCATCATTGGCATTTTTTCTTGAAACATTGAGTAAACCTACCAGCTTGAGAAAACACTACATTATATGTAGCACTAAATTTGTTCCTTTTTTTGGAGAGTACACAGATGATATTACTAAGGCTTGTTTGTGTGTTTTTCCTTAGGCAATTACTTTATCTTGGAGTGCAGAATGTATCACCACAAGACAGTGCAGAGGAAAAATTCATATATAGTTACAGAAAAGATTTTAGCGTTTGTTCCCCCCTGCACCGTAATAAAGAGAATGCTTAGACTAAATAAAACAAAATGGAGGAGCCACCTTGAAAAATGTCATCATAAGGAAATATCCCTTTCTCCTCTGCTACCAGTTCCTCCTTGAGAAAAGAAAGTATTGAATTAAACTTTGTATTTAATTTTTGGAAGAAAATAATGTAAAGGTCCTGCAGTGCATTTTCATACAACCTTCAGAATTTGTGGATAGATTGTATTAAAAATCACCCAGAGAACAAACTAAAAAAGAAAATCTAATGTCCACAGGCAGCAAAGCTTACTATATTCACTATGTTTTCATGTCAAGTTTTTTTCCTAAGCCAATGAATATATATTATTGCTTTCTTTCCGTTTGTTTTCTGGAAAGTTTAGCTTGAGAGAAGCATTGCTTCCCTCCATGAAATAAAAGTATTTTATATTTTACGTGTCATTGTATTTTCATGATGAAATAGAGAAACGGATAATTACAGTTTTGGTACAGGAATTACTTCACCTTTGTCTTTTTCATGATGGATTAAAGATTAATAGCTCACAAATAGAGATAAAAAAAAAAAATTACTTCAGCTTTAGTTGTGGGTTTTTTGGTTTTTTTTTTTGAAAGCATTTTCAAGTGAAAGTTTCCAAACTGATACTGGTTTTCAATTGCCTCAGCATTTAAAAAGCACAAACATCACACAACCAATGCACATTTCTAATAACAAGGGATCTAATTCCACACTATGTGTAGATAATTTTGCAATTTCACCAGTAAACATAACTCTTCTACAGCTATTAAGGAACAAGGAACATCTGTTCCCAGCTATAAATCTGTCATGTCACCAGTAAATCCCACCAAGAAGACATTACTAGCATATTACTCCAAAAGCCACAGTTACATAGATAAAAACATTGTGTCCTGCAGAACAGCTGCCATGTCACCTCAAGTCTGTCTAAAATAAGACAATATGCTAAAGCCTACTTACCTTTCTCATTTGGAAGGGCTATATCCTTACACACCTTACTATTCTATATTTCAAGACAGGAACTCCTATATGGAAGGATTCATCTTTAGACATCATAGAACGCTACAAGAAGGTGAACTTGGCTGCCTGTGTAATAGCCTGCACTTAGTCAACAGCCACTCCAGTATTCCAATGTTGTTTAATATTTCATTGTTTTAATATCGGGTTTTGGTCTAACATGGGTTACATTAATATTTATATTCTGCTTCCATGCTGAGGACGTTAAATTTTCCTTTTTAGTTTGTTCTCTGGGTGATTTTTAATACAATCTATCCACAAATTCTGAAGGTTGTATGAAAATGCACTGCAGGACCTTTACATTATTTTCTTCCAAAAATTAAATACAACAAAAAAAGTATCAGATGTCCATTGAGGCAGTTCATTATATTTCCTCAAGAAAAAGGGAGCTAAGAGAAATATTTGTCTGGTGGGAAGAGAAAAACCCAGATAATGTGTTACAAAACCTTATTTCCTGAATTATCTTCTTGTGTCACACAACATACTACATCTGAATAATTTTTTTCTCAATCACTGATTAACTTGGGCAATGTATTAGAAAAATGGTTCTGCCTGTAATCTTTGCTTCATGTGAAATTTTAAAGTGGGTTGTGCTTAATGTTATATTTAGAGTGGTATTATGGGGGTAGGACAACTAGTAATCAGCTTAATTGGCAGCAAATAAGATTGAGGCCAAATATTAGAAAAAGATTTATAACTGTAAGGATAATTAATGCCACAAAAGACTACCTAAGACACCTGTGTTAAAAATCACATTTACTGTTTTCAAACACAGATTAGGCAAGGACATGCGCATGTGTATCTAATCCTGCCTCAGAGCATAGAGGGAAACTGTGTGACTTGTGAAGTTCTCTTCTGTCTTACATTTCAGCTTCCTACTCTTGCTGAAAACCCAGAAACATTCATAGGCCAACAGAAGGCTGTTGTTTACAATACCTTCTGTACACTTGTTTTCCCTTGGATCTGTGTTTCTGCATAGCAGGGAATGAACTAAAATGTTTTCCTTTCCTCCACTCTAGTTTGCAGAAATTTTGACTGAAATTTAGGAAACGTACATGTGTCTTGCCCTGCTGAAAAGAGTTTATCTCACTAATTCCAACAGTGATCTTAGTGCATGACTGCTAAATTGCCAGAAGATTATGGAAATATGTTCTAGTGTCTATGGTCTGGATACATCTGTGTCACATTTTAAATTACATTTATTTTCAGCTATGGCAATTAGATCTGTGGCTGGTTGACTACTTCTGAAGATGTTTCCGATGTTAGCAGTCACAGAAGTCTGCAGTATTGGAATGGGCTGTCTCTGGAAACTATGCTAGAAACGTTGTTCATAGTTAAGAATATGTCTTCTGTGTTCCATATGTAAAAATAAAGAACTACACAATGACTCAATGAGATCACAAATACAGTCCTTAGCCTGACTATTTACATTGCAAAATGCTACAAATGCAATTTTTTAAACTCACAAAAGCACTGGATTTAGATGCATAAGACAATGGTGAAGCTACTTTTATCATCCCATATCCCTGCTGTTCATTTGCAAAGGACCCCTATAGGTTTTGAAGCCTCTCAGAAAAAGACAAGTGGCAGTATTCAAAAGCTTCAGAGAAATAGCAAAGTAAGTGTTTAGTTGATGAATTCAAGGTATCTGAGGTCTGTTGGAGCTCATGTGTGCTCAATGAATCTCAAGTAGACTGAATATCTATTTAACACTGGCAAAGTAGTTGCAGCCTGTCCCTGACATGGGATTCACCACGCTTGTGCTATGTGACACATGTGCCTATATTTCTGACCAAGGCAGAACGACACCTAAAAGCACGTGCTTCTGCAACATGGAGATCACAGGGTGACACCCATTCAGGGTTCAATGTACTGTGAATAGTCAATTAAATATTACTAAAACAACAGTAGTTCCCTGACATTTTTTTTTTCCTTTTTCATGTTTAGAGTTCCAAGAACTTGAACCAACAAAAGGGTCACAGCAGTGTTTATCTTGTAGGCACTTTGCACCCATTTCAGAAGCAGATGTTGTGCATTCAGGTGCTTGTGATTCCTTTACAGTGTGTAGGTAGTGTTAAACACTCGAGAAGAGAACATGCCTCCAAGCCACTGTACTGAGCAGTGAGCTAGTGGAGCTATCCCCTAGGAATTGCCACCAGGAGGGCTAGTCCTTAAATACCATTTCTATGAGGGTTTTGTGCCTTAAACTGAAAGACAAGGGAGAAGTTCCTCTTCTCATGAGGTATAGTTCTCTACCTTTTTTTGAACCCTTTCTTTTTCTTTTAAAACCTCAGGAGCATTTCTCAGAGGCAACTATAGGTAGATGGAGGTGAAGCTGTCTCTCTGATCCTTTTCCTGCAGCCAGTCTCTCTGCTGATTTCCCCTATCCTTCCCATACAAGCCCCACTCACTCTTAAGGGCACTTAGTCAGATGATCTGAATCCTGTTATCTCCTCAACTGGAATGGTTTCAAAATCCAAAAGTCCTAGCCAGAGTGGGTTGTCAGTCTCTTTGCTCTGGGTGAATTGGTAAACACTAATTGGGTTGTGACTACAACCCTACAGTGCTGTGGCTGTCACTGGAAACAGGCTGGGGTCCCAGCCTCACTGCTGGGAGGTTTCTGAGAACTGCTTAAGATATATGTCATTGCCTGTACTCTCTTTTTCCCTTTTTGTTGACAAGGTTGCACATGAGAGGAACACAGCCCAGTGCTGGATCAGCTGCAGTGTGTCATGAGGTTGGACAACTGAAGGGAAGATGACAAGCCTCAACAAGTAGGTTATTACGAATTCTTGTCAGCCGCCAATATATATCATGATCACAGATCAATTAGACTTGGACAGAACTTCAAGACAATAGCCAACAACTCATCATGAGTTTTTTTCTTACTTCAAAGGATTGGCACAGCACACACAACAGTTTCAAATTGGTCACAGCCAGACAATCTGGTGTATGGTAAGATCAATTTCAGTACGGTCCTTGTAACCACCAACTGTTCCCCTCCTGGAGCCACTGCACATGCCAAAGCAGTAAGTGCCTAACACTGTTGAGAGGGAGATATTAATGACCTTGATTTAATCAGTCATTGATTTCTTCATCAAATGCTTCAACTCTGCTAGTCTTTCCAGCTTAACTTTGCTTTTGCAGTTTTTGCTTCTCAAAACAGGGTTGACCTTTTTTGTAATGCAACATCTACTGTTTGGCAGCACGTGAAGCATGGGCCTCTGCACCTGCTTAAATGAAGGATTTGCAGAGTGGGCAAATAACATTCGTACCCTCGTGTCTGAGTCACTGACTGGCACCAGGAACAAAACTGGTTCTGTTGTCCATGCTAAGTGTAGTAAAGATTGAGCTGCACTATGGTCCTGTGGTGTGCTATGTCCCATAGAAGTTTCCTGTGATCAGTCATGACAGAAGTCCCTTTAAGATCTCCCTTTACGTCTCTGTCTCTTCCTTTTTTAAAGTAAAGGACTTTTCTGAATTAGACCAAGGTTAAAAACACTACATCTTCAAAAATTTTTTGCTGCATTCTTCAGAATTTTTAGCAATTACTACAAGTGCTTTTAAGATTTTTCAAGAAATAAGAAAAAATATTAGAGCAAGGGAAGGAAGACAAGTATCTCCAGTGAATTGTACCAAAATCAGAGGTTCAAAATTCCTCTTACATTTTATTTCCTTCAAAATTGGTAGTTTGACAGATTTTGGTTTGATCCCCTCTTTCCTCCTGTAGTTGTACATCCTCAGAGATGTTTATAGATACATACTGCAGGAGGGTGTACTAGGCTCCCAAACAACCACTGAGATAAACACGGCCAGTTCATCTCAAAGAGGAATATCCTACTGTGCTAGAAAAGGATGGGAAGACTTTCCAGGTTCTCTTCAAAGGAGAGCAGATAATGAATTTGGGACATGGAGAGAAAGTATTTCAAAGCTCATTGCAACATCTCACTGGATCAGTCATAAAAATATAAGCTGACAAAAGGCTTGATTTGCCAGCCACAGAAAGACTGGCAGCACCCCTCTGCTTTCAGCAGGTGGAGGAAAAAAGTAACACTATTCACCTGCAATTTTTGTGCTTGACTCTTGAGGTTCATCAGAGAGAGATGTCCACTGCTGTGATGATCTTATGTGATCCTCACTGCCATGGTGAGCTTACATAATCTTACTAGGTACAGACAAACTTAAAATTAATTAGGGTATCTGTGAGACTGATTCAAACACAGAATAAAGTGAAAAACAAACAAAAAATAATGAAGATAAAAGAATTACCCTGGGAGGAAAGGTTAATAAAATTAAAATGGCTACCCTGCCTAATGATTAGCTAGAGAGACCGTAATACTCATATGCAAATATTTGAAAAGTATTACATGCAGAGGAATAGTAGAGATTTGGGGGAATAGAGGCAATAAATAGAATTTATCAGATAAATGAGAAGAAAGTATTTGGACAGAGTATTAGCTTTTTTTCATTAAAGCTTAGTCATTTTATATTTTTTTGTCAGTATCATGCCCAGATTTACTAGAGGACAGATGAGGGTGGTTACAAGTGCCAGCAGTGTGCCCAGGTAGCCAAGAAGGCCAATGGCATCTTGGTCTGCATCAAGAATAGTGTGGCCAGCAGGAGTATGGAAGTGATCCNAGTGGCAGACCTGGTAGAGCAGGGTCAATGGTTGGACTAGATGATCTTAAAGGTCTTTTCCAGACTAAATGATTCTATGAAATCTCTAGGATGAAGCATATATAATCTATAAATCGATTGAAACTCTGTGGAATAAATCAGCTGTGTTGGGGCTGGGGAAGAAGCAGAAAGACCTTGCATTGTGGTCTCTGCAACCCTACCCCCTACTGAAGCGGGTTTTTGCCAGAGTTATGTGAACAGCTGGTCATCCTGCTTTATCTTAGTTCTACAAACGGCAGTTGAAAACATGTTTTGGGTTAAACTGAAAACTTCATTTTGTTGCAAGTTTTTATTTTTTAAACTTTTATTTCAAATTTATTTAAAACAGATGACTCATAAAAAGAAGTTTTGTTTTTCAACTGAGATGATACCATTTTGTTTTGAAAAGATTGAAATGAAGCATGGAAGATATTTTTTAAGCTTCCTTCCCTTTCTGACATAGCTTGGCAAAACCAACATGCATTTAATATTTCCATGAACATGAACCTGCATTTTTCAATAAAAGTAGTTTTAGCTGAAAAATATTGGGGCTTATTAAAAAAGCAAAAAACAAAATGGGTTTTTGATCTGTTGGAGAACATGTTTTTTTCTCACTGACATCTTACACTGAGCTTCCTGTCTATCAGTATGTGATAGTTTTCCAGCTGCTCTTATAATGCAGACCTTACTGCTTACCTGCAATTCTGGCCTGTAGTTCTAAAAACCCCACAGGCTTTTTGTACACGGTGCCCTTCATGTATTAGCAGGAAGTACCAGGAGGTGGTGGTTGTTTCACCACAAGGCAAAGCAGACTCTCCTATGTACTGCAGAAAATGATCCCATTCTGGCAAAATGGAAAAGAGGGAATGACCCTAATTAGCTTTTCTATCTCTAATTTCTGCCGCTTGCTTCCTGCCTGAAGATGAAAGTAAATTGTACCGGAAGTAGCTGTGATCAAAGAACTTAATAGCAAAGGGGTCTCTACAGGAAGCAGTATTTCCTAAAAGCACCATACATTGTGATCTCCCCAGCAAAGCCAGATCAAATGAATAAATCCAAATCCACAAGGAAAGATCAAAAGTATGTTGAATTATGCCTAAGAAATTGCTATTTCTACATGAATGTCAAGTCTTTTCTAATCAAAAAACATCAGGTTGCTTAATTAAGATTTTCCAAGTTTCATATGTTACAATGACTTCAACCTCTTAAACTCCAGAACAGTTTGCTTCTTAAGGTTTTCTTTTTCAGTGTACAACTAAGGACTTTTGAAGTAACACTGAATTGAAGGAGGAGTACTACAAAGTTATAAAAAAGTTAAATTAGCATAGCTGATGATCATCCATCTTTAAAGAAAATGCATGGATCTCAAAACACTGCACGCATCTTGTTAATAGAAACAAGAAAGTGACATATGCAAGAAAGTGACGTATACATGACAAGTGGAGAACTGTAATTGTGACTGAATAGATCACATAAACCAAGACCAATGCTAAAAAACATATTAGTGCAATTTATCAGGACATTTGTTCATGCCAGACATAGTGAATGTGCAAGATGTTAGCTCTTCAGTGATAAACATTTTATCAGTAGAAGCAGAAGTAATATTTGCTTACAGAAATGATTAAATTATTATTTTAAAAACTTAGAAAACTTAAATTGCCATCTACAGAACTAGATCTCCAAACAAAAACTTAGTGATGGAGCAGCTATTATGTAAGTGTTTTCACAAACAACAGCTAAGAAGAGAATTGTTAAAATGACTTTTTTGAGCAGATTTTAAGATGTTAAAAACATTAAAAGCATGCAAATCTAATGAGGTAGAGTAAATGGATCAGTCCTCTCCATTACTCTTAATTGCTTTCATATTGTCCATCATTTCTATTGTCTTCATTTAACAAAGCTATAACTTGGAGTGGAGAATCTGACTATTGGAAAGTGAGAATAAAAATAAAAAACACATGGAAACTCAAGTTTCAATGAGAAATTAAACACATTTGGAAAGACTGAGCATCTTTCTTCACCTGCAATACCTTGTCCTCAGTGAAAAAGCAAACATATGTTAGTGGTCATCCAGAACAAGCCTTGATTCACAGATATGTTCCTTCTCTGCATGCACCACAGCAGTAGCAATTAGCAGAAGGAGGGGAGAAAGGATTTATGAAAATTTGGTGTTAATTAAGGAATTCTCAGAGGAACATGTCCCAAAGCCAAATAAATTTTAAGCCAAATCTGTGGTTGTGGTAACTCGATATAGATCTATTGAAGTCAGAGACACAATACTAATTGATACCAGTTGAATAGTTGCCTTATGAAGTTAAAGAAAATATCACTAACAATCACAACTATAAAATCTCTGAGTCTAAAATAACCTTCATAGCAGTAGATGTGCAAGGGTAAATTTCAAGTGTGGAGCGATTATGAGCAATTACCCCAGAAGTGAGACCTACAGGGAACATCTGTAGCAAGCTGTGTCAATGTTAAGGGCTGAAAGGAATGAAGCAAAGAACAAATGCGCATACCTCATCACCACACATCCCCAGATGAAAATTAGCACCAGTAATGTGGATTTTTTTGTCCTTTAGATTGCCACTCTATTTCTACGTGGAAAGGTTCAGTAAAGTGCATGGGGAGGAAGGGGTGCAGGAATTGCCACACATAAGAGAATAGCTTGACAAAGTCATCTGACAGGCCTCCCTCTCTGTCCATCGTCATCCGTCCTCGTCCCCCCCCAAGCAAATAAAAATTAAAACCCCAATAAAACAGACTAAAAAATACCCCCAAACCATACAAAGATATTTGCCTGAGAAAATAACTTCTACTGAACAGATCATTCTGAGTTACATGGAGGGTAAAGAAGGGTGAAAATGAGAATAAAATGCATTAGGAGTGAAAAACATCTCATACATCTTTATATCCATTCTATCAAATTTCAGTTTTCCATCAAAAATAAGTTGAAGCCTGCAAAACTGAACCAGAGCATTTCATAAATTTGCATAAGCGTGCATGCGGCACGGTTCCTTTCAGAGGTCTGAGGAAACTCAGGATACTTCCTTATGGAAGAAGAAGTAATATCACTCAGCTATTCATGCGAGTTAAATAGTAAAAGTCAATGATAACACTTTTAGGTAGAATGTATAATGATAACTTTTCAGGTATATGGGAAGGAATTTTGGATTGCACGCTTCATAGTATTCAGCAATCAGATGAGAGAAGTGACCCTTTTTCTACACATAAGATCTACTCATAATGAAACAGACATCAGGTAAGTAAAAAGAAAAAACAGCTATATTTTTGCTGACAGTTTTCGCTTAGTATAAAAATGGATCATGGAAGAAATCAGAGCTGGCGAGGAAATAACAGACTAAGATTACAGAGCCAACCTAGCATTCAAGGTCAGGCTGGATGGAACTCTGAGGAACCTGATCTTGTTCAAGATGTCTCTGCTTGTTGCAGGGAGGGTTGGGCTAAATGACCTTTAACAGTCTCTTCCAACCCAAACTATTCTATGATTCTATGATTTGGAGAAATGACAGGCTACAAAAAGCCACTTCCCTGCACTCCATCTCATACTTAAATTCAGCTGGGATTGACTGCCACTTCAGTGTATTTCCACATGGTTGTGTCATTCTGTTTAATTAATAATATCAGAGTCTGTCTGAATATTATTTCAAAGTCTACCTTCCCTTCACTGTCTCAAAAAAAATCTGTGAAAAGGCATCTGGAATATTTGTGATATATATATTAAATAACCCAGCAAGTACCTGTTGAATTTTGCAGAGTTTTTTAACAATTGCTATAAGACTGTGAATTTGATTACCAGCCAGAGGGCAGGGTAGAATAATTACCAAGTTTACTGAAAAAAAAAATTAGAGGCTTAGTACCAAGAACCTTGTGAGTTTTGAATTATAGTTGGCTACCTAAAGTGGAAAGGTAGTATTTCTAGATGTCTTGAACTATATTTTAGGTTGTATATGAATTTGGTTATCTCCATTTGAGATACTAAAAAGACAGGAAATATTTTTTACTCCCATCCAAGTCTTCATCTGTTTGACCAGCTCCAGTGTAACTTACAATAGGCTCACATCTTTGTGACTAACATTTTAACAGAATACTAAAAAGTGGTGTTCTGAATAGTCCTGAGAGGAGGACAGACTTCACAGTTTTGAAATGGCAAAAGAAAGTTAAGCAAGTCTCTACAGTGATCACATGTCTATCTGGAGAGAAGGCTGTGAGGACTGTGGGATTGTTACAGCAATGCTGCTGAATAACTCACTCTGTGGTGTGGAAAACTTGCCAACTGTCCCACACCAGCAGGCAGCCTTCTGGGAACCTGCTTCTTTTCTTGCATATGGGTTTTCTTTTTTCTTTCAAGGGTTAAAAAAAAAAATCAGAAAGGGTCATATGACCTAGAGCCACTTCTAGCTACTGAAAGTACTTTCTTTAGATGAGTATAAAAACCAGTAATTTGAATACCTCAAAAAAATTACAAACACATTTGCTGCTCTAGTAAATGGCTGAAAAGTGGTTCCTCTCTTTTGAGGCCTTGTATAATTGTACAGTAAGCAGAAATCATCACAAAAATTCAGAGCTGTGCAAAATTTGCCACCCTTTTGCTATTAGGATTAACATTGGGCAAAACATTGATTTTTTTAGTTAATTTATCAAAACATACCATTATACTCTTAGCCTTTCTTGGTTGCAATGAAATGCAGCTTCACTTAACATCTTTTCCACTGCAATTTAACTGAGACTACACTGCCTCCCAATTAGATAGGTAAGAATGAGCGTACAATCCCAGTCACTTAGCAATACCCCACAACATTTTGATGAGATTACTGCATCTTTAACTTTGCTTGGTCTTTTGCTTTTACCTCTAGAATTATATGTACTTTTGAAACAAAGTAGGCATTTTACAATGAAAAATCTAAATATTTTATTTTGAAACAAAGCACTTCAAACTCTATCTTTTCTGTTTTTTAATGAATGCAATGTTGATTTGATAGAAAACTTTGCAAAGTCCTTTAATTTTCATGTCTATATCCCATTTTAAATCCCATTTAAAAAACAGGTAGCCATTTGAGCCCATCAGAGAGTTTTGGATCTCTTAAGTAAGAGATACAACCAGATGTCTATTCTTTATAGTCACTCTGATGTCCCACCCTTGCAGGTATATCGGTTCTGAGCAGACTTTTAAGAAAAGCTCAGTCCCACCCCTTTCTTTTCTCCCATGTCCCTCCCTTCCCCACAGTTTTGGAATTTTATGCATTCACACTCTCCAATCTTTGTTTTTCTTCCAATTTTTTAGAACTACATCTATGGTGGTTTCTGCCAGCTTGTATCTTCATCTCATCCTCATGTCCTTTGAGTCTGAGGGAGGATATGCCTCCCTCAACTTCATCGTCACTTTTTCCAACAGATGCATCTAATGATACATCCTAAATTTATTCCTGTCTTCATCAGAGGATTCTACTAAGACTGCCTCAGGCCCCATAGGTCAGTCCCCACAGGAACTGAATATGACCTGTGACTCATCAAGCTGAGAGGTAGTATTTACCTGTTGCTCTTCACAATTTACAAAATTCTTTTCACAATGAGACACTTCCCTGAGGAACTACCCGCTTCATTTCTTTTCCAGATCTCCTAAAAAAAATCAAGATTATATGTAATTTCTTTTTTTAAAATGCATTAAGTATTAAATAAAATGTCATCAGTAGTTGTAACACTTTCCAAAGGATGGCTTCTTTCTGCAATCATTTATGCTGGTTCTCTCTTTTCAGTATAACCTGTCAAATTTGTTTATATATGCATTAATTAACTTCCACGTCAATGAAATTTCTCTACTAGTGTTCAATCTTCTTTAGCAACACAGTATCACGATGTTATTTCCCTCATATTCTTTAAAAATGCAGTGTTAATGCCCATTATTTTTTACCAAGTATTCTTTATTATTTATTCCTTTTAACTTTCAAAGCCATGGCACGCTCTCCTTTATTGATAAAGACATTTCTTCTGCTGTTAAATTCAGCATCTCTTTTTGTACATTTGGTCACCGTTGGTCTTCTTTTGATTCTTGTTAAGTTCAGTTTGCCTTTTTGGCCACAGAGTACTCCAGTTGGTTTTATTTTTGTTGATTTCAGTTCAATGTTCTCTATGCCTTACAACAAAGCAAGTATGTTCTCTAGGTGTCTGTAAATCATTAATACTATTTGTTTTTCCCATATTGGTACCCAGAAGTCAATCAGACTTTACATCATTTATGCCTGGCACAGTATTAAACAAACAAGGACTTCATATACGCAACATCTTCTGTAGTTAGTATCTACATTAATTGCAACACAATTTCTTTTGCGTTCATGTTAATTATATGCATACACAAGTTACTTTGTATTAAACAGATCTGCATATATATGTCTGGTTTGTGTATCTATTCATGTGCCAATTTCATGATATATCTGCATTTTGTTATTGATATTATGTATTCTATGATAATATGAACATAATTTCCATATGGTATCTGCAGTTTCACAGCCCACACTATTTGGCTTACTTCATTTTAAACATTTCTCAGCTGACACAGAACATTTCTTCACCAAAATAACCAGAAATTCTAAGCAGCTGGCTAGTGTGCAGAGAAAAATATTGAGTGCTGAGATTCTCTATGAAAAGCTGCCTTGGAAGCATGTGAAAAAGATGAAGTTTTAATCCTGTGGCTAATACATAGCTATAGAGGGTGTCAGTGCTAATCTCAGTCCCAAATTTGCAGATAGTTTTACAGGAAAACTTTTTTGCACAGGTACAATTTTCCAGCTACATTCAGAAATTCATTAAATATTTCATTAATTCTTTTAAGCTTTTCAGAAAAAGTTAGAATAGTCCATGAAGAAACATTATGTTGCAGATATGTAGTACCTATCTGACAAAGGCCAAACATCCAGAACTGGTTTCTTCCCTCAGATCTTTACAGGCTTCTTTCTAGTTCTCGTATGATTAGCACGCACAAGGATCATAGGTCAGAACAGCCCTATAATACTGGGAGGCTGAGACATCAAAAATATTATTTGGTTGTGTTAATGTAAAGGACAAAACACAGGCTGTTCTCTCTACAAATAGAGCAAAGCCACAATTAACTCAGATTTACAGACTTTTAAAGTGTTCTAGAAATAGCTAATAAATTCCAATGGAGTCAATAAGAGGGGAATTATTTTTCACACAATTAGAAAAGTCAGTAAGTTAGTATCAAAGCCTCAAAGCTGGGAGTAATTTGAAATAGTTTAGAATTCTAATATATTTACATGGCAAAACATACTTTTTAACCTTATCAGGACAATGCACATGTGCTTATGTGGTACAAGTCTTGGATTAGTCAGAAACACACTATTTCCTAATACCCCAAGGCAGTATCTAGGAACTACAATGGGCAAGATTAACATTCATATATTCTGTATATCAATATTAAATATTCATATTTTAATACCTTACAGTGTCTTAGCAAGTTTCTGTGCCATTGTATTAGCTGAGCACAATGTTGTGTGAGACAGGACTCTTCCCACCAATACTTTCGTTCTACTGCTGTACTAGATAGATAAAGGAGTAAGCCACTTATACAGTATGGAGTCATATCAAGCTAATATTTTGATAGGAAGTTAGTCAACCATTATGCAAATATGATTCACTGTGTTGAAAACAAATGGTAACACAGTAAATGGTTCACTTGAAGAGAACCACCCACTGTACTAAAGTTAGTGTAGGGCTTGTTCCTGGAAGTGTTGTTGGAAGAAGTCTGGAGGAGGTGTGGCATTATTATTTTGAAACAGGAGACAGATTTTTCCCATTACAGTTTCCTCTGTTGGAAACTACCACTGCCTGAAGAGTACACACCGGCTATACATTTGTTCTAGGTATACTACTTCAGGAGGCCCAGCCTATTGCTGTCATCACACTTTCTCACGTCCCAGGAAGATCTGCCAATTTGCAAAAACAGGCAGGCTTTGCTACATTTCTAGGCTGCAATAAACACTGAGAGTGGGTGAAAAATCACTTACTATATCATAAATTGTTCTCTGTCAAGACATTGATACTGGTAAGGTGATTTTGGACATAGTACCAGATCATACCTAAAATCATTTCAATTCCATTGAAAAAACAGAGTGAATCTAGGGAGTAATATATATAGATTGTAAACTACTGCAACACTTTATGAAAATGTGTACATATAAGAATTATTATGTGATCTAATTGAATAATTAAATATGTTCTTTCTTTTTCCTGTTACACCGGCAGTTTTCATACTGTGTTGATAAAACATTAAATGTACATTCTCCCTTTCACAAGTTAGTTTTAGAAAAGCAGAGATTCAGGCTTCTTCAAAAATACTTGTCTTTCCTTTGCCCCCATTTTTAAGGTACCTAAAGATGCAGCTAAGTGCTTGGCTTATAACCAGAAGTACTGAGCTTTACGCGACCACCTCTACTAATACTGCATGCATAAAATGAGTATAAATAGATAAAAAGACTCCTACGCTCTTCCCACAGTGATACCATTGCAGCAGTCCCACAGCAGACAAGCTTTTTCTGTAGCTGTGGAGGAAGTAGAAGGATATGCTTCACAGGAAACAGAGCAAGAAAACACCCATTTGCTCACACTAGATTTTCCATGGCAACACCACCAGCAGGTCCCAATAGCCTTAACCTTTTCCTTAGAATTTCTCATTTCCCATCCTGCTCTCTGCCAGAACTCTTTGTTGCTCAGTTGCCTTATTTGAATACTTGGAGTCCAAACTCACATTGCTTACTCTTCGTTGTTTGGGCCTAAGAAATTTTCTTTTACTTGTACTATTAGTTTGGAGACATTTTATAAACTATCATCACGCTATCCCTCATCCCCCCCTCCCCTCGTCATGAGACTTCTCTTTTCTAGGCTATAAAGTTTTATGTTCTCTCATCTTATGGCATTCTTCAAGAACTGTAAAATCTGTGTTGTCCTTCTATATATTTTTCATGTTGATCATATAAACACAGAGAAGAGTGAGGATTTTCACCTAGTGTTTTTTCCAGTCAACACTTATGTAGGAGGCATACAGAAAATAGCATAGATCCTCTGTATCCCTACTTCAATAGTACAGGAAACCATGCCAACTATTCCTTGGGTGCTGTGCAGTACACCACTTCTCCAGAGAAAAAGTGTGTTCTTAAAACAGTTTGCTGATACACATAGACTGACAGAGTCACATTTTAAAAAAATCTACTGGAGAAGCAGCTTTTAGTAGTTATTTTAGATGTTCTTACAGTCACTTATGCACTTTACAGTTATAGCTTATTCCATTAAGCAAACTGATTAAATCAGTATATTTTTTTTGGATGGTACATATTCCCACACAAGAATTTATTTAAGCGCTATACCCGTTAGTAGCTGAGTTTTTCATAGCCGTGTCATCAAAAGGTTAGACCTCCAAAATTACAGGACAAACTTTGTCTGATCTTATACTTACGTCCCTTTTCAATTTTAAGAAACTTGTTCTAGAGATACTGTCTTTCACACTACTGGGACATTTCAGTGACCATAAGCTTTCTTTTCCCACTATTTTTGCTTCAAATAACTTCACATGTTTCCACCTCCATTAACTGATGCCTGCCCCTATGTTAATTTTGAAGACACTCGTGCAAAACTTTTCAGATTTTCAGCCAGAAATGCAGAAGAAAGAATCATGATGAAACCCTGTACATTTGTAATCGTATGCAGCATAAAGGAAGGGTGGGTGAAAATTTTCCCCTGATACCCTGACACAAGAACTTTTTTAGAATAACATTCAGCTTGGCTTCCATCCCAAGAGAGAGTTCATCTGTTTCCCTCCAGTGACATCGGTTGTAATTTCCCAAAGCTGAACAGCAACAACCTGGCTTCCAGGCAGAATTTGAAGAGCTGATACTGGGATGTCTCGTTACTTTTGTGGAATTTCGCTGACTTCAATCTTATTCTGTGGACTGAGCTTAGCAAGTAAAAGAAGATTTACCACAGCAGATATTATCTTTCATTATCTTACTATTTTGAAAGCACTATTTTGTAAATTATTTCCTCATGTTTATTAATAGAGACTCCTATTGATGGTTTTGACCTTTCTTCATCTTATCTGTTAAAAATGTACTTTGACCAATGTCTTCATGCCATAATAACTGTAATATATGTAATATATGCAGTAATAACTGCATATAACACATGTAACAGGTACCAGAAGCCTCAAGTCTAATCCTCTTTTCTCCTGCCTACTATGCTTTATTGCATTGCCCAACTTAGTGATTTGTGGATCAGGTTTTGAGTTATTCCTTCTTTTAACAACAAAATACACTTTCCTAGGTTTGGGCTGTTCTGTCATGCAGCACCTGATGTCAGAGCATAGCTCTGTATGGTGAACCCATGCTGCTAAACAAGCTGACGCAGCTCCAGATTCAGCTTCAGGATGCAGAAAGCTAATTTAACCCCTCCAGCATTGCCCTGAACTCCCTGTAAGTACCTTCTAAAGACAGCTTGGCAGTGTTAGTAATATTTTTAAATTGCTAAAAACAGGCTAAGTCTGCCTAAGCATATGCTATTCACCAGCTCTCGTCAAAGCAATTCTGCTTTTTCTACATGATGGCCCAGCAGACCATGGAAACCTGCTGCACAGACTATTTATTTTAGTCCAAAGCTGGGCCCTCAAGGTATGATCAAGCCCATCTGAGCAGTGGCCACAATAAATAGTGGTTTACTGTCTCATACAGTAACAGAGCCCCTCTTTCAGCGGGAATTTGTGAGCTGTGTCAGCAAATGCAACTCAGTAAGGAGGCATATCTCTCGTGATAAACACCCTGGACCAGATCTTTGGCTGCAACTGAGGAGCTCCAAGGTACCCAGCAAGAGATGGCCCTCTGCCTTCATCTGCACCCTGCCAAAATCCCAGTGCAGGGCACAGCATCCGCAAGGAGCTGGCGTTCAAAGCAGCATAAACCACAAATAGATATAGCTACCTATTTTACTTTATCTTCCTAGTGAAGCAAACCAAAGATGCACTGAGAGGAGCAAAAACTGAACTTACAAAAATAAAACAAAAGCAGCCAAAGGAAGAGAAGTTGCAAATAAAGGACAATTGTTTTAGTGCTGATAAACAGGGTCTCACACAGCTCACCGGGGAGTGGTGTCGTGGTGGTGTATGTTGTCACATGCACTGTGTGTAGGGTAACACACCAGCTGTTGTCCAAGGAGCAAATTCAGTCACGTTGTGCCTTTTGCTTCCTTCCTTGCTATGTGTGAGCAACACATGGTGCGCCACCTCACTTGCTGGCACCAGGTAGCTGCCAACACGACTGTGGAAGGAAGCCAATGCTTGTGCCAGTTAATGTAGGTCCTCCATCTCCCCCATCATGTCAGGTCAGGAGCAGCATCCTTCAGCCACTCCTCCTCTTGGTGACGTGGGCATTTGGCACAGGATGGGAAGGGAGAAGCCTGTTCTGTGTACAGACTTGCATGGGCCACAGAGTGATCCTGCATAACACCTGAGCTAGTTTCGCAGTTTTTACCGCAATTCCTTGCACAGCTTTGTCCTCCTGTGCAGCAATGAAAGGTAAGATGCTAAGATGGAGGCCTGGGAGATGCTTGAGGGAACACAAACACGGTGGCATGGTTGGACGCACTTAAGCTTACACCACTTATTGACAGGCAAGTTAAGTATGCCAACAAAGGGCTTTATGAAATGTTTCTCTCGTCTGACACTATGTTCTTACAAATAGCTTTGTCATAGAGCAATAGAGTAACGAGATAAATCTCAGAAAACAGCATGAGTAAATATAACAAGCAGCCAAATTAACTTCTTTCCATTTGAATGGCACAAACCTCCTTAATACATATATACTATTGAACCTATTTCTTTGTAGAAAATATCAGACTCCAAGGGCAAAATGTGGTTGCCTGGAACAGGTATCCAAGTGCCATTTCAGAGGCTATATTCAGACAGACCTGCAAGGTTGGCACATATGACACAGGACTTCTAGGAGACCTGCATTGCTTGTGAGCAGTTGCTGGAGGACAGATAGGATGATTTAGGGCTTTTCAAATGACTATAAACTCCTATGTTTAGGCAACTGGATCCCATCTTTGAGTACTTTGTCAGATAAATGCGGAGGTAATTATCTTATCATTAGGAACAAAAGCAAAATCTTGTAATTCAGTTTGCTATTCCTCTTGTTAAAAGTTCACACAGATATATATCTGTGTAAATGTTTGTATATACACATACATATATGTGTATACGTGTGCTGTAACTATCTGAAAATGACCACAGAAGATTCTGTCATAGTAATTGAAGCAAAATGGCTTTATTGGTCATTGATTTTAACCATTCACCAAGTGACTTTATTTGTTGAAGGAAAAATCTAGGGAGACTTCGCGCCATGAATGGAAAGTTGGAAGAAGTTTCTTTCTCTTTTCTAGAGTCTGTGAGAAAGAGTCAAAGAGTTTTAACGAGTCTCAGAACCCAGAGAAAACTCTGAAGGTTTTTTTATTCTCTCCTCCCTCTGCATGGAACCACAGAGTCTGCAGGTAAAGCATAGGTAGAAACAGGGACAAAACAGCAGGGACATAACAAATACAGTGTATTAGAATACTAGTTTTCTACTGAATATACAGAATATAGTATCTATTTTCTATTATTATTACATGATTAGCAAAGAAAAATAAAGGCAGCTTCATTGTTTTAATTATTTCAGGTAGTTTTTGCTACAAAGGAGATCAGTAAAATGAGTTGAGCCTGCTGGCCCTCTCTACAGAGACTATTTCTTTGCACTGGTGCTTTATAATGGGTACTCATAGCTGTAAATACATTAGGCACATCTCTTACATCCAAACAAATGTGGACACTGATGGTAACTGAACATTTCTGTGAGCAAATAACTTTAGATCCTTAGGAAAACGCTTCCTAGTTTCAAATGGAACAGTACTCACCGTTTTGTTCTTCCCCACCTCCAAAGCTATAGTGGCAAATAACAATAGGTTATTGGAATGGCAGTCTCACCTGTGGGATACCTGCCACTAGGTCCAGAGACCACTGAAACAGGGTAGGATAATCAGAAGGAATAAGTAATACAAAGCAAAACATTATTTATACACAAAAGCTTAGATTTCAGCAAAATGGCTTTGTACCTCAAGACCATAAGACAAAGAAGTCCCATTGATTTCAGCTGAAATTCTACATGTGTATACATTGAGAAACTGATTTCAGTGCTTATTATGGCCATATTGCATGTCCAAACAATCCAGAAAATTTTAGTAAGGAAAGCTGACAATGAGGAATTAAACCTGCTTTGGACTGCTTTGTCACAGTGAATTTCTATACCTAACCGAAGGGTAATCAGATGACATTAACCTTCCATGATAGCTCACTAACATCGGTTATCTAAATGAGTGACGACAGGTAGCAAAATTTTTCTTTGACTTATTTTAACCTCAGAAAAGTTTTTTGCAGCACTCATAGAAATATACTTATGTATATGTACATACTTGAATAGAGTAGGAAGTGGCCATATATTGCCCAAATGTGTTAGATAGTATTCATTTTATAAAGTGAAGAAAAATATAAAAAACCCCCTTTGTGCTCTTTTCCAAATTTGTATGATCTGAAATCCACAGAATATATGTAGATAGCAAGCATGCTTTAAGAAACTCAAAATACTGATGCACCAAATATCATTACTATGATTTAGTAAATGGTACTTCATGATGGGACAGATACATACTAAGCTAAAACATGTAAAAGTCTCATATGGAAAAAATTGAAGAAATGCACAAAACCATGAAGGTTTCTTTTCTTTATAGGTAAATAATCTTTTGACTTTTAGATCAGGTATGTCATATTTTGAAATGACTGACTGACTGACTGTCATGTACAATGTGATGACTTCAGGCAACACTGCAAGTGCTTGGACAATTCTTTATAACCATTCCAAGTGGTTCCATTATTTTGTTCTCAGTGTGCTTTTGTTCTAAGCAGGATTTTATAACATAAATTAAAAAAAAGATTTGCAAAGGTTGTTTCAAAACATGTTAGAGTGCCTGAAATTTTGGACTGTATTTATTAAATTAACAGTCTGTCACTAGTACAGAAATGGTAAAACAGTTTGCTCTTTTGTGTTTAATTACAGTTCAGCCTGATCATAAAACATATCTAACTAAAGTGACAGTCTAAATGAAGTCTCAATGGTTACCAGCGTCCTAATAATTGAAGAAAGGTGTAAGTAGGAGGCAGAATCTCTGCTATGAAAGACCATCTACACCTAAAAAGATGAAATAAATGAGAAGTTAGAGAGTACATGAAATAAGCAAGGCGGCAAGATTAAAAATATTAGTAGAGAAATATGGCCTTAATTCTGACCAGAATTTTCCAAAGCTTCTGAAGGATTTAAACATCTGCTACCACTACAAAAAAGGGTAAGTTTAGTGACTAACATTTATAGACAAGTAAGTTCTCCTTAGTTTTCACACTGGTACATCTTTCAACTTACATCTAGTGTAATTAGACATCTAGTGGTGTCTAGAAGTGACCACAGTGTTTTTTACGAAATTGACTACCATGATTCCTGGCTATTTGTCAGGGAATTTGAACTAGAACTGCTGTGCCTTGATCTGTTAATTCCAAAAATGTACAAAGTCCACTGGAAAAAGTTTCCAGTTTGGTAGTAGTCAGAATTATATAAAATGCAGATCCCAAATGTGAAAGTATAACCAGATTTTTGGGTCACATCTATCAACAAAGAGACTATCATCAAAGAAATGAAAGGACGAAGACACTGAAAGAGCTGAGTAAATGATAATTTCTTGCTTCGTTGAGAAGACAAGTTGTATCCTAGGGATAAAAACCCAGTTTCTTTGGAAAGCAAAATAATATTTTGGAGGACAAAGGGACAAAGATTCAAACACATTTCATTGGATTTGAAACTTAAAACACTCTGTTAAGGTGAAATCAGTAAAAGACCTTAAGTTACTGCTCTTTTGATTAACATTCAAACTTTTAATCCAAAAAGCTAGGCTGTCAAAGGAAATAAAAATTTTAGGAAGACCTAAGTTTTAAAAAAGTCCTTGTGATAACAAAACATTTCAGTTTCTCAAAAATTTTGAATGCATTTTCCACAAAACAAATAATTGCTTATGCTGACAAAAACAGTAAAGGTGAACATCAGAAAGCATTTCACAAATTGCTTTGGTGCCATCAGATCTTACTTGAATGTAACCAATATTTTACACGATGCTGTCACAAAAAGGTCATTCTCAATGTTCAGCATTCCTCACCAAATGGACAAAATCTTGGAGCTTTTTCTTAATTTTTGTCTTCTCAATTGTTCTCTAAGTTACAGGCCATTGGTCTGACTAAGACTTGAACAAAATCAGAGGCAGAGCACCAGGCTGCCTCACAAAGCAGCAGACCTCAAAATTTTTAAAAGCCACAGCAATCTATTTACTAGCCGAAACAAGCCACACTTGGTCCTTCCAAACTCATCATGAAGGGACTGATTTTTTAGAAAGGTAATATTTCGCGTTACCATAATGCTTTCTCACCTTACATCTGAGTAAGATTTTAATTACATGCGACATGTAGTTTTTCCCAAGTTGTTATAGCTGTGATGATGACTTTCATCCATCCATCCATAAGGCAAATCAATACTAGCTTTCTGCAGCATCTGGGAAAATAGAATATTTAGGTAAAAGTTAATTCATAGTTTGCCTAAATAAAAGTGATCATATTGTCATTACAAGTATACGGTATTGCATGTATAAGCATTAAGTTTAATTCATGACCCTTCCGCTGTATTCTTTGCTGGTAATACTAGTACTCTCAAAAAGGCCATTTTACCCTCACAGAAAAAAATTTGTCTGGAAATAATTTAAGGTTAATATTAATTATGTACCTTATAAAGAATATTTGATCAACCCCCACGTGGATTTACATTTGGGTAAGCAATTGGAATACTGAATTCACTTCTGCTGAACAAAATTAATTAACAAGTTCTTTCTTTTTGGTATTTTAGATCTAGTGTGTGTGTATTAAAATATTAATAAAGAATGTCATCCTTCTCTATTACTGACTTTCAAACCCTTATTCGTTTTGAAGCAATGGAAATTAAATGCAAATGTAGACTGATGTAAGAGAAATTGAACTTCCTCCATGCAAGGCTGCAAGACCCCCCTTTTTATTCCCTTTTTCAGGAGTGCAATGGACTACTTTCATGTGTCACAGTGCTTTTATACATCCCCTTTCTGATATTTTGCATCACACTGCCCAGGTGGGATCTCTCTTAGAAAGTTCAGAGGCTCACTTCCCATAGTGGTTCTACTTGCTACAGCACTGAATTGCACCACAGCTGTCAAGAGCCAAGTTGACTAACATGGTACTAACCATGACACTATTCAGGGGTGCTGCCCATAATTTGGATTCATCAACATGTCAGTTACCATACGCGCATGTGGTTTTACCACAATTTGCTCTCACTGTATGGTATGTGCTTTGTCCTTGTCTGCAGTTCTGCAGCTGATTCATCTCTTCACAGTTATGCTGCAGCTACATTGTACATTGTATACTGCAATTCATACAAAAGAAAAAGCAACAGAGACTGATTATCTTCCTTGTCCGAGTACCACATTTTCAAAACTCAGAAAGAAGAGTTGAATCCTCAGAAAATCCATAGCCAAACACGTTCTCAGGGATTAAACAGCTGTCAAAGCTTTGTTGGACCCGATTTGTTTAAGTTTAAAACTCTTTTGAGGACAGTTATTAGATGAACAGAATGAAGTTGAGAGACTGGTTTTATTTTCTAAGCCTGAAGAGAAAGGATTACTTGAGCAACTGCGTTGTAAAATACTTACGCACCATCTGGATGTCCTAGGCTGCAGCCCCCGAAATTTGCTAGTTAAATTTGCAAAAATAGCTCTCCAGATAAGGGAACTATAGACAACTCCTCTGTGACTTACGGAAGCCACCTATATCATGAAGCAGAAACCCAATAATCAAATAGTTTTCAAGGGATACTCAAGAACTAGTTTGTTGATTGGCTCTCTCAGTTATTTGTCACTGCCCAGAGTAAGCAGCTAACGGTGCAGGGGCTTTACTAAATAAATCTCAGGAGAGTTCCTTTTTGCTCCCAGTTTCCCTGAGATGATTCCTAGCAGACAGTAGGGAAGCTGGCTGATAGCATTTCCTGGTTACCCAAACCTAGTATTTCATTCACAGCCCCTGTTCACAAAAGCTGGATCATGTCGCCAACCAAAGGAAGAGCACAGGACTGCCTCATAAAACAAGAGCATTTGCTCTTTATGATTTCTATAACCAAACTGCTAAAATGAAATGCCTGCTTCTGTGCTTGTTGGTAAGACCAGAAAACAGTATCAACTTTCTGCTTTTGCTGCAGCCTTAATTTCTCCACCCTATAATTAACAATTTAAGTACTTCCTGTAAATTCAGATTCCAACATGAACTACTATCAACTACACGTTTACAGAGCCAAGTGGATTTGAATCCATTCCCAACAGATGGAAATAAAAATCCTGATAGCATAAAAGCTGTTCCCAAACCAGTTGTTCTTCCCCGTATCCATATATATTACTTGGTCAATCTGGTTGTAGCAATCTTGGACAAGCTTGGCTTTTGAAATATTGAAACAAATATTTTTGTAATAAAGTGAATTTGGTACTGTTTGACTACGTTGGTGAGTTGGTATAAAGTGGCTAAATTTCACTTCCAGATTTTGAATAAATTAAGTGTTTTTTCCAGGAATTTATTTTGAATTATGTTATGATATTCAGAGTAACACCTCCTCCCTATTCCCTTGCAAAAATTAGAACTACAGTTTCTTCATCACATGTTTACTTTACAGTCTTCATTTTTCCCTCATTGCGGCTAACCAGTGAATATCTACCATTCCAAGCTACTACCTACTATAAACGGAGCATAGATTTAATCTCCCATTTTGTATTACAGATGTGCAATATACAGGGATATACTGGTAAGCCATTACACCATAAACTTGAAACAGATGAAATATTTACTTGCTTTCTTTAAAATTATGTTTGCTCTCAATAGCAAATTAAGTCTGGGTTTGTCTAATTAGAGATCTAATCTATCTGAAGACTTTCAGAACTACGAGAGTTTCAGGTTACATGATGATGTGATTGCACTATATGAAACCCACTGTAGGTTTCATAATAACACACCCTACACACCTCTTATCTTTTCAAAGACCCATTCATTAATATCAAAATAGAAATTAATATTTCCATAAGAAATTGTAGAAGAACTGCCATTTAACCTGTACCACAATGCCCTTCACTAAACCCCTTTCCACAGTTTACTAAGCCCCCCAATTCATTTGGTCTGCGTATCGGTTTTCTACCCAACAAGATATTCCATTCTAAAGAATATCCAAAATATATCTACATCTGAATGATAAAACAATTATGTTCCCATACGTTCAGGCTTACATGCAAACACCATGAGAAACAATGCTTTTTCCTTAAGACAACTAGTACTTTCTTTTCTGGTGCTCTTGTACTACAAGGGGAGAGAAGCTGGACTTGCTTTATCATTTATTTTAGCATCTGACTCAGGTTTGTACTCACAAAATCATCACAGACTCTGGATAGTGTCCTATTTTTGACCTTTCTGAAAGCTGAGGAATTTGGACTCAAACCCTTCTATGTGAAAAGATCACTACTGGAACTGCTAAAGAAATATCTGGAGCCACTACACTGCTTATTTTAACTGTACTAGTTATGTTCTTGGATATGTTAAGCATCATAAAATAAGAATCATCTGGTCTGATTAGCTGATACCTAAAAGTCATGTTAATTCTAGTTCATGAATTTTGATAAGTGTTTATGAAGTAATTCTGGAGTTACCTGGTGATACCACTTTATCAGCTCACAAATCCCTCAGGCAGAACAAGATTGACTGCTAACATTTTAATTTTTGTTTTCTCCTTCTTGTTAGCTTATACTAATAACTATGAAGCTATATCAGACTTCTGTAGGATTGATACCTCATAATAGTTACAGTCATCCTATAAATCTTTGTGTTTTGTAAAACTTTCATGCTTTTAGAATAGATTTTGTAGTAGAGCAATTAAACCCCCCCAACCTGTTTCTTAAAAGAAATAAAAGAAATCACAGTCAATATTTGAATTTATATTTAAAGAAAATTCATTTAGAACAAGATTCATATTCAGACTGCCCTTTAATTCATTATCTTTAAAGACATAGACTTGGAAAATGTAATATTAGAAGTCAGTTATTCAAGAAAGACTACACTATAAAAAGATTGGTTTTTACAAGTCCAAGAAAATAAATGCATAAATATTATTAAATAAAAGACATTTAACCATCATGATAGCAAGTATTGTAAAACACTTGTCCAAGCCCACAAAAAATTAAATAACAACTCATCAGATGGTTCACTCCAAACATTCCTGTAGGACTGGAAATACTGCACTATAATAGTTTAGTTGTGTACTTGGTAGTGTTAGGTTAATGGTTGGACTTGATGATCTTAAGAGTCTTTTCCAGCCTAAATGATTCTATGATTCTGTTCTGTGATTCTATAACTTAATTTTCAAATGACCTTCAATGGTACTCAGTGACATCTATTTTTGTTGACTTAAAAGCTACAGAACTAAATGGTAGGTTAACTGAAAAATTAAAGGAAGATCAGATGGCCAATATTCATTCTACCTAAAAATAGATAACACTAGTTCATTGGAGTACTACAGTTGTCAGCTTTGGTATATGGAGAAGATTAGAGTTCCATTATTACCATTAAATCTAGTGAATATTTTAGGTCGGTTAAGTAAATTATTCCTTCCTAAATTTACTAGAAGCAATCAGAGCCTTTTTATTGATTTCAAAAGCCTTTGAGTCCAAAACAAGTTTTCAGCTAATGAAACCATACCCAAATATAAGGCGGGAAATTGTCATGCTTGATCTTTTCACACTACATATTTCACGCTCTCTCCTCTCTCACTGTGTCAGCACTAGTCCAGGAGGTTTGGAAACACTTTGCCATTATACACAATGTTTGTAATGACTATACACTCCCTCCCCAGACATTTTCAAGGTGTTAGGATGAACTTTCTTAATAATTATTTTAATAAATAGCAATAAGAAGAAGGAAGGAAGGAAGGAAGGAAGGAAGGAAGGAAGGAAGGAAGGAAGGAAGGAAGGAAGGAAGGAAGGAAGGAAGGAAGGAAGGAGGGAGGAAGAAAGAAAGAAAGAAAGAGAGAAAGAAAAAGAATTTAGATAATAAAAAATGAATTTGATAAATCTACAATTCATTTCATGCAGTTATCTTAGAAATGTTCAAAATTACTGTTACCTGAAGTTGGCTCAGAGCCATGTTGTTATTGTCTTGTGTAAGTCTGTATGTGTCCTTGGATAGCATTAAGTTTCCTGGACAAATGGAAAGAAATACTGGTCTCTGGAGTGGTTAATCATCTCACCTTTTCTAATAACAGCTCCATCAGCTTGCTAATTCTCAAGAAAAAGTATTGCATCTTGCCTTCTTGTGTGGAGGACACAGTGCTACAATATCAGTCATGAAAACTGATGAACGTGGAGGGAGTACAGGTCAAAACTGCTTAATTGTTCAAGAGCTTTCTAAGACCTGTAGCAATTCAATGAATTATAGGTTTCAAATGAGAATTTTCTTGGTGGCCACAAAATTTGAATATAACGGATAACTGTATCTAAAAGTATGATATATGACGCTACACAGAAGCTATTGACAAACTCCAGTGCTATATACCTAAACAGATAAGCCCTAGGAGTTCAGGAAAGACAGATTCTCTTTGCTTTGAGAATGAACAGCCAAAAATAAATGATGAAAGGAACTACCATCTTTAAAAGAAAATGACCCCTTTATAAAGCTGAGAGGCATTTCAGGACAGCGTAGAAACATTGAACACCTGTAAAAGTCCATACTTGCTGAATTTATCCATTTGTTTGCCTTCTGAGTGCTACTGGTTTGTTTTTACACTTATTTTCAATTGTAACAACGCATGTGACTGTTCTGCCTCAATTAAAACAGGTCATAACATGAATCACAGCCTAACAAATCTCTCAAGCACTAGCTAGGCTGTCAGGCAGTTTAACCAGCCCAAATACAGGGTGCAATTTTGGCAAGGCTCCCAACTGTATTGCAGCTGAGCTTCACTAAAAAAAATGGCAGCTTTCTGTGTGGATCCAGATCCATGTCATCTCGCTCTCCCACTGTGGCCACTGGACTGCTTTCGCTGCCTACCTCTGTCATCTCTCCCAGGAGCAGCATGACCTCAACAGAGCTTGTCGGACTGAAATTTAACTTCCAGTGTATTCAGTTGAGTTAATGAATCCCAAGGAACTGTTTCTGAGTGATGGGTGTTTTACTTTGTGACGGTGTAAAGCTGAGGACAACCCCACAGTTGAGACTTTCTTCAGTTGCTTCCTCAGGCTACATCTCAGGGCATAACAAGTATGACACTTGCCAAAGCCCTCACCACACTGCAGCAGGACACCTTAACAGAATTTGTATGAGTGATCAGCATGTTGGATTCCTTTGGTCAAATCCAGCAAACATGTATGCCCCAGGCCACAAGGGTGCCCCCTCCGGGAGCAATGGCCCAGGCCCTCATAGGAAACATTGCCACGTGGTGTCAACTGAAGGAGGGCCAATAGCTGCACTTAGAAAGGATGCCATTTCTCTTGCTCCAAGGCCTCACAGGTCCTGGAGGTGACAGACACAAGCTAGGTGTGCAACAACCTGAATCTTTGGAAATCAGGACTGAATAAACACCTTTCAATCAACATGTACACAGCAAGTAATAACAACCCACTGGCAGGGTTGTCTCCAGACAGGACAGGTAAGGGTTCTCTCACTTGCTTCATACTGGCAATCATAATGAACCCCATAAAGGGGGCATTAAAAAGTGGAGATGACTTCTGCCTCCCACTCCATGGGAAATGAGATATTTCTTCCTTTCCTTTCACTCCCATGAATATGGCCACAAGCTGCATAGGAACCTCCTTATGAGGAAAGCTCAGGGGCTTCCTGGGCCACTTGGAACACAGGCAGAAGTACCTCAAGCCCCCCCATATTAGAAGGGCTTTTCTTGGCTTAGTTAAAGATCACTTTGGCCAACTGGATGGGAATAGTGTTGCATGAGTTTGCAAAGCTCACCTAGTCAATGATCTTAAAACAGGATGTGACTGTCAAGAACTGTCACCAAGCATAGGGATGGGCATGTTCTAGCACAAGATGCATCTCTCAACAGCAATGGTCTACAGGCTGCCGGTATGTAGACCGGCAACACCATACAGCAGGTGAGAAACTGCACATCTTGCCTGTGCTGCAGAGGCACAGGTGAGAGTAGCAGGAGGCAGTGGTGACGCCACTAGCTCTAAGTAAAATTTGCTTGCAAATTCAAGGCATTCTGGGCAAAGCTTCTCTTCAGCACAGCTTCTCCAGCCTGATTGAAATGGTACTCTGCATGTTGGATTACAACTGTAAAGGCCAGGCACTCCCACATATTCCCCACAGAGCTCTTGCTGGCACTCAAGGCAGCAATCGCAGCTAAGAGGGGTGGGGAATCATGGGATTAGCCCTGAAAAGCACCACAGATTTTCTGTTATAGGCAGTCCTCTAAGAAATTACACCAGCCAGCTGATCTTGCTTATATCTGCCTCTTACAGGGCCGTTAGAGTACAAACAAACCACCATGGTACAGCCTGGTTGGCACAGTACTGCCTAGCTCATCATGGCCCTAATCAAGCTCCCCCAAGTTCTCAAGTCCTTGCACAGGTGCTCTGATGACCTTGTTCAGTATCAGGCCTTTCCCTTCCTTTTGCTGAAAGACAGACACAGGCTGACAGGTAGCTCCCTCAAGCACTTCCCTCTACTGCTACTAAACCCAGGGAATTTTAAACCCTTCCATCAAGTTTCAAATGTCTTACAGGTGTTGCTGAAAGGGGTTAATAATGATCATTAACACTTTGAGGATCACACTGTTACATCAGGTAAATTTACTCAGCACTAACACTGAGGGGTAAAGAAGTAAACTAAGCAGATAGCCGTAACTTCATGTGTCATAGTGAGTGATTCCTCAACAACCTACCCTGCATGTAAACAGCCTGGCAAAAAAGAACCAGAAGATTTCTAACGAGCATCCAATTTCAGGGACTGAGTCAGCAAGTGGACAATCAGAACAGGAGCATCAAGGAAGTTAATTTACAATGGATTGTATGGTAACATAGGCAAAACCCAACATTCCTATAAATTATGTGGTTCTTCGTGTATTATACAGAATATCAGTGTAATTTAAGGCAAATAGGGTGTTCTTTGCTAGGAAAAGGAAAGCATACAGGGAAAATAACACTCAGTTTGGGAGGAGGGTGCACAAAGCTTCCAATCTTCTGGTGTGTAGGAACAGAGTAGAAGCTGTTTTTTTTCCTTTAGTCAAAATAAGAGAAATGTATATGTGTAGAGATGGCATTCTTACATTGTACAACAGCATTTAAGTTGCAAGCTTTTAACAGATGTGTAGATAAAAAAGCTAAATGGGATCACCATGACCATCTTTTCTGTCCTCCTCTCCTACATAACAGGACTCTGCTGACTTAATGCCTTTTTGAACCAGAAGAAACCTTTTAGAAAAGCTGCCAATCTCCATTTCTGTTTTCCACTGATAGAAAATTTGCTACTGGTATGAGAAAGTTCCATTTAGAGCCACTATTGAAAGTGTGCTTTCCATTTTGGAGCTGATGTTCCCTAGCTTTAGCTTTTAGCCAGCGAATGCTATTTTCTCCTTGTCTGAAAAGCCTCTATTGTGAAGTTCCTCTTTCCCATATTGATACTTCTAGATTATGAACAAGCCATTTTCTTTTAACTTTCAGTTTCAGCTCAAAGAGTCTTCCATTATAAAGTATACTGTCCAATCCTTTAATTATTTTAATCTCTCAGAAACCACTTACATTTTTTCCACATCTTTCTTCAATTGGAACATCAAGAAATTCTCTAAATACACAGTTTATGTAGAAACAGACAGCAAAACCAACACAGAAATTACATCTATTATTAAAAACACCACTGTTTCTTCATTTTCTAATTGTCAGTCCTCTGTGTTACCCGTTAGGAGCTCAAGATTAGCAGTTTATTTACCACAGTCCCAAGTTGTTTTACAGAATCCCAAACCAAAATCCTTTAAATAAGGTCTACAGGTATTCCACTTAGCTGACTTTACTCTTGCTCACACAGAAACACAGCCTACTAGGAATTTAAAAAGACAATCCGGATCATTGTATACAAGGTACTTTTTACTTAGTCTCACCTACACCTTTACTTCTGGAAACTGGATTCATGATATTATTTTATTCCACATTGCTGATGAAAATGTAACACAATGTGAGGTCAAGGAAAAAACCTTATTTTACAGAAAATTTTAACAGTATTTTTGTCTTTAACAACCAGCTAAATACAAATCAACAAAAAAAGTGTCAAGATTCCTTGAAAGGCACAGTTTCCATAGTCATCATTCATTGGAATTAATTATGTATGTAATTCTTTATTAATTGAATCCCATCTAAGTCATTCCATTATTTTGCCTGGATCAATGACACACCGACAAGCCAGTAATTATCCAGGTCATCCCATTTACCTTTTTAAGCTATTGATATATCAGCTTTCCTCCAGTTCTTTAGAATTCTCAGTTTTCTGCAAGACTTTTTTAAAGTTAAAATTAACAACCCAGGGACATACTTGGCCAGATCTTTGAAAAATTCGAGGATGCAAATTATTGAGGGTGTACTGATTTAAAACACTGAACTTCAGCTATTCCTTTTTAATGGCATTCTGAACCAGCCTTAAAATGGTAAATAATTGCTTCTTCCTTATTCTGCCCTGAGAATACATCATCTGAATCTTCCCCAAACTATTTATTGAACATGACTTTAATGCAAAAGAAGATAAAAAGCTAATGAGCAGCTTGGAGCTAGAATAAGGGGAACAGCAACTAGGAACAAAAGAATGCTTAAGTATTCAACAACTTGATTCAGTCTACCTCTTCTTTCTAACAACTTTGCCAAAGTGGACACGTAGTGAAAGGAAAAGATATTTCGTGCATGTGCACGTGCACACACAGACATGAAACAGCAGGACAGAGAAAACAATAAATAATCTTTAATTGCAGAAGTCAGCTATTTTAATATGGTGAAAATGACCATCACCTTAATAAACTAATATAATGCAAAACATTTTTCCACCACTGCTAGCACTTCATTGTGTGGCACAGTCTTAATGCATTCAAAATTATACACTCATTCTACTGAACCTGCAATTTGTAATCAAATATTGAGGTTTTTTTAACTTTGGTTACAGCTGAAGTTACCAGTCTTAACCTGATAGTCAACTTTTGCATACCCCAGAACTTAAAAGCAGCCAGGAAGAATGTAATCATTCTTTCAGAATAATTGATGTGTTGCTGTGGGGAATTTCTTTTTTGTAATTCGAGGTTATACAGAAAATAACTGTGACCTGTTATGTCATTCAACAAAATGTAAGTAAGAGAAAACAGGGCATACTTTATCTATATCTACTCAATGAAAATGATTATTCACAAAAATATATAAATTAGTAGTATGTAAGGTGAGCATAAAAGGGAAAAATAAATTTTCTTCCAATAATCTTACAAAACTGTTCTTTTTTAATTCTTTCCTGGTTTAAAGAAAGCAAATTACTTCATCGATAAGGGTTTCTTTACCAATGAATCAATTTTTAGATTGTTATGATATTGCAAGAATATATTGAATATATTAATTGTTTTGTCTGCATCCAGATACCACAAATTCTTCTCCAATGTAATTACTCACTAACTGGATAGTTTTAATTCCAAATCTGTACCCATCCGCCCAAAATGACCCAGCAATGATTGAACGAAATCTGTATCACAGTGAGAGACTGCTGCTGGTCCTGCACTAAAAGGGTTTCTTATGTGGCTCCTCAGGAAAGAATTAAGAACTATAAGGGAAAATATATTGAAAGTCTGAGACAAAGAGAAGACATGGCATGAAAGAGAAATGTGCTATAGACATCACAAACCACTTACCCCTTCCTCTTTTTGTTTTTGGTTTGTTAAGAGACATAGGTGGGGAAAAGAAATTTGGTAAGCTAAGCACCAGTGAGATTTTCAAGGTTCTAAAGAGAAAAATTTTATTTAATTAGGTATAAGTCATGCTAAGATTAAAGCACTGTTTGCTATTAGACAGAGTCAGAATTAAATTCATGCATATTAACTAGGAAACTATACTAATGTTTATACTAATTCTCTTTCTCAAGTAGAATGCAAAAGAAATGCTTAACTTCAGAAAGAGTTATGGGAAGACTATATGGGGAAAGTTTCTAGATTTGAGTGGGAACTTGAGAGAGGAAATAAATTTTATACAGCTAACACTAAAATTGAAATATTTTGTAATACGATGTCTAGTCTTTAAATACAGTTGTCCAAGAAGAGCTTCCATTACAGTTTTAATGGAAGGAAGACAATTTCCTACAGCAATAGACTTTAGTGAACAAAGAATGGAAGCCCTGATACAGCTAGGTTTTGTGATCTATTCTCTGTTATTACCTAGAAACAGGGCCTGAGAGCCAGTGAATTTGAGCCTTTAAAAGAGTAAGAAAACAGTGTAGAGAAATGGTAATTTGCTAGTTAAATGACTGGACCACCATTTCCTCTTCCAACAGTTGCCACTCTTTGTTCAGTAAGGATAATATACTCCTACTTCTACAGAAACTTGAATCAAAATCCAGTCAGGATTTTGATAAGATTAAATAGCACTGTCAGCTACATATACATAAAACCCCACCACAAATATGATTTCCAACACTGTAATTTCAAAAAAGTTTTGGCTCGTTCTGTAAATGAGGGTGTATTGTATTTTAAAACAGATATTTTCCTGGACTCTCTAAGCCTTGCTCATTATTTAATTCAGCCAAAACCATAAAGTTTGAAAGAACTTTGGAAATGATTCCATCAACTCATGGAAAAGATAAGTGATTTTAAACAAAGGATTCAATAAAAGTCTTCATAAAAGACAGTGATAACACATACATAAGGAAGACCAAAAAGAATACATAATTACTTTTATTTTATTTGTTACCTACCTTCCTCAACACTACACGCTTTTGAAATATTGAAAATAACAGAAGTGAGAATCTTCCAAAGAACCTGAAATTTAGGAAATAGTAACTGTAGACTACTTCTCTCTAAACACTAGCCTTAAAGAATAAAGAAACAGAGGTAACACACAGAAAAAAATGGCTGTACTCCAACGAAATTGTTTCCTGCCAGTAGATACAGCTGAAAACATTCAAAACTAAGTAAAATATTTAGCTAATGTTTGTGTCATCTCACAGGATATCTTACATATCTAAGTATTGTGTTCAATGTTAACTATATTGCAGAATAAATTGGGACTCAATTCTTCAATGCTCGTTCATGTGGAAAGTGTAACTTTATATCATAAAACAAGTGAGATCAACAGGACTGCATGCAATTTAGGAGTTACTGAACATAACTAAAGGTTGGAAAATTGGTCTGTGAGTGGCCCTGGTTCATACTCACCACTATTTAAAACATGACCTTGATTAAGTTCCCTATATTTGTCAAAGACATTTTTTAAATAAACCTGAGGTTTTGCAAATCAAGAAGTCTATGGGAAAGTATATTGTCAATTTGTTTTCTGTTGTGAAACTTCTTTTCTCCAATTAAGTCTTTCCACCTCAACAGATTTCAGTCTGGATGCTTTGAATGCATTTTGCTTTTCCTAAACAGCTTTAGAGCCTCATTAAAGTAGTGCAGTATGGGTACTACACACTGCTTCAGCTTGGCTAGGCTATATTTCTCGTGATATATCCCACTGAGTTTATCCACAGAGGAATACTCCCAGCTAAAGTACATTTCTCTGGCAGTTGAGAAGCCCTGTTTTTAAAGTATGTGACAGCTGTGTTACTTTTCCTGTAAGCCACAATACTGGCTTAGGTGGATGCAAAGTAAATCTGACCCCATTCAAAATGAAAAATGCCTTCACTGCTGAATCGACCTTTCTTGAAAATGTTTGTTGTCTAGAAAGTTTTGCAACTTGGGTTTTCCTTGTGAAAGAAAATAAACCACCAAAATATCAGATGTCTCACAGAGATAAAATCTCATTTTCAAGTCTACCAGATAGGGCATCCTTGGCTTAAGATAAGATAAAACTTGTTAAGTTTGTTGTATTTAATCAATGAGAAGTTTTTCTTTGGGATAACGGCCATAGTTCTACTTTCCCCACTATATACCACAGAGTGTGTGAAGCTCCTTTTGTTCACTGTGTAAGGGTGCTAGAACACAGCTTTAGTTATGATAGTCGTCTGAAGCAGCAAATAATGCACCTATTGAAAACAATTATTCATTTACCCAGTTTTAAATACCAGCTTCCTTTGCTAGTGTAACTATGAGAGTCAGAATGTCTAGAATAGAAGAAAGCAGACAAAAAAGTTGAATTCCATTTATCTGCTGAAATTACATGCTTTTGTACTACCTATTTTACACATTGAGGCTTCCAATGGATAAAAACCACCTTAAAAGGAAAGAAGTTAAATGAAACGGTGTCAGTACTCATGGGGGTCTGTGTCGTATACAATAAGCCTTGCACTGCTCTGCCGTTCTATGCAGAGGCTGGTGATAATCAGTACCATCTTTATGTTCAGACTTGGAAAAAAGAAGAAATCTGTGTTCTCATTCCATTCAATGCCAGCAAACCAACCCTTGCCTTTGCAAAAAAAAGCATCAAGAGCCTTTGATATTACAGCAGTTCACTGAGGGGCAACGTCTTCAAAAGTTCCTTATTTGTGAGAACAGGTTCACATTATGAGCTCCTGCTGGCACCATCTGGCCCAAAGTTAAAGGGAAAATCCAAAGAATACACACAGAATGAGTGCATTTTAAATGAAACTACAATTGTTGAGAGTTATATCTAGTTGTATTGAGAAATGCTGTATGTTTTACAATGATCTTGGGGGAGTACATGTGTGTGCGTCTGTGTGTGTGTGTGGGTGTTTTTAGACAAAGATAACAGATACAAGTCCATAATCCCATAAGGATCTTTAACTAGCGACAAGCTGTTAAAATCTGTAAAATGCTTTTCTATTACTTTGTAATATTGTCTATTTTCTTTTTTTGGAGAGAGAGGTCAACTATTTCAGAGTCTAAAAGATCTAAGTCAAATAAAACTGCTGTTCCTAGAAGTATGTTATTTAACAGAAATGATTTATTTATTTCAGTGTTGTAAGGGATATAGTAAAGTTCAATATAAAAATGTGTTTCTGTTGATTTGTTTTTTTTTCTTTCATAAAAATCTATTAAACTGGGGATCGTTCCAAGATATGTTAAAAAAAGGGGCAAAATCTACTTCTGCACTTAATGTCTGTCTTTTGCATGTACATATACACACACAGAGTGTCATATATGTGTTTAAGTAACCCTACTGACTGAGACCAAAGATTAGCCTTGGCCAGAAAGTCATCTTAGAGTGCAGGCCATACAGCAGATGCTCTGTGTGTATCTCCACAGCTAACAACTATGGCTTAGGGTTTTCTGAGTTACAGCTCTTGCATTCAACTAGGCCTTAAGACTTTTCTTAATTCGTCCAGATCCATTTTGAGCCTATATAAACTATGAGCCTACACAACATCCTGAGGAATTTTGTGAAGCAGTATCTCCTTTTATTTTTTTTCAGCTTACTTATTTCTTTTCATGCCCCCTAGCACTTCCACTGGAAAAGAAAGGAAATAATCATTCCTTATTCTCTTTTCATTCTACTCATGTTTTTCTGACTTTTATTCTATCTTTCCTCACTCATCTCTTTCCCAGTCTGAAGAGTCCAAGTCTATTTAGTTATTCCTTATACAGATATTATTCTTTAACTTTGACCATCCCTGATACCCTTCTCTGCACTTTCCTCAGTTCTTGTTCTCACATCTCAAAAATAATATAACAGAAATGGAAGCATTCAAAATGTAGTTGAAAGATGAATTTATGCACTGGCATAATAATGCTTTCACTTCTGTATTCCTTTTTGAATAATTTCTAGCCCTCTATTTGCTTCTTTCACTGTGTGTGATCTGGTGCTTTCATAAAACTACATTACAGCATCTACATCTCTATTCTGTGCCTACAGCTCAGCTTGGATGCAGACTGAATTCTTACTTACTATGTATGAAATTTTGGTTTCGGAGAGAGAAATTCCGAGCTAGGTTTGCATAAGTGTAGGCTTAGTTTGCAAAACAGCTTTGTGAACATCAACAAATCTAAAGCAAACATTTTTCGAACCTTTCTACTTACAAAAATCTGCAGATCAAATGGTAGCATTTTCTTTTGCTACAAGAAGTTTAAGTAGGTCTTGTAAATATGTTGTAGGAGCCTGCTAATATTGTGATTGAAAGGTTAATATTAAGAAAAGTTTGGGACTTTTTCCCCCTCATAACAGGAAAATTTATGGTTAAAATTTGAAAAACCCTGGGTATGCTTTTGGGATCATTCTACCAAAATTTTTGGATTAAAAGAAGGATAATTTGCAAGTTCTATGCTGAAACCTTTTGATTTAAGCTTGTAAAATTTCTGCATGTTTGGATTTGAGCCTTCTACTCTGATAAAAAGTAATGAGGAAAAATAGTCTTTTGCAGTAATGTATCCGTAAAGTTAAGTAATAGAAATAGCCACATGCTGTTAACTCCAACTTTTGAAAAAAAAAAAAAAAAGAATCATTTTAACCCAATTTGCCTAAACGCTGGAAAACTCAATAGGAATCCAACGACCTTAATGTAAGTAGAAATGATCAAATGGAGATAAAATCAAAAGTTTCTCACAAAACAAAATAAAAGATGAAAACTTAAAGGGAGTTTGCATGAGAAAAGCTTTTGTTATTGTCTTTTTCTCACTGTTAGACAAACTGGAGGAAACTAGTTTCTGTGGTCGTTTATTTTCATTCATCTTGTCACTATGAGCTGGACCTTCTGCTATAATCAGGCTGCCTAACATTTCCAGGTATTTAATCCTCTCAAGAAAGGAGATCCAATTGGGCAAGTAATCTTGAAAAAACTTACTGAGTACCTCTATGCACTTCAGCTTGCACTTCAGCTTCTTAAAGGTCTTGACAAGCTCTTCTGCTACTATTTTATTTACATCTACTAAACTCAAAGACTGTGAACAAAAGCTATGGAAGCCTGTGTTTGTTTGGATCTCTGTGATGAGTTCTGTAATATGATGCATTGAGTAAAGCTCACAGAACTTAAAAATGTCTGTAGAGAATGAAGTGCTGGGTCTAGTGACATGTCAGTAACAGAACTCTCATTCATCCCTGTCCAAGATTGCTACTCATAGTAAACAAATACTTGTAAGACCTTAATTTTTCACATCAAAGCCTGCTACTGCTGTTTTCAGCAGTAGTGCAGTCTTTCAGCAATTTCAGAAAAAAAAAATAAAGTAAAAAGCAAGTTAAGTAAAACCAACCTCTTCATTCTATCACTTAGCTTACAATAGTTTTCAGAGTATAATATGAAATACAGTTCTGCAAAGTGTATATGAAAGATTAAGATATTTTTGTGTCTAGGGACATGAGCAATCTCTTTCTAGCTTTGCTTTCACAATTTATGGTAGCAGTCAAACTCCTTTCTAGTACTGGGTCTTCATGAGGAACTTGTGCAGCTGGGGGTATGTTAGTAGTGTGTAGATTAATTTTGTGACAATAACACACAGTACCCTTCAGATTTTTAGAATAAGATAAACTAAGCAATCGAATCTCATCTCTTGCAACTGTGTCTTTTAAAGTAATACACATTTCAAATATATCTTATCACCAAAGCTCTCCTTCTTAGACACTCAAAATATTATGAAGGAAGAATTTAAAGGAGTCATCTGTTTCATATAAAGAATCCGCTCATTTGCAAGCTTTATTAGTTTCCGACAAAAAATCTGTCAGTGAACAGTAGCCCAGACCCTTAAGTCTGGGGCAGCTCTTTTGCACTGTGCTGATAACAGTTCTTCGGAGTCTAGCAGAGCAGGTCAGCACGAGTCCAGGACAAAGGAAACCTGGGCTTTGCTTTCCTTGTGTTACCCTTTATGTTCCCCAGCTCTACTGGTATAATGGTTAGAGGTTACAAATGGAGCAGTTTTAGGGAACTGTCCTACATAATGCCTAACTACCATCAACGGACTCTGTCAAGGTGCTGATGCCAGTCATTAAAAAAAAACCAAAACACAACAAAGCAACTTTTTCAAAAAATATCTTTTTATGGGTGTTACTTTGTGGTATACAAGTGGAGTTTGAGGCCAGTTTTTCCACTCCGTTATAACGGATGCAACATTTCTGATCCCACAATAATGGCTCTGTTTGAAGATATGTCCTAGTGAAAGCAGTAGAGCAGAGGCCAAAACAAATGAATACTAGATAAGGTACAAACTGGAAATTCCTAGAAAATTTTAATTAAACGTGCTGAAAAGCACTTTCATTAATAAAGCTTTGCTGCTACACATTGCAAGTTTATATGTATTTTAAGCTTCCCAATAGTCACTTATTTACAGAAATATTAACCTTCCCGAGATACTCAAATTCCCTTGGCAGTGACTGTGAAATCACAAGGACAGATGTTACACAGAAGGAGAAAAGATGGTCTCTGACACAAGTATCTTACAGATTATGTAAAAGATAAAGATAACATATGGATATAGAATAGATGGGAGAGCACAAAGAAATAGGGAAAGTAAAGTTGGTCAATGTCTGCCCTTGTACTGGCACCCTACTGTCAAATTTTGAATAAACACCATGGAGAAAAAAAAATAAACTCAGAGGTTGATAATAGTGAAGGTTTGAGGGGAGTTCCTCCCAGGCAGGACAGAATATAAAAGACATAAACATCTCTAAATTTAATACGGTGTTGATATCATAATGCATCAGACCTGGAGTTTGGGGTGAATGAAAAGATAGCCAGGGTAGAGAGGACTGAAAAGGGTTTTTACAAGAAAAGATATAGTTTACATTTCATGAAACAGAGGAAAGAGCTAGCAAAAGGACAGATGAAAATGCAAGTCTCTGTCAAAGAATTTGGCACAAAAATGAACCTTCCAATAGCATTTCACGTGAGCACAAACCAAATGTAAGTACATTTGTTTCAGAAGATAGTTTAAGAGTGACCTCCAAACAAAAGGATGAACATCACAGATAGAAATATAAAAGTACAAATTAAAAAAACATGAGTAAACTTGTCATTGTAATTCATAAGCAATGAGTGTGGTTTTACAATATCCCTGACATATTTTAGGTGATTGAGGCAGTCCATTAGTAAGGTGACTTGTGCTTAGTACAGGAAGTGAATCGATAAAATGATGACTTGGTTTCTTGTGAGAAGATATCCGGTGGGATCACACAGTCATTTCTATGAAAAACTCCAAGTTTGCTGACCAGATGCAGCCAAAGTTGAAAGAATTCTCACTGATAAGTTCCTACAAGTTTTATGAAAGATCAACAAAAACAAAAAAGAGAGTCTCGAATTAGTGTCCCAGAAGACACTTAGACAAAACACAACCTCTATACAGATTGTTTGAGAGCAGCCAGCTGACCACATAACTTGCTCTACATCAAATGCACTGACTGGACAACCAACACATAGGTAGCTCACTAGTCACAAGATCTCCTATGGCTCCCTACAAGTGAAGGGATGGAGAACAACAATGGGACTTACTGAAATATTAAGGGACAAAGGAAGCAAATCCATAAAGAAGAAAGCCTCATTAGCACTGCTCAGGCAACAAGCTTTTTTAGTGTTTTAAGCTGAAACAACTCAGAATTTGAAAAGATAACCCTATACCTGAGGAGTCATGCCCTGGCACTGTTAAAAGCATCACACTGTCTCACTCTTGTTATACTATAGATCAGAGGCTTACTAAAAATTATTATTTTAAATATTTTTAAGTATTGTAATTACAGTACCATAAAGTCATTCCTCTGCTCATACTAAGACTGAGCTTAATTGATCATATATGGCAAATATTGACAATTTCTTGGCAAAAATAATAAGAGAGCAGTTAGTAACTGGGTTCGTGTATGCATAGGGTAGTATCGATATGCACAATGAATGTTGCTTCTTGTTCCCAGCTCATCAGGGTTGCTGCCAGGGTCTCCAGGCTCCTAGGCACTGCTCCTCTTCCCTCACCCTTTATTCCTGAACCCTTGATGTTCGGACAAGTGGGAAAGTGAAGTAGGAAATGTCACAGAGGAGATTGGTATGATTTTCTGCTTCCACAGTTAGATACTACCAGTTTTGCTGATGATAACTAAGACCAAAATAAAAACTAAATAACTTTCTCAGGCCGAGGGCACTCCTTCAGAGGAGTAAAAACTTTTTTTTGTCACTTAAGTAAAGCAGTGTGAATTGGAATATAGATAAGAAAATCTGCTAAGCCACAAAGTTATTTTGATACAGCTACTTCTCAGAGTGAAATAGCATGTTAAAATTTATATGAAACGGAAGTTAGTAAGGAGAGTGAAGAACACAATATAGCAGTTTTCTTCTGAATCGGAAAATTTGAATGGAATTTCAAGTTACAATTCAGACTTCAGAATAGCAGGGTGAGAACTGCAAGTCATAGATCTCAAGATGCCACAATACTGCCTACTGAAAGTATCTTAAAGCACATTTGGTCTGAGCCAAAAAATATTTCTGAGATTCTAAAGTGATATCTTGGCAATAGTTGTTAAGGTCATGCCAATCTTAAGAGTAACACACATTGAGTATCTTTGATTTATATTCTGTTTTCCAGAAGTATAACCAAATGCACTGAAGAAAAAAAGTAACACAAACTCACAGGTCCTAGTCCTACATTACAACATTCCCACCTATGGAGCTAATTGATGGGAAAATCAGAGAGAACACATACTACCTTACAGAGTAGAGATTTTCATATTCTTTGCCTGAAAGTAGTTATAAGCACCCTCTTATCTTTTATACTACACAAAAATAAGATTATTTATTATTATAAATGTATGGTTGTTAAAAATGTATGGTCCCCATCATATTCCAGTCAGCTTCCAATTACAATGGGAAAGAGACTGCTTTATGCTTTTTTTTTTAAAGATTATCCTCAGCTACAGTGATTTGGTGAAGTAAATGTATTTCAGTCCTCCTTATGAAATTTAGTATTTTACAATTGTTTTATTCTTGAATTTGAGTTATTCCTGCAAAGTCATCATAAATGAAGGGCTCTATATCAGTAACAGTGTCTTAGCAACTGGGAAGACACACACAGACTTAGGGCTCAATAGAGTATAGGAAAAGCTGGTGAGCAATTTGACTCCTTGACACAAGCCCTGGCTCAAAAGATGAAGTAACTGAACTGTATTAAGCAGGCTGTGTTCTGAAAGGAATTCAGAATTTATTCTGAAGGTTGATTATTGGGTTTCACCACCAAACTTCTGTAACAAAAAGTCACAGAGTTGAGGAATACTAGTTACACTAGTGAGACATCACCCTTGATGATGTATTTTACTGTTAATATGTCAAAAAGCTGCATTCAATCAGTAAGAAAGTCTTCATCTGTGAGAGGAATGAGAAGCAACAAAAGCCACAAGTATCTGGGTTGTTGAGAAGATCTAAGAAAGAGGTTAGTAGTGAAGTAGATACCAGTTTGACAGCTGCTCTTTCAGCATCAGTTTCCGAGTGACCTGTTTTTATACCTGGTATCCCTACTGTAATTTTCTTCTGGTGTTCTTCCACCAGAAAGATTTCCATTCCTACCAGTCTCACTGTTGTTGTCACCTCTTTCATTAAGCTAGAGTAATTTTAACTTTTAAATAATCCAAATTGATCCAAAAATTTGTGGTCAGTGTCAGTTTCAGTGAGGAGTTGAACTCAGTGATGTTTCTTCTAACATACATTTTTCTCTGATTCTATGATTTTAAATTCTTCAATGGAATAAAGATCAAATTACCATGGAGTTTCTTGTCCTGTACAGTTCTTATACCTTCTGTATACTTTCTGTATTCTGACATTATCTAGTTACTATAATGGATGTAACATAAACTCATTTGTTCATGTTTCCTACTAACACCTTTTCTACTGATCTGCAGAACTCATCACATTGTGGTTGCTCACAATGTCTGGGCCTTGTCACCTAACCAAATTACTACCTAACCAATTAGGTAGCCACTTCAGTGCAGGATCACAAGCTGGTCAAAGAAGCCGCGTGCTGAACTCACAGCAATTGGGATGCAGTCAGGCAGGCTAAGCATCCCCCAGGTTACCTGGCAAACACAGATTCTGTGTTACCCCTGCTTTTAGCATTTTCCAGCCATTTTCCAAAAGAAAAATAAGAAAAATACATTGTCTTTTGCTTTGAAAAAGTGCTGTGGTATTTCAGTATTTTGATTAAGATAGAAGTATTTCATTTAGTGTCTGGCGTAAGTTGTGTTTGTCTGTGTTGCCCTGTGGGAGCCACTGCTCAGGTGGATCTGGAATTGTAGTTCCCTGGAAGGATCTCATTCCTCATTGGGCTCTGCATTCCCTGGCTTGATGGTGCACTTGGCAGTGCTGCCTTCTGGATTTTTTTCCCTGCAACCGATTTACAAACTCACCTCCTATTACACACCAGAGGATCCACATCGAAAAAAGCCATGTAGCCAGTGGTGTGAATTCTTCAGCGTCAGGTAGAAGTGAGTGCTCGGGGATATTTGTGCTATGACCTTCCCTGTGCATGCTCTGATGGTTGATGTGAAACTTGGTATGTGCTATCTTTAAGATCTCTACCCCAGTACGGTTTGACAGAAACAGATGAACAGACACATACAAAAATCATGTCAGTCATATTACATTAGCGTAATTTAATGTATCTGTAGTTACTGCAGATTGTAATAAACGGCATACTGGGCTTCTGAAGTAATTTTGCATAAGCTCGTTAGACTTTGAAGGCAGTTTACAGGTTTGAAACTCTGAAATCTCTGACATTTTGTTAACTTTATAAGGTTCTTGAAAAGACGAGAAGAGTCTAAATGCTTAACCACACTTAATAAAAGTCAAATTTCTCTGTCTCCTTTAGATAAAAGTTAAGCCACAGTTGGTTTTGTTTAATATTTTGAAATTTATCTAGACCAATGTTTTAATGATAAAAGCACACATTAGTCAAGGGTCTGCTACACTCATTAAAGTGACTTATAAGACATAGCTATAGCCCAGACAGGACATTTGAAAAGCATTGCACATGCAGTACAAATACCCATTACCTTCATACTCATTTATTAAAACTTCATTATACAAAGCAGCATGTCTACCACAAAATACATGAGCTTAGAGTATACCTCTTCCAGTTCCTCTTCTACAAAAAAAATCTGTCAGCCAGTCAAATAATAAAAGTAATGCAAACATCTTACAACAGTAAAACAACTGAGAAAAAGCAATCTAAGATCAGTCAAGTGCTTTTCCTTTTGTCCTTTTATGTCATTATCAGAAGTTAAATCACACAAGATACGTTTATCCTTTAATAGATTATCTGTCCCACACCAAGAAAGTGAACAGCTAATATCTATGCCAGTATTACACGCTGAGACATATTTGCAATGGTTTGCAATGTTGTGGTAGAGTTCAGAAGATTAATCATTAGCCAATATCCCTCTGTGCTTACATACCCAAACAGGTTCTCTCTGTATGTAGCTTTTAAGAACTCATGGAGTGAGGCTAAACAAAAGGTTTTGTAACTTCATGACTGAGGAGAAATCCAGTCTGTATTGGCAAAAATCAGTCATTTCATTTAATTTATAGCCTTAAAAAACAACAACAAATCTTTTTTTCTTGAGTATCAACAAGGTGGACTGTCTTTCTGTAGACATAGGACATGTTCTTCTGTGCTGTGAAAGAAACTAACATAAAAGCATCCTTTCTCAAATGCAATAAAGGAAGCAGAGGGCAGTGACAATCTCCAACATGATGTGCACAGTCATAGTCACTGCATAGCAATAAATTTTCCTTCAGCTTTCCAATTTATTTGAATGGGAAATAACAGGGGTCTCTAAGCTGCAATCCACACAGTCAACAATGCTGTTAATGGCTGTTGCCATATTTCCTTAACTCTACTAAGTGAATGAACTGATGGTCTCTGTGACATACAATGCATGCCCTGATGTTGTCCTTAATGTTATTTTGACATAGCACTGACTGTCTTTTTAAAATTATTGTGTAATATGTCTGTTCATTGAGGTGATACATTTGATCCCATCTTATCCCACTAAGTTCTGATAATATCAACTCATCCTATAGCACAGATACCAATAAGGTTTTCAGGTCCGTGGACAGTCAAAAAGAAGGGTTATCTCTTATTGCTTTTTTAGAAGAACCTGGATGTAGAACACACCTCTTTGGAAACACCTGTTTGCACTACTCTTGGTTATACTCTGAATGACAGGCTATAAGTAGATACTAAACCCATATACTATGCAAGCCCTTGGAAGAGGAAGAATTACACTTCTTTACTGTTCTGTGAAAAAAATATAGTATGCCAAACCTTTGCAACCCTTCAGAAAATGTCTGTTTCAAAAGATTGAAATACAAGATGAAAGCACAAGCAAAATTAGAAGAGACATGACGTTCAGGCAAAGGGGAAAGGTATGCTATTGGCACAAATGGCACAAAAGGAAGGATGAGAAAGGCAAATCTGGGCACACTGCAGCTGCTTGGAGGACGTTCATCCTGTGACTGCAAAATGCTGAAGAATGAGGCGGAGAGGAAAAGCAAGCTAGCAAAAAGGAGAAAATGTTTTTTTTTGTGTTCAGCAGGGAACTATTTAGCACCTTGTCTCCCTGCAAGCCACTGATTTGCTGGCTGAGCAGCACAGTGCCCTGAGGTAAGCTGAATGAGGGAAAAAGATATATAGAGAAGGGGAAGAATGAGAAAGTTTTGCCATTAGGACAAAAAGCATTAGGAAAATAATTTCTTATGTACCCTATTCAATGTAAAGGTGTGAAAGCCAGATACTTACAAGGAAGAGTAATCACAGAGAATAAAAAAAAATAAAAAAAAAAAAAACAGAAGGAAAAAAACAAGTGGGAGAAAATGGTCGGGAAAAGCAAAGTGATGTTTTAGATACAAAAGATAAAAACAAGAATTTGGAGACTAAAGAATAAATGGATCATGATGGCTGAAGAAATAACTAAATGAACAATGGAAAACATTAAGCTGCACTCATACAACAGGAAGTAAAATCTCAGAATCACAGAATCACAGAATAGTAGGAGCTGGAAGAGACCTTCGGAAAGCAAGTTCACCTGCAGCAGTTTGGACAGGAGCACACCTGGGCAGGTTTTGAATATCTCCAGAGAAGGAGATTCCACCACCTCTCTGGGCAGCCTGTTTCAGTACTCTGTCTCCCTCAAAGTAAAGTTTTTCCTTATGTTCAGACAGAATTTCCTGTATTCCAGTATGTGCCTATTGCCTCTTGTCCTGTCGCTGAGCACCACTGAAGAGAGTCTGCCCCATGCTCCTGACACCCGCCCTTCAGGTTCTTATAAGCATTGATGAGATCCCATCTCACTCTTCTCCCAGCTAAACAGACCCAGGTACCTCACCCTTTCCTCAGAGGAGAGATGCTCCATTCCCTTGACCGTCTTTGCAGTTCTCCGCTGGACTNCTAAGCTTACCTATGAGGATGTTATGGGAGACAGTGTCAAAAGCCTTGCTGAAGTCAAGGTAGACAACATCTACTGCTCTCCCCTCATCTACCCAACCAGTCACGCCACCATATAAGGCTATCAGATTGGTTAAGTATGGTTTCCCGTTGGTGAATACACACTGACCACTCCTGATAACCTTCTTTTCCTCTACGTGCTTGGACATGACATCCAGAATGCACTGTTTCATCACCTTTCCAAGGGTGGAGGTGATGCTGACTGGCCTGTATTTTTCTGGGTCCTCCTTCTTGCCCTTGTTGAAGACTGGAGTGACACTGGCTTTCGTCCAGATATAAAAGATATGGATGGACACACAGTGAGCAGAGTTGTGGCAGGGGAATTATTTTAGTATTTTGATATTTACAGAGAAAAATCTGTTTTTAATGGAAACATTTATTTTATATTTTTATGTTTTGGTGACACTTCAGTGCAGAGAAAAGGAAATGACACTTCTTTATTTTTATGTCCTTCTTCCACCAATGAACATACTCTCACCTATGATGTTTTCCAAAACAATGATTAGCTTCTTTCCAGAAATGTTACATTTACTAACTGTGTCTAGAAGAGTTGAAAATTAGTGACACCATTATGCAAAAGGCAATACTGAGAATAAACAAAGACCGCCTGGTAAGTCAGTGCTCAATCCAGCACTGCAACATGCAAAATGAGCATCAATAACAACACTTACTTTCAGTAACCTGTTATTTCAAGTGGGAATGTGGAAGACTAAATGTGTTCCTCTATTTCCAAAAATTAGGCTCCTAGGTAGCAAATATCACAGTATGTTCAAAAGATTGATTTACTTCCAGCAGTTACATAGTGGGCATAAGTTACTTAAGTATGGAACTGGGGAAACTAATTTAAAATGTTATCTTTTTAAAATTAAATGAAACTTGATGGGAAAGATTCCTGATTTTTATTTGAAGCTGAATCTTCTGAACAAATTACGAATACTCAAGCTTGATCCCTAAAATACATCTGAAGGAGATGTTCATAGAATCACATTTTAGCAGGAAGATAGTACAGAAGTAGATTAACCCCATCATCTGTAATCTAAGCATGTTCTATCTTTCGCAGAAAGAAGAAGAAATTGAACCAACTCTGCCAAGACCATGAAAGCAGGGATTTTTTTAAATTATTATTTATTAACAAATGCTTGTGTCTATGTATGTGTGTGTGTGCACGCAGGAACAAACACTTGTGCACGTGTAAGCACTGGATAAACAATTTCTGTGCCCTTACTACATTATAAATGCTTCATAGTTAACTTAATTTTTTTAGGACTGAGAAAATTCAACTTTTAATTAATCATAAGGTAATGAAACCCATTCATCTAGTTGCTCACACTCTCAGCTGTGTAACATATGAGTCAGTAACTGAAGCAATAGCCTACACGGAGATGAGAAAGATCAACAAAGCAGCACTGTATTTTATTCACTAGAAATTGCAAATCAGAAATTAAAGAAAAATAAAGAAACTTTAAATGAAAATGACAGGTTAGTCTTTCAAGGGAGTGTAATACTCGTACACAAGAAGTTTTTCTTTCCCTAGGTTTTCTGTAAATGCTGTTTCATACTTTCTCCTAGATCTGCCCATACTACAGCAAAACCCAAATAAAATGAAGTGGACAATGGAAAATGTGAAGACATGTTTCTCATATGTCTCCATTACGTTTTTCTTCTAGTCTTCTTCTTTAAAGACACAATGAAAATGAACAAGATATGAAGCAAAATGTTGCAAACAAAAGCTGCCATTCAGAAAACTTTTCAGACATGACCTACAAAAAAAGCAAGAAAAATATAAGTAGTGCTGTAATTACTTCTAATTTTACTTTGAAGCTCTATTTGATATTTAAAATATTTCCTCTTCTACTAACGCATTTCCCCTTCTGCTGTTTCAATTGATTAAATTTAATCTGTTAAAATGATGGTATTTATATTTTTTCTATTTATTTTAAAAAAAGCATTTACATTTTGAGCCAAATTTTTAGAAAGCCTTGAGATTCAATAGCCTAAATTATTAGGACTTTAATTTTCACCATATTTCTGCAGTTAAAAACCACATAATTTGACAATTAAATGTTGAAAATAATCAGATACATTCCCACAATTTCAGCCCATGTGCAAATCACAACCTTGTGTTTGGTAGGTGAGAAGTCTGCCTGTTGTAACAAAGGCCACCACTCTGAAGAGTGTGTCAGGATCTATTTTTCTGGACTGTAAGTTAATTTTTCAAGTGTATATTGGCCATTTCACTGAGAACAAAAACATCTCATCTAATCCACAGTAACCTGATCCTGGACTGTAGACAAGTGCATTTCTGTAAACAAAAGGAAATTGCCTGAAAATAAGTACAGATAACAGAGCAAACTCTCATTTATTTTCCACTCATAAATACTTACCTGCTTATATTAAGAATGCATCCTCCAATGATGACTTCTCTGGCTTTCTCATTTACTTTTTCAGGATGGTTTTGTTTTCAAGGCAGTGGAAACGGAGCAGAAATAAATACACAATAAAGATGAGATAGCTACTTTTCTAGCCACAGCAAATTCCTGACATTTCTACTGATGTTCTGCATGATAATTTTGTCATAGTATTGAATACTGTTTCAGGTTGCACTTGGATTACCACTTTTTCCACCAGAAGAGTTAGGAAAAAACCAGTCAAAGTGAAGGAAGTCAAGTAGAGAGTAACAGAGCTTTAAAGTACCTCCAAAAGTAGGAATTTGGTTGAAAGTATACAAAGATGCTCCAAATAGAATCTTTATTATTCTGATTTGAAGTCATCCTAACTGTGCTCAAGAACGTGAAAAAAAACCATTTTGAGATAGCTACATGGATTTTGTCCAGGAGCTTTTCTTATAACTGAAAATAGATAGGATTTTCTCTAAGAAGAAACGCAAGGATTAGACAAAAGTTGTCTGTATCAAAAAGGATTTTCTTAGAAGAAAATTAGGAATGTACAAGATGGTGAAACTGTTCCTAGCAGATACTGGGACTTTTAGTTACTAAGGAAAAACACTGGTCACCAAGATGGAATACACTTACATTGTTGCAGGAGTCACAATTTGTAGTTTTATTTCCGTGGTAAAAGGAAAATATGGGGGTAAAAAAATAAATGAATTTCATTTGAATGCAGCAGCATCATGTTTAAAAATAAAATATTTTTAATCCGCTGGACACTTTCTAAGACACATTGAAAAGTTTCAATTTTATTTCAAGTTACTTAACTCTTAAAAACTATCTTATGTTCACTTTAGTATTAAAATGCAATTTTCAAAAAAACACATGAAGAATTTCATCTCCACCTGCTGAAATCTAAGCATCAGCTTTTGCAAAATATTGAGAAAAAAAATAATAAAAAGCTTTTGATATTTTCAGAATTCTGTCCTTCAAGTCCTCTCTTCTTAGAGGCTAGATCAATTTCCAGAACAGTAATTCTGGCCTCTCTGCAACCATACCTACTATTCTTGGAGTCTTTACTTCGATCTTTTGCGTTTCCAGTGCAATGAGTATTGAAGAAAATCCCATGAAAATCGTTGTCTTTTACAGCTCTGTGGAAATAGGCACAACAAGAATGAAAACGTGATTACTCTTTTAAAGTATTAGCCTAAATGTGTTTGAGTAACATTGTAGTCATTTAAAATAGAAGTCATCCACATTTTGGAACATTTTGCTGGTCTTCTTGATGAATAATAGAAATAGAAACCAAATTAAGTAACCTTTTTCTTCAGTCAGAACGAAGTTAGAAAAACACTGGACAAAGAAAGCGCTTTGTTAAAAAAATGAGAAAAGGAAATGGAAAAGGAAACCAAAATAATTCCGTTATGCAGTTCTAGATTCTCTGGATATTCTCTTGTAAGATCACCAAGGGACGTATGGAACTATACAAAGCATTGTTTTTTATGAATTTACAAGTTGTAGGAGGACGTGTTTTTTTCCTCGTAAGTACTGACACAAAGCAGAGCAAAACAATAACAAAAAAGAGGAACAGTCTCACGTGGTCTGCTGCCCATTGATTTGATAGGAATTGCAGTGCCTTATATTTATGGTCTAACTTCTGATTTGCATTTCGTTTTTGCTCATACCACAAGGACATTCTGTATCATTCAGCCAAATAAATCCATGAAGAAAAACACAGTTAAGAGCTGGTCTGACTTATGGACTTGTTCAGTTCAATATTCCTGAGAGCATGATTACTTTAAGGTCTGAAATTGAACAACATCTTAGTAAAAATTAAAAACAATGGAATGGAGTCTGGTAATTGCTTATTAAATTTTCAAACCCCAGTGACAATAACAAGTTTAAATTGATTGCTCAATACGTTTAAAATAGATGATACTGAACGCACAACAAAACCACACTGGCATAGCTTATAACCAGACCTTCTTGAGTGGATAAGTACCTCAGTACTTTACTACCTCTGGAGAGTTGAATGGAATTCAATAAGGCTGACTGGAATGGATCTGATGAAAATGCTCTGTAGCAAGCACAACTGGTGCTGGGTTGTACCAACCGCTGCCTTGGCTGAATGCTCTGGTAGAGCAAACTACGCTCTCTCCACATGCACGTTCTGGCTTTCAGCTGTCAGCACTCAGCCCTCCTGCAAAAGCCCTCCACCTCCTTATTTCTTCCTTAGAGCTACAACATGTTTGTTTGGCTGGTGCAAGCCCCACGTTTCCTCATGTTTTGTTAAATTTTCACAGGAAATTTAATTTCACTATGGTAACATTAAGGAGTTTAACACCAGAAACAAAAAAACCCCAAACCCCTGAAACGTATTTTAACACTTTAATACATGGGAGATGGGAGACAAAGGTTGGACTAAAGGGTCTAGTCAGAGTGTATAGGAGGAGAAAAGGAAGAAGAGAAGGGAACAGGAAAAAAAAAGGCCAGAATTAAAAAAGCAGCTTTATGAGGAAAGCCCACTGGCTTATAAATCTCACTTCTCATCTTCAGAGAGCTTTTCAAAATGCTAAAGGAACTTAAAGATGTGAGTTTAAATGCTTTTCTGAAAGACTTCTGCTGCAAAAGCTATAAGGTATTCTGAAAAGCTGGAGAGAGGGGACTGGGAACAGAGGAACAAGAGAGAAGAGAAAGGGAAAAAAACCTGATTAAAGTACTTGCACAAAAGGGGAAAGTTAGAGTTCTCACTTTCACCCTGACTTTTCACGGTAATTTATCAACACTAATCATATTTTTTACATGTTAGTTGCTCAAACCTATGGAGGGATATATTTTTCACTTGTCTTCCAGGGAAAGCACACTGTGAAAGAGTCTGTCAAGTAAATACTGAAAGATACAGACAAAGAAGTATGAACTCAGCCAACTAAACTGATCGACAGTAAGATGAGAGCTGACATGCCTCTGTTACAGCAGCAGAAATTCCACCCCTTGGAGTGTACCGCTGCCTGAATTACTTGGCAAGCCACTAGAACTTATCTTCTTGCCAGCTGCTGTGTTTAAGACTGCTTTAGATTTGAATGCAGATTTACAGCACTTAAAGTTTATAGTTTAAACACAGGTTCAAGGATCACTTCAAAGGTATCTAACCCGTGAGGTTTGAAAACTTGATGAACACAAAAATACAGGTCATTAGTAAGGGCCCGAATGTGCCAGAATTTTTTCGAACTTGTGGCATACACAAAGAGTTGTGAGTGTTTACTTCAGAGTATAGTTCCTGACAGACAAACAATGTAAGTGGAGAAGTAGAATGGATTATAAGGATTTTTCTCACCTTTTTTAATACCTTTTCTTTTGGCAAGTGAGGAGTAACACACACTGTGGAATAATAGTAGAATATACATTGAGTAAAAATAAATAAATAAAAACTGTCTGCAAAGGGAATATGAGATGATACATTTCTATTTCTTTTACTTTCATCTGATAGGTGAGATTGTGTTTATTGATCCCAGCTTTTCACAGCTGACATGAAGTGAATGTTAAACCTATTAAAGACTAACATATATTGCTTTCGACATCAGTACTTGAAAAGGAGGGTTATGTGGAAATCAAATCAAACTTTTATGATTTAACATTAAAAAAAAGTTAATGTTCTTTTAATGATTAAAATTAAAACAATGTTATTTTAAACATAAAAGTGAATCCACGTCATCAGCAGTAAGAATTCACGTTTCTCTCTTACATAAATTCTGCATTTTATTTCATTCTGGTCCACAGAACCATTTAGAAGTTTTCTAAATTTTCCATGTAATCTTTTTTATCCTCTTACAAAATATCCCAGAGCTAAGGTTTATTAAAAAATTTTAGCTCTTGTGAATCCTGCACAATTCAGACATTTCCTCATAATTTTAGGATTCTACAACACTACCTCCAATTCTTTCCACATTTACATAATCTCAATCACCCTCAAAGGACTGGAGATTTTATTTCAAGTCCTGAGTCTGTGAAATCACATTAAGAAGTGAGAATCTTGGCATTCATTAAGGAAGCAGGGGGAGTAAAAAATACCAAAAGTAAACAAACCACCCAATTTCTAGCTGTCTTGATAACTTCAACATGTGATTTGAATGTTGCTTTACAAGACAAAAGAAAAATAAAAAGAAGTAACAATCAGTATAAATATTACTTTAGCGTCCCTTTAAAGAAAGTGTTGGCAACAATGCATGATATATATGTTTCTTTGATGTAGCCCAAATCACTGTCATCTCCTGAGTCTGCTCACTCCATTGTTGGGTAAAATATCCACTTGTCAGCCACCCAATTCACCTTTTATTTCTCCTTACCAAGGTGCACCACTACCTTTCATCTTGAGTTGAAGTATAAGCCTCAAATCTTCTATTTTTTCCTTTAGGAGGGAAGTGTGCTTCAGAATTCTCAGTCTGAGCCTCTCCCCAAGTTCCAGGGAATTTTGTATATGAACCTTAATTTTGGGACATACATTCTCCTCTACTTTCTTTAATGGGCAATGTTTTTGATCAGTAGACCTCTTAAGATCATGAGGAAGTCTCCTGTCCTTCCTCACACACACTTGCTAAGCACAAGGGTAAGTGAAATGGTGCTCCTCATCTTTATAGATGAGAATATGAGGTCCAGAAGTAGGTAAGGTTCAGAAGAGCTCTTTATCCCCCAGATTAGAAAATGCTTTTATAATCAGAAAAATAAACAAACAAATAATTAAACAAAAATAGTCACATTACTCTGCTAACAAATGAGTGGACAATGCTTTGGAAATGACAGTTGGGTGGTTGCCATCAACCATGCCATTTCAAGGCAAACAAGAATTGTGAATGACTGTTTGTCTTTCAAATCAGAGAAAACTAGTACACCTTTAGAAATCACTTTGCTAGAATGCTTTCCTGCAGCACTATCACCAGCTACCATTAGGGAGGGTATTGTTTTATTATTTCTTCTTTTTACTGCTCAGTTTGCTAAGACACTCCAAACTCAAAACCCGCTTGGGATTTGCTGAATAAGAAGTGAGGTATGAATTAGAGAACATGACAGTGCAATGCTTCCCAGCTGCTTAACAGGCAAGAGAAAGGATCCTCTTTCCTTTCCGTGTTTGTGGATGATATTTCTTCACAGAATGAGGAGAAAAACGTATCAAGCAAAGCTAATTATACTTTTAGAAATTGCCCATCTACAATTCAAATAAGGATTTCCCTGAGAGAGATTCAGATTTTACATAACGAATATGTTAACCTTCATCATACCAAATGGCTGCAGAAGCTGAAATGTTTTCCATATCAAGTGTATTTCATACATGAAGTTCAAAACCACCCATGCATTTATGCTAAAATGAATTATCTAATTTAAACATATGAAATCAGGCAGATTTACAAATGAGGTTTTATTTCAAATTTGTACCTCCTTGTCCCTATTTCAAAAGAGAAAGGAAAGCTTACAAAACAGTGAGAGATGACTAACTTTTGTGTAAAGGATCTCTGCAACATCGGGGAAGTGACATGATTTTAAAAACGGGGTTGTTGATACAACAGGCAGTAACAACTCTAGTCTTTTCTGGCTTTAATACTTTCTTAGATGTATTCCCTAGCAGCTTGTGGATTAGAAATGTAAGAGCAACTGTTTCTGCTCACTGGGTCAGTCTTTATGAAACACAGACGGGAGGCAAATAACCAGACATGGAAAGAAGACAGGACAACAGCCAGTCAACCTGGTCCTTCAGTGAGTGGCATTTTTTTCCACAATGAGTTCAGCACACAGTGTTTGTTTTGTCAGTAGAACTGTTTGTAAAAGAATAATTTCTCAGTAGAAAGAAGTGCAGTAGAAACTCATGGCTTCTAAGATTTTTTTCCATTTATCCAAAATGTTTCTTTTAATACACAGTAAATATATATTATGCAACATGAAAAAAAAAAAAGCAGAAAAAAATATTCATTTGAACATAGGTCCTCACAGAATCAAATGCGCTTAGAAAATGCAACAAGCTTCCTTTTTCTGCTTCATTGTCTGTATTTTTCTAAGTACTTTCCTCTGGATAACAGGGAAAGAATTAGTTCTACTACCCAGTATGGAAAATTAAATATTAATTCTTCATTTTTTTGGTGATAAACCCATATGCCAGAGTAAAGGGCACATTATAAATGATTCATTAAATATGTAAATAACAAGCAGTATGCAAAATGTCATTGTTAAACAGAAACATTGATATCTGAAAATAAATACAGCTTAAAAATAAAAACTTCATATAAGAGTGCTATCCAGGAGTCAAATCCTAGCTATACCCCTGTGCCACTTGCAGCTTAACAGGAGAATGAAGATGCCTCTGTATTAGTGTTTTATTTTGAATCGAAATAGAGCTATTGAAGCAAACATACAAATTGTCCCTGCTTACAGCATGTGGGCTCCCATCACAAAGTGATCTCAGAGTGCATAAGCTGGACTCTTTTTAGAGGAACTAAACCTAAAGATGCAAGATGCACCCCAACCGCTGTGAAGTCCATGGAGTCTGATTTGAGCTGATCTGAAGTTGCAGTCTCCCAGAGTATATAGGGAAGATGGTGGGTCCTCAATACGCTATACATCCATACTTATTGCTATTTCCATCACCTACACATGAAATGAAGCAGTAGATTTTGAGCAAACTTTGCTATGTGTATATGCCTTTTTGTAGTCTTTTACTTTAACGTGGGTGATGATGTAACCAAACTTGACTTACAACCTGGAAATGAACAATCTCTAAGCAAAAGGTTTGTTCTGAAGTAACAGAATCAAAGTGACTCTAAATCTTTTTCAAACCAAAGCAAGAAATCATTTCATGAAGAAAAGAATTTCTAATACAGGTTTTGTTTGTCCTGTCATCCTCACTACATATGCCAAAAGCATCAAAATGCCACTAGCCTCCAAACACTGCTTTTTAACACAGAAAAGAGAAGAAATGACTGTTCCAGACTGCCACAGAAGCAAGTAGAAGAGCTGGGAAAAGAACCCCAGCTCCTGAGTGGCAGTGGGGTGGTCTACTCATGCGTTACATGTGCTGTCTCCAATAGGGTTTGAATCAGTTAGACTTTAGACTGCCTTCCAAAAGAGCTCTGAAACAATTTATCGATAAATTTTTTATCAGCTTTCAGTAACAAAATAATCTATATTCTAATCAAGTACATTCAGGGACTTTTCAGAAGTACCAAGTTTGAGAGGCCTTCCTGCTACACACACTGCCTTTTGTCAGTGAAAATATGAATCCTACTTAATAAAGTGATCTTCTGTAAACGCTGAATAGCTTTAAATTACGAGGTTTTTTAGAGGAGCTGAAGACATTTAACAGATTTGGAAATACGGGATCCAGAAGACCCACTTCTGCCCTCTTCTCTGGTACAAAAAGATTGTGAAGCCTAAGCCTAAAGTAAAACAAAGGATGCTGAATTTTTAATCATCTGGATGCATCTATGCTGCTCAGGCACTTAAGGTCTCTACTTGCAGTTTACCTGTGAGATTTCAACTACAATTGCGTCAAAAGCATTTTTGAAGCAATTACTTTATCTGGAGGTTCATATGTTTCTTAAAGAAACATTAAAAATAAACATGGAAAACGTTCGTAGTTTGGTTTTCTGATAGCTTTTTCAAGGAAAACATTCAAGAGGAACCCAATTTTTTTTTTATCAGTGGTACCAGAAACAGAAAATTATTTCATTTAGTTTTAAAACAAATGCGTAGAAAGCACTTTGTTTCTGTTGTCAAACAGCAATATAGCCATCTGTTTGAATTTTCCATCCATAACTTGTACTTGAGCTACCCCATTAAAAGCTCAGTACCTTGTCCAGTCACTGTTTTACTGAATGTTATATCACCAAACAAATCACATTTAAAATTATACCATCTTCCCAATATTTTAATTCAGTTTGGTGGCTCTGGATATAAGCTCCTTCTATCTCTTATAAGAGATAAGCAGACGCTATCTGCTGTTGCCCTTATTTAATGCTCTTTCTAACTTCAAAGGGCAGTAAAATGGTACTTGCAAGCTGCTGGAAGATCCCACTGGAAGCATATTCACAGGTCACGATTCAAGTCAGCCTCTACTGTGAACTTGAGAAATTATGCCGCCAGCATATTGCAATGACTTATTGCAAACTAGTAGGCTGTAGTTTATTTCCACTGACCCACCACAGAAGATGCAGGATAGCTATTTATATAGCACATATTGGATCATGCAAAACCTCAGATGCTACATTGCACATTCTCAAATAGTTTCATTCTTACCATCGCTTCCCAACTCGATCCAATCTCTATTCATTTTTTCCCCTCGCAAAGCATATTAGAATCTTCAAAGGTAACCACAACTTCCTGGCAATTGCAATCTTTAAAATAAATAATACTGATCCATGTTATAAACTGTGTGTGTGCCCTTATGGCTTGACCACCTTTGGAAAGGGTGACAATTATGTTTGTATCTGCGGTTAAATATGAGGAAGCACATTTCATATTCCATATGGGATGCTATGATGCATACAGTTGGAAGGAGAACAGAGATACATCTGGCTGCAACTACTGATATTCAGATACCCTGAGTGCAACTGTTTAGCTCTTTAACTCTCTAGTTAAAATTGTTGTACTGGAAACAAACAGGAAGCAGTTAAAAAAAGAAACCACAACAACTTTTCTTTCAAGTACAGTCAGATTCATGTCATTTGCTGAAGTCCCCACTTGAAATTATCACCGGTCATCCTTTCTGTGGAAAACCCTCTTTCACATCAAGTATATGCAAGACTGTACGACAAGCTTTTGATAATCTTACTGTGAACTGTATTATCTTCTTTACAAGAAACCGGTGAAAATAGATGACTTTTTGAAGCAATGAGAGAATAAGACAACACAAGAAGGCTGTCTCGGCTCACCACCTATCACACATCAAGTAATCACTGAGAGCAAGACGGCTGTGGCTAACAGTGTTAGCCCAGCTTGTGGTCTAAAGCATCCTATTTCTGTAGTCCCCCAGGGACGAAATGTGACATGACACCTTTCTTTGCTAGCACCAAAGTAATCAAGTCGATTATGGTCACTATTGTTATGATAATTTAGCCAGCTGNACTCAAATTTGCAGTGCTTTCTATTAAGATACAGAAAACATGTTAAAAAAGCACAGAAGGTTGGAAGTCCGTGTCTTTACTAATGCGATTGTATTTAACTGGGATGCTCTCAGCTGCCATTGAGATAGTGTCAAAACATGATAGCTTTGAATTGCAGGCAGGCATAATATGAATATAGTCTAAAAATCTCACTGCAATTTAGGTCCACTTTTCTAAGCAAAATTGTGTATGAGCATGTTTTCTACAGATTGAAGGGAAATATGAAGGGAAAAAACTTTTTAAATAGTACACATTAATGAGTAAGTGGGAGTACACTGTTCCTCTTTGCTTTTCATGTCATGAGTAGTTGTAACAATAATAATGGCCACATTAGATTGTGTATTACAACACAAGCAATATCTAATCCAGCCTTTAAGTGGCTTGTTGAAATTACAGGTTTTACCTAATTACCTCAGAAAATAGTGCCTAAACTCTAAAGTGAAATTAAAACCACCTTTGCCACTGGTGATCCCTCTGACAAACGAATGTCAAGCTTCACATAAAAAGTTGCACTGCAGACAGCAAAAAGTCCCATATCCTGTGGGACTGCTCAGATTGTACTTTGAAACTGAAAAGACTCATCTCTGGTTCCTAATGGTGTTGTGTAAATACAAAGGAAATGTGCAGCATGCAGGGTGACATCACAGAGTATAGGAAGAAAGGGCGATCACAACATTAAATTAAATCAAGGCAAGTATAACAAACAAGCTGCTGAAACCTATAAAAAATTCTTATTACACTACATAAAACAGATGCTACTTGTACTTTTAAAAAGTAATAAGATGACCTGAAGAGAACATTACAAGGAAAGAATATGATAGTAAATATATTGGCCTTTGTGAGATGACAGGAAGTATAAATTATTTTTTTCCTGTTGAGTTATTCTTTAATAATAATTATATGTCATGTGTACTGACTGCAGATCTGACCAAGTCCACAAATGCTAGTTTTGAAAGTGGCCATCCTAGAAGAGAATTCCTTTATAATATTCATTAAATTCTATTGCATGAAATCATCATATCTCTTGATGTGACAGCAGCACATGATCTTAAAATTTAGATTTTGTTATGCAGTTCTTGAACTTACAATACTTCAGTAAAAAATTAAAATTTTTGTGTTCCCAAGTTGAGGAAATAGATGTCATAACTCAGGAATTTTAATAACCTATTTTATCTTCTAGAACTGTTAATTACTATACATAACAGAAGACCCAACTCTGTTTACTGTTTAGTACAGTGATACAAAACATTCACCTGCCTGCATCCGACTACTATCCAGGCCATTTTCAAATCAGCATTGTTACTTTGACACAGCCACAAGATCATGCTTATTACAGCCTAGGCAACAGAACTAAGACATCTATGTGTAGGCTTCTTCTTGCTCAGACAAAATATATTATTCTAAAGGTATTCAAACATTTTACTGAAATTACTGGTATATAATATGGAATTTAAAAAACCTGGTATCTTTGTAAAAATTTTTGAACCATTAATACTGTTATATTGGGGATAATGTACCACTCCCCTCTGTGCTCTTACTGGTGACTATCATGATACTATACTGTTATATAATATATAATATAATATATATAATAAATCTCCTGCAAGTACATTTAAATATCCTGAATATAGAGAGCAGGTTGTAGAGTAAGGTAAAATAACACATCACATTACTAAGTGTTTTTCTATGCATTGGCGTTTGAGAATAAAACCACCACATTCTTAATTTTATTTTATGTTCAACTGATAAGGATAGGTTCTATCAAAGAATTCAAAGTCTGCAGATTATGCATGAAATTGCTACTGAGAATATTTGCATATCATGTTATTCTAATTGCATGATACTATCGATTTAATTATCTAGGACTGTGTTAATTATCACTTTCACAAATCAACTAGACATGTCATAATTGATTTCAGTGAATATAAATGCCAAAGTCCATGAAGTAACCTAGTGTCTTTGGAGATTTTCATAAGCCTTGGAAGCAGTTCTCAGCAAGAGTATTTAATGATATAATTTAACTTACCAAATGTTTCCGTTATAGTGAAGTCCAAGTGTTTGAAAGTCCTTGAGAAAGAAATGCTCAAGTTGCAAAAGAAGAAATAAGAAAATTCACTGTTGAGTTTAAAAATGAGCATAAACTGAAGCGATAATTCTCACAGTTATTATACAGGTACATTTGTATAAACAAAAAGCCATATATCTTGAGTTTTCCATTTTCCTTAATTCAATCATGGAACAATTTATATAGGAAATATATTTGAAACCTTCATTATCTTTTTCTAGTTCATTGGTGGATCAAACACTGTAATTATTGATGAACATACTCTTAATGGCAAGATGAGTGGAATTATACCACAAATTCACAAATTTTTCACCTGAAAGCTCTGACACTTTATTGCAAAGGTTGTTATTGACTTAATAGAAATGATTTCAGTGAGGAACATTTAAGCTTGGATGTCAAAGGTGCAGGCTGATGGCACAGAAAAAGGTTCTTTAAACAGGCCAGATACCAGGAAACAGCTAGTCCAAAAACACTGTCTGTCCTGGGAGAACAACTCACCTCTGCTGCATGGTAAGCTTAGAAGTGATATAAAGTATCTTACAGAGTAGGAGTTATCAGAGGGAAGGGATGCTCCACCACTTAATGGTGACTGGCTTGTGAGGGAAAAAGCTGACACCACCTCATGTATTTTTATTTTTTGAAAGACTGCTTGGATAACTCTCTCTCTCTAAATCATGCTATCTCTGCACATCTATTTGAGGAAGACAAATCCCCCAAATGGGGGTCCCCTGAATGGCAGTAAATCCAGAAAGACAAGACTTATTCATAACCATCTCTGTGGTGTTTCTTAATCAGATATATTTCTCCTCACAGTTAGTACAAAACACGAAGGTGCATAATTCAGGGATATGGCTTCCACCGCGTGACCAAGTGACCAACGAGGCAAGAACTTGAAAGGCTGAGCACTGTGGCATTTCAGGTCATACTTGAATCTAGTAACAAAAGAAGCACTGTGGGATACTCTAACTTAAGGTTTCTGGTGGTATATGTGTATCCATACTGCAAGGATTTTCTGATAGCTTTGCAAAGTAAATCTTTGCTCCTTAAATAACCCTGTCAGAAGATCTAGGATTTTTATGACACAAGTGGCCAGATAAGACAGAAGAATTGGATCATCAATTCCCTATCAACCATCCCTTACCATGTCACAAATCACCGATAAATCAGTGCTTATGAAAAGCACCTGCTTACATGCCCACTTCATTAATAACTAACGTAATTATGGAGTGTCCACAGCTATGGGACCCATACCCATAGTGTGGGACCTATAGAGTAACATTTTTCAGAAACTCTGACAGCAGACTGTTGCCATAAACCTTCAAAAAAGCCATATTTCACAGCACTGTAAACCAAAACCTAATCAGTTCAAATTTCTTTGATTCTTGACATTTTCATGTTCGTTGTGCCTCTCTTGTTACTGAACATGCTGGCTGTGAGCCAATAATACAGATACTAAGCACACGATTGCCTTTAGGTTTGGGGAATTTTTATGTATCTGTCTCTGATGGTAACCAAAATCTTGTATTTGAAAAGGGAAGACTTTTGAAAAAGAAATTATTTTTTACAGGTACTGCACTCAGCTATACGTTTCATGGATGACTGAATATTTTCTTCTTTTTTTTTTTTTTTTTGGCCTTTATCAAGAACCAAAAGGGACTTTTACTTCACCTTCCAAACCATCACCAATTTCATAATTTGTTGTGCTATACAATCTACTATTTTTATTTAAAAACAAAAAAGCCCAAACCATCAAGCCTATAGACTTCTCCACATCCTATAAAGTTTCTTCAGCTGATGTGTCCTATGTTACATGTATCACACATTTTAAAATCCCTGACCTTCTTTCAGGTGTAAAACTCCTCAAGACATATTCATCTCTTTTTTAAAGGGTATTGCAGGTACACAGGAAGCACTGTCAGGGGCATCACTTTTCATACCTATATGTAGATTTTTAAATTCAACCAAATCAGATCAGTCTAAATACAGCTAAAAGAGGTACAAAACAATGGAGTAAGAGACAGGATAACTCTTGCCAAAATATGGCATTTCCCCAATGTTTAAAAAATCCAGTTGTTTTGTGATGCCTTTTGATACATAGGGATGACACAGGTAACTACAGAGAAATTACAAAAATTTGTTGTAGTGAATTCACATTGCTTATGTCTTGTACTGTGTGTTAAGCTGTCCTCCTGGGTGGTACTTTGTGTTGCTGGGAATTGATTCTGACTTTGTAAGATAATGTGATAATGTGTTTTGGATTGTATTACATGGTAAAATAGACAGCTTAATGATATAGTGCCACTTAATCCATAAAAAAGATAGGCCAAGCCAAAAGAATACTACGGACATTTCAGATACCAGCCAGAAACAAGGATCGCTGCAAAGCACTATAATAGCACTAACAAGCCGCACAACACAAATGTTAAAGTTCACACACATACACACACACACACACACAGAGCAATTGAATCCTGAAGTACACTAACACCTCATTCAAAACTCAAATGGATTTATTAGCAACAGCTTATTACTTGAGAACCACCAGAGCAACAGCATGGAAAAAACACCCAAATGGCCCAACCTGTACCACTTCATTGCAAATGTTCTGAAAGCCAAGCAATACATGAATCACTTGGTGAGAAAAACAGGTGCCTATCAATTAGATCAGCAGTATTTCTCATTTGCAGCTCGACAATATCTTACTAATACTTGTGCTCTCATGCTATCTGACACTTGTGCCCAAAGACAGTATCTTATTGCATATCATGGGAAGGCAATTGTAAACTTTTTGTCTTTGACTACTTATGATACCCTTTGTTTCTTTCATCTCCCTTTAAGCCAGACATCATTCTCTCCTCCTCTGAAGAATCTACTCACACAAACAGCCACATCTAATTATCTGAGGTATAAATGAAATTAGAAACCACAGAACAACAACTGAAAAAAGGACGCTGCCAAGAAAAAGATGACTTCTGTCAATACTATAAAACATACTGTTGTAAGAGGAGAGTAAGGTCTGGTATGCAAAGTATCATTACCATGAGTGCACTTCAATAAAAACTTATCTCTCTTCTAAGGCTTCTGGGGGACCACTGAGGCAATCTCAGATTTTGGTCTATAGTTCAATTAGACTAAAGGTATTTCACAGGCTGGTAAAAGCTTTACATATTTTTCTTCCGTCTGGGGATAGTCTGTTTCAAATACTTTCAGAACTCAAGCTGAATTGTCACAGGTTCTTGTGAGGGGTCTGGTGAAAACCCAAGGAGTCATCTTTGCCTGAGCTTGTGGAAAACCTGGAATCTTTGAATACAAAGAAAGTAGGATTTTGCACTGGGGTGTACTCCCAGGGCAATGCATCTCTTATGTAACACCGTTTGTCTCAATCCCGGTTAAGTAACTCACTGTCCAGTGTCTTGTCATAAAAATATCTTTTAATATTCAGTCATACAATTTCACTGATGCTTCTCATGTGGACTTCAGATCATTTTCTGCAATGTGTTTCTGCTATCAGACTTCCAATAATATTGTTTCAAATTGAATAATAACCCACTGCCACCAAGATTATTTTAAAGTAAAAGTGAATGTCCAGCAGTTGGTTCACATAAAATCTCACTAATCTCTTCTGATTGTTTTGACATGTCTTGGAAGAGAACTCTTCATTACCATGCAAATGGAGATAACCTCTGTTTCTAGGCTAATTGTCATATAGCAGTTTGCATTTGAAATTCACTTGGTGATATGCAAGCCAAAACAATCATCCAAGCCTAAATTATAGGGAAACTAAAAACAGGACTTCAAATGTAAACTGGCAGAAACAGTGACTATGAAATGGCTCTGCCCCTTCTGTAATGCCAGAGAGAAAAGCTATTCATGCATTCTATAATACCACTGAGCAGATGAAAATATTACAGGTCCCTGCCACCATGGAGATTTTAGCCTACAGGACAGATTTTGATCATTTCATGTTGAGTAACACATACAAGGATTTTTATTGATATTGATAAGACTTTACGTAAATAGAACACTGCGAATGTTCTATTTAGATGGCAGACTTTAGCAAAAACTTAGCAAATATGCAAAAAATTTTGAGAACAGGCATACCCAGTAAGACAGGATGAAAATGATAGTAATATATCAAGGAAAAGTTTGTGTAATGCTTAGATTTCCTCAATCCTGTTGGAGTTTATTAAAAAAATAAAAGTTACACAGAGGTAACTCAAGTACGTTAGTCTGTGGAAAGGGTCAGTAGCAGAAGGTAGGCCAATGCTCTCAACTCGTGGAGGTGAGTAGTAAGAAAATACCTTCCTTTATTGGAGAAAACATAGGAATTAAATTAACTGAGACATAGTAAACTTCATACTCAAGTTTTGCTTCCAAAGATGGACAAAAAGTTGCTGCTGCCTTAAGAAACCACTCTATAGACTCTGATAAAAATCATTCATTGGATCTTAATGTTTCACCAACTCCAGCCACCACTGTGCCCTTCTGCTGGAGACTGTCACATTTGAAGTCAAACTAATCAAGGGAGAAAACATCCCTTTCAATGGTGGTTGCTCTGGAAGGGCCATGCTTTAAACTACTGCAGCAGGATCTGCCAGAGGAGATGGGCAAAATCTATGGTTTTCAGTATAGCGGTATTTTGATGTCTGCTACCCCAGGCAACCATGTATGTCCTCACTTACCCTGTCTGCTTTTCAAGCTAGAAAACCATGACTGAGCACTTTGACCGCTGGCTCAATAGTTTGTGAAACAAAGAATCCAATAAAGAACACAATTGTATCTAGAGCAACTCATTGTCAAAGCAAATTTATATTTGCAAGGCAAAAAAAATCTCATTAATGATACTTGGAACCCAAATCACTTTAAGGTGTTATTGACCTTCACCAAAGAACTCCAAAAGAAACAGAATCATAGCATTCAAAAGGAGTTTAGAAGTATGATACTAGAGAAACAACCTTGATTTCTATCGGATACAAGAAAAACTGGAGAATGACCATTTCATTAGGAGAAGATAAGATGTAAATAGGAAAAATGACAGCACTTGTGTGTCATGACCTTCCCTGAAGCTTGCCAGATTCATTCAAGTTCTCCATTATGAAAACAGCTCCTTCCTATGACATGCAAAAATGTTTTATCAGCTGAACTGTATTGCACTCAAACCTCTCCTGTCCCCCATAATATACTACCCTGTAGGATTTCAGAGCTAGGATGCTGCATTAATAACACACCATATGGTGTTGTGTTTCGGTTGTTGCGATATATTTTTTGGAGTTTTTCTCAATACCTACTGTATCTCTAATGTAGAATTGTTTCATTATAGACAAAAAAAATAGAGCATTAGTGGAAAAAAAATAATTACTTGCTACTGCAATTTATTGTGGTCTTCTACAGCTATTCTTCTACAGCTATTTTTGAGAAGCCTGATGTTTAGAATTTTAAGCTAGGTTCCATTAAATCTTATAGATGACATTAAAGAATGGAATTTTTCCATTAAATGTTCCTAAAGAATCTTTAAAATACTTGATTCTTCAGAGAGTCTCATTTTAAACCATTCTTAGTGCAACTTTCCCACCCGAAAGTGTAGTTATTTGTCCTCCCTTACATTACTTCTTCTTGCTTTTAGAATCAATATCAACTCTTTTTTTTTACAATATTATTGAAAATTCTGGGAAGATATCACGTATACAACAGTGATATCACCTGTGTGATATCTTAGAAATAATTAGTGGTTTACCTAAGAACTCAGTAATAATGTCATTTCCCTGATCTCTCCATTTTTGCTGAAGTAAGGATAATCGATGACATTTTGCCTCTGGTCATATAAATCATCTATTATAATATAATAAAGAAAATATGGTTATATGCCATCTGCCCTCTACAGGATGGCATCAGAACTGTGCTACTACATGGTACAACCAAATTCAGAAGTTATAAAGCAGACACCTTTCAACTAGTAAGTCAGCTACACTTTCCAACACATCTAGAAAAATAATTTTCATTTTTCTTCACATTCTTTAATCTAGATTTTGAGTACTAACCTTATACTTGTCCATAGTGAACACACAATGTTGTTATTATTGCAGTTCAGTAGCAGATTGTGACTACATTTCAGATGCAAAAGAAAAAAAAGCCTGAAGTGCACCCACAACGATTCAAATGCCTCCCCCAAAAGTTTAAACCTACCCCTCAAACAGCATGATGCCAAATTCAAAAAAAGTGAAATTCATTGATAACCAAGTAAGTGGCAATTCTAGCTAAGTAAGAGGGGTCATAGTCTCATGACAATACCTATGTGGAACATAAGGAATGATTCAGAAATATCATATACAACCACTGGCTTCCCAAGTAACCTTATGTATGTGTAATAAGAACTTGAGACAGGGGAAGAATGAAAAATCCTTTCACCAGTCAGATGAGAAGTCAAAAAAATAATTCGAGAAGTAAATCAGAGCAGCAACTATATCCTGCTGGAATTGAAAAGTCCTGATTTTGCTCAAAAAATATAGCTAAGAAAATGGCAAGACTAATAAATCAAGGGAAAAGTCTAAAGATTGCCAAAGTGATGAGAATGGAAACTAATGCAGCTGACAAAGTGCCTCGCAATGACTGCATGATTCAAAGCTCACATTTCATTCAATTTTGGTGTCATGAAAGGTATAAAAAGCAAGGGTATTTACAACTGTCTTATCTAAAGCAACTAGATTCAGAGACATATTCCCAATCTTAAAAAACAAACTAAAAAACGTTTTAGATACTGGGTTCTAAGGGGTAAAGTAAGCATCTACACAAAGGTAGAAACAGTGGGGAAGATATGAATGCATAAGTCAATATGGGGAGCCATAAAGCTGTGTACCATATTGTGCCTGCAGCATTTGAAGGATAATCAAAAGCAAAGAGGGAAAGGTGGAAAGCATATGGGATATGCAGTGGAGGAGGAGGGATTCATGTGTCTGAAACTACCGTGGTACAGCTGGGTTGGCACATGGATACAATTCTTTTGTGTATGTGCTGTGGTTGTTTTTTTTTTTAATAAATCTAACCACCCACTGAGGTTTAAAACCTACAGGAAAGAGCACACCAGAGAAAACCTGGTCATGTGATCTACAGAAATAGAATGTAATTATGTTTCAGTCAAAACATTTTCTTTGTTCCTTACTCTTCCCTACTTTCTTTCTTTCCTTCTTTATTTTCAAATTCAGGAAAAGTTAGTTTGCATTTTGATGCATGTTTGAACTGTTCATTAGTGCCAAACTTACTGTTAGAGTTACATACCACTTCCTCCCCCCCTCCACCTCCACCACCATGTTTCAGCCTATTATGTTTCCTTTACAATGAGCCCACTGGAGTGTGAAGCCACTTGGGGCCTCTGTAAGGGTGGTCTTCAGGCACAAGCTACTGTACCAATAAAAATCAAATTGCCCCTTGTGTAATCAGTTTGTGATGCCCAAACACTCTGAAAGAGAATTATTACAATAGTCAAATGTTCAAGAGGGATCCTATAAAAATTTTTGATAGCATGGCACATTTGTCAGTTAATTAATTTCAGATATCACATAAACTGAGAGAGAACAAAAGTCAGGAAACATTATTTTTAGTGCATGCTGTAGGGCTTCTGTTGAAACACTGTAGGAAAGCTAGAAAGTAGCAGCAGCACTGGTTTTAAAAGAAGGTATGTAACAGGGCCAGATTTTTTGCCATTGTTAAAAGGTTCTACAAATACAGAAAAGTCTGTCTCTGGAAACAGTAAAAATAAAGCAGTCAAATCATGGTTTGAATGCAAGGGTGAGTTTAGACAGGTTTGGATGCTTTATGATACTGGTGCTAAGAGATTCTTAGCTGGGTAAGAAAATTACAAGTGAAGCCTCAAACCAGGATATCTACCCAAAGTCTTAACCAGTTTATGGGTTCTTAATCTTCTGCAAACTTCTACAACTAGCTGGTCAGTAACGTTACAGTGCTAAATCTTCGTTTATTTTGTAAGGTCCCTCACCCAAACATTTCAGGATTGAGTTTCAGGATAAATCTGATTGAAGACATGAGCAAAGAGTACAAATAATGGAAAAAAATAAAATCAGTACATCAAAATTGTTTTATCTTCCCTTGTGCAAGCCTTTGATTGGTCTCTTAGCTGTGACAACTTAGTTCTTGCTTGCTTTGCCTTCAAAGACTACCAAGCATAGTTAAGGATATCAATGCCACGTCACTACTACTGACTAGAAATGACAAGAGGAAATTGCAAGTGTATTAAATACAAAGCATCAGAAAACTATAGCTTTATTTTTCCTAGGTTTTCAGTAGATAGATGTTAATTTTAACTCACTAAAATTCACTGACATAATAGTTCAATTAAGAACTTAGTAAACTAATAAAAATACTAAAAGGAATTACCTTTTGGGGATGATGGCGTCTCCAGGCATACTGTTATGCTTCAGTAGAATGGCAGTCAGATTAAGTGTCTAGATCAGTTCTAATAATGTCTGCTTTCTATTGCAAACCTCTCTTCCATGAATTTCTTCTGTTGTTTTAGGTAACTCATTCATGACGTGAGCACCAATTGCCATTGTAGGCCCCTCAATCCAGTCTTTAGGCAACAATGAGTGTAGAAACCGTCTCATGTAAGTTAGCTCTCTAAAAATTACTCTGTTAGACTTGCAAGATCCTGCTACTAACAGAGGAGGGGGGCAGACATTTCCAGAGTCGGTTGCAGCATTTGAAGGTAGGTGTCTATTATTGGTGATCACCAATCATCCCCTGGAGTTGACTACAGTCCATAAACATAGATTTTCTGTATTTATATGACATCTGAACAAACTGTAGGAAACAAAAGAAAGGTTTTCAAGTCCAGGAGCGGCAGAATGACAACAGTCAAAACTCTGATTTCAATTCCACAAATAACTTCCCCTGCTTACAGACTAAGCCTGCAGGCCTGCCTGAGGCTAGATGTGCAACATCAAGTGAAATGTCCTATCTGCTTCTTGGTCCTGTAGCAAGACATCCAGAGCAATGCAGCCACTGCATATGTATGAAAAACCATGGGATGCCAACTGCATCTCTGGTATCTTACCAAATGTCAGAGCTGGCATCAGTCTTGTTTATGAAGCTTTATATGGTAGCAGTCTGAGATCATGGCCAATTCTTAAGCACTTAAGACTGCTTAGACCTCGAGCGGGCAAATATCTTAGGTCATCCTTATTCAACCACATCGAGAGCAGGATGAAACTAAGCCTTGCATTCCCAAAGATAGCAAGCTAACTACCAAAGTGGTGTCAAGTGAGGCTGTCTTCATCTCTTTGTTGATGCTATTTCACTTTGTGGCCACAGATTAACAAACAGAGGGAGCAGAATGTGTAAGAAGGTCATGATTTTCAAGTATAATCTACTGGAAATTAGATCCAAATTCAAGACTACCCTCTTTTGAGGAAAGATCTGAATCAAAGCCTAAGGCTTGTCATAATCCTCTATCACATAACATAAATTGGATGCAATTGTATTACTGGACCAGAAAAAGAGCATTGTTTACCTTTTGTTTCATGGCTTTAGTCACTTTTTACCTGTTCCCAATACATGCAAAAATGGATTACTTGCCTCCAATTCTGAAGATACATGATGACATCAAGCCCTCAGCTTTCCTTTCTAAACAATGATTCTGTGCCTTAGAGGAAAAAAGAAAAATGTGAAATATTACTTGAGAGTCCACATCCTCAGATACTTATCTGAACATGCAAGCAGTCTTAAACAACAAATCTAAGTAATAAGAACTGTTCTGCAAACACCAATTCAACTTGCTGTGATGATACAGTCTGACACTGACCCTAACAAAACACACACCAATATGAGGAACACTCACACCAGCTAACTCTTATCATTCTTCTGGAATGTGTAACCTGACAAGAAGGCAAGAGACAAATCCCATACTGCAGGGACAGATCAGATGTTCCCTGATGCCTGAACACATACTCAGGACAACAGAGAGACTCTATCCCTGCATTACACCTCTGTGCACACTTTGATTGTGCCCCTGACCTAACACTCCAGGGATCTATGGCCACAGTGCACACTGAATATGTCCATGGATTGCTGCCACAACATATGGCATATAGGTTTCTTGATAAGGTAAGAGGTCTCTAGGTTACCTTAGTAATTCCAAACTTTTCTGTAGTTGAGTCTTAGCATTTCTGCCTCTTCCTTGTCTTGTATAGATCCAGATTCTTCCTTTGGGTCTTTTGCTTCCTTTGGAGGCACTGTGTGCATCCCAAAGTAAGAACCACAAAATATCCCCATTAGCCTTGGCTTTGTATCATTCTGTGGATACTTGAATGGCTGATGACTGGTGCCTCGACAAAGAAGGTGCATTTCACTTGGGCTCAGTATTATGTGTACATAACAGCTCAGTTGCATTTCTCTGTACAATTACTGTGCATACATGTACACAGCAATTAGAAGCATGAGGCTTCTAAGTAACCATTTTGCTAATGCAGTTCAACACTATTAAAATATGTCTAAGAAACAAGTTCACAGAATATTTCTTTTATTAAAAAGCAAGCCACAGAAATTCTCTTCACTAACATTTTTAGGAATGGTATCTAAGTATTATGCTAATTATATTGAATTAGTCATAACAAATAATTGTAGTACAGATAGTTACATAGCAAGGAGAGTCTGTCCTTCAACTGTTTGCTGATTTGTTTCCCATGTGCCTCAGTTACCAGTGCTCTGCAGCACAGGTAACTGTCATTTTATATTTCATTTAAGATGCTGAATGTCACAGAACAAAATCCCTGCATTCTTTCTTTAGGGGGGTTTATAGAAATCTTTTCTGTGGCAAGTTTCCAACCCAGAAAGGACTCTCAGCCACTGCATTTCTTCAGTGGAAGCAAAATTCCACTGGCATATGAAATATCTCTTCATTCATGCATTGCTGTTTGTTCTCTGGACTGTTGCCAGAATAGACTTAACTTACAGTAGCTAACGCCATTGTAAACTAGTGATCAGGAAGGAGAGATTAAAAACTTCAGGAAAGAAAAACAATTTAAGTAGCAAGGAGCACTGAGTGGAGCCATACTCTTGTCTCTCCATTGCAGGGGTGCTACATGGCTACCTCAGGAAGCACAGAAGTGGAAGTACATAGCCAAAGGACTATTTGCATGTTCTCCCCTGCTGCCTACAGGCTTTGAGTACTTGTTATTTGAGCAGCCATCTTTCAAGACACTCAGGTAGCAAGGCAACCCTTCCTCACTCAGCCTCTTCCAGTGTCATCCTGGTGACTGGGAAAGGATCTTGGCTATAAATTTACCATTTTGCTTAGTCTAAGTGAAGTGTCCTTTGACCACAATGAACCTTTTCGTGCTTAGTAAAAATGTGACGGTGGTTCCTGTCAGCTGCATTGTAAACTGGAGACTACAACAATATACTTATTTCAGTGGCATATTCACCCGTGGAATCCATATGCTCAGCCTCTCTCCTGAAAAACAGCATTCAGCAAATGGCTTGAACATATGTATCTGGTTTTCATTTTCAGCTTACAGAACACAAAGTTATTGTCTCTTTTTTTACTGAAAATAATCTACAGAGTATGAAAAGACTGCAGTTAGCAATATCCCATTCTATATCAAGGCAAGTATTTTAACTTTTCAAGAATTGCTAGCTTAAGTCATTGCTTATAGAGGGATTTTTTTCTAAGTGACTAATTGACTGTGCTCTGTCTCATTTTGCTATTTTATTGTTACAACCTTAAGTTGTTTCCCAAATGTAGCCTCTTGAGATGTCACTCTTTCCAAACATGTGGTGTTTTCCCTATAAAGAGATATTTGATCATTCCAAAACAGTACATACAATGCTGAGGCTGTAATAGGATGTGTCCTCCTGTGCTTCCTTCTCAATCCCTCACAATAACTTGACATTTGCAGTGTCTAACACAATTCCAATCTGTCCATGCCAGTAAGTGGCACGATCAAGGGCAGATCTCCAGTCCTGAATCTGCTAAAATTCTCATGCTACGATTTGAATCTATGCATCTGATCGTAACCCTTTTGTTCTGTGATGTAGTCTGTTCCTAAAAAAAATTTTAATTTATCTCCTCAGTGGCATTTTCTCCAGTTCAGATATTATCATTGAGCTTGGATATACTAAAAAGGAAGAAGTCACAAGAGAGGGTTACATTCACATTGTTATGTGTATTAGCATTTGGGATGTAAACCTCCATCTAATAGTGTTTCATGTCAAAATGTCCGATATGACCCTAAATTACTTTTCAGTCTTGGCATTTGGATTCAGTGATATATCTGAATTACAAACATTACCCAGAGCACAAAGTTGTTACCTGTGGTTGACAGCTACATGGATAAAGGCAGAATAAAAAGGCATCAGTGGTTCTATGTTTGTCTTAAAAGAGATGCATTGCACCTAACAGTGGTATTTTTCTTGAACTGAGCTGGCAAGAATATTTCTAGAACTGAAATATGGGGTGGGATTCATCTCCTCTAACTTCAGATGTATGATTTTTTTCTGCATTAGAAGTTTAGATGTTACAGACACCTATCTCTAGGTTAATAATCTAGATACCCTTTGCAGTCAATGGAGAAAAATTGGTATCTCTAGAATACAATTTATTTCATCCTAAGGTGGATGTGTAAAATAGATAAGATGAATCATACTTTAGAAAGGTCTATTTCTCTCCATTTGCTGTCGAGGGAATCTAAACAAATAGTTCAAATATGGACATCTAAAGTTAAGGGAGATGATTCCATCCATAGAGGGTCTCATTAAAATCTTCTCAAGCCTTATTTCCCTATATTTCTAGCTAACATGAAGTTGTTTAATATTGGAAAGGTAAATTTCTTAGGGGGAAGAAAAACAAGGGAAAAAAACTCACCTCCTTCCCATTTCTACTTTGTAGCTCAAAGCACTGAAACCAAGGATTAGTACAATGAACACCTTTCTTTCTCACTTGGAGCTTCCTATTGCAAAAATTTCTGTGTAGAATCCATAGTACTTGTAAATTAGAGGGGAACTTCTTAGGTAAAATCCCAAAGCAGAACTGATATTCTCATGGGAATGACACTGCAATCCAGAATTTGTTTTTTAACAGGCAAGCTGAGAAATAAACATAATATTAAGTTCATATGCAAGAATTACTACATCACAAAAATATTGAGAATTCTTTAAAAAAAAAAAAAGGTAAAAAAGTAGGGTAGCACAGCTAGGTTAACAGAGAAGAGAGAGAATAGATGGCACCCAGATTTTTGTCCCAGTGTTCAAATTACTGTTCAAAGTAACTGTACCTATAATAAATTGTTTTCATGTAATACAGAAGTGCTAACTTTCTGCCATTGTCCACTCCGTGAAAGTTATTAAGTAAAATTTTGATCTGATTTCAGAGAAAATAATCATGAACTGCAAAATGCAAAAGACATCGTTCCTCTCTTTTGACTGTCTGATGGATTTTTCTTGGTTGTTTCCCCTCCTTCCCCCCTCCCCTGCCCCAGGTCTGGTCCAACAGTATCACACTAACTTTGTGAAATCAAATGGAATGCTGCTATCCTCAGAGGAGCTGCTGAGAAGTGCTGTTTTGACAAATACTGTAGGAATAAAACCCAAAGAAATTCGACTAAAGAAAAATATATGATGTTATTTCATTTCTCATCTTTGCCAAAGCTTTGATATGACTAGGCCCATCAGGAATAGAAACCCTGGTAGTCTTGCTACTGATAACATTTTTACATGTAGGTCTTAATATAGTTTCTTCAATACTTAGTTCACGTAAACAAAATTTGCACGCCAAAATCTCTTTGCATGGCGGTCTTTTGTTTTTGTTAGCTTTGAGTCTGTAACTTTTAAAGAATTCAAGGAACATATACAGGTGCCTCTTTGTCAGCTGTTATTACACAGCCGTATATAAGGTGTCAGTAAGAATCATGACCATCACCCTCACATTTTCTTATTGCTGCCACAGATGGCAAAGTAACTGCACCATCCAGCTTTTTTCAAGGTGTAACCAGTGCCTGAAAAGATAGGTCAACAAATTCTGTTGTCCAAACAATATAACTCACTGAAATTATTTTTGCAGCTTAACAGAGCACTCAGCAGCAGGGTACCAAACACAGGATACTGCTGTGTATGAAACATATATGTATATGAAATAAGGATTGTATCTGAAATAACAGGGTTTATTCAGCTTGCATAGTGCTGTCATTAGTGCAAACAAGCACTAATCCCACCCCAAGACTCTGACTCTGGATTACTAACTATGACACATTAACTTGTCTTGTGTTATAAGCATTTCACAAGGAGTATCCTGGTTTGAGGTCACCCAAACCACAACAATGAGGCAAAGACTCTTGCAGATGTTCTTCTTCCCTGTTAAGACTGATGATTTTTCTATATTGGTGATCCGAAATTCTTTGACATATATGAGCTGCTCATTGCTTATTTAACTGAAAGGTCAATTATAGTGTATTCATAGAACCAGTTAAATGGACTCTGGTTGTCCTAGAAGCATGCATATTGAAAAAAGGAGTCAGGAAAGATAGGACAAGCAGATAACAGCACACAATGTCATGATATTTTGACATCAGAATGGGGAAACACTCCACCCCCCAAAAAAACCTGCCAAAAACAGAACAATCCCCAGAAATCACAAACAGAAGTTAGGGAATTAATATTTTACCATTGTATATTTCTGGAATATGAGGACAGTGTGGGACACTATGTACATGTGCTTGTATGCACCCAGGTGTGATACAGGACACTGTGTAGTGTCAAAATCTCATCCTTGGCAGGCTGAAAGCCCATAAAGGATTGCTTGTCAATGGTATAGCTTCATACATGGCACTGAATCAAGATCCAGCCTTCATCATGGAGTAGTCAGAGAAGTCGATTTCAGTACTGAAATCAGGCTATTTTGTATACAATTAACAGACTTGCCTTTCAGATTATTGCTGTAGAAAAACAGCTACTTGCCCAAGCTTGTGACACTGTAGGCTTTGTCTTGATACCAGAACACACTTCTAACTGGAAAGGACATGCCCAAATCATTTCAATTCTTTATCTCAATAGTAAAAATTAAGTATTTTTATATTAGGTATTATACCATACATTACTCTAAGATCCTGTATTTGGTCCTTTTTCCAGAAGAAAGTGTAAAACTCTGAACTATCAGAGAGAGTAACAGCACAGACAACCTTTACCAGTGAAAGACTTCTCAGGTCAACATTAATAAAAGCCCAACTGTATAGCTATTGCAAGAGTCTTAAAGATGTCCTCTCACATGCACGACTTACGGAAGTACCAATAGAAACCAGCTTAACTCTGCTTATTTATCACTTTTGTTAGTTGGATGGACTTCTGTTTTGGTTTAAGGGCTCCCATTAACCTCAGTAACCACACTGCCATTCACTGTAGGGGTGTATCTAGAGTCAGTCTCTAAATAGTTGGGCACTAACTTCTTACTTTATTAGTTTTGAATGATACATTATTGGAAGCTTCCCTTCTGAATGAAAAAAAAATATTGAATTAGCCAGGTTTAGGCATTTCAAGTCCACTCTTAACAATGTATATATAAGCAGATTTTTTTTCAGGAAATCCATTCTCCCTTGAAATGTGATTTCTCTTCACAAATACTAAAAAACCAGAATATTTGATGTTTTAGAATCTCGCTGTGCTGCTGTTTCTTTAATCCTTTATGTATGTGGCATGATAAGAAAAAGGAAGATTATTTATGTTCTCTGAGGAAATACTAAATAAGAATCAGACCCTTGCTGAGTCCTGCAAACTTTCCCAAAATTTCCCACAAGTTCTGATTAAGTATTTGGCTAGTCATGTTAACAACTATCATGATGGATTAGGTGTATCTGCCCTAAAACAAAACAGGTAACCTGAATACAAGCAGATGATTTTTAAAGACTACAGAGCATTTAGGTGAAGCAGGAAACATATCATTAGCCTCTAGTACATCTACAGAAACTAATCATAAGGAAAAATCAGCACGTTTCTGTGGGACAAATTAAATCTTTATATTATATAATAAAACTTTGGCAAACTCTGTACGTCTATTAGCCCTAATGTTAAGCGTTCTTCTTTTCATGCCCATTCAGACAATATTTAAGTGACTCTTGACCACTTAAATATTTGCTTCAATAATGATTCTTTCTCAGGTCAGGGACAGAATATGGATGATCAAAAAACCCAATACAGTTTGCAGACATTTGGGAAGCCTCAAAGACAGGGTCATATACCTTATTATTGCCTCCTAAAGTCTTATTTCTAACACTATGCCCTTCTACACTTGTACTATGACATTACAGAAATTATAGGAGAGTCCCTTCTAAAACCGTGGACCGTGAGGTAGAAAACATGGTTTCTGTTCCTGGAAAAGTGTTTTTATTAATATAAAAGAAAGCATACTAGAGTGAAATCATGAGATGTGTTAAGTATACATTCTCTGTAACATAACCAGAGCTTCTAGCATGTAGATCTGCAGGACATATGCTCCCCCATTATAGTGTTGATACAGACATGAGGAAAGGGCTTCTAGCTGCAAAGCAAGTGTGTAAGTGTCTATGGCACAAGTACATAAGAATGCAGCATATACACAAGTTCTACAAAATCCTAGCCCAGGTGTTCTGAAAGTCCTGTTCTTCTGGAAAGCAAAGTGCTGTAGAAAAGGTAGGTGCTGTTATTAACATACACATGGATATAAGAGGTTAGTTGCCTTAAAGTGCAACCTATAGCTGTAATACTTTGCTTGAGGTATATACCTCCTGCTACGTAACTTACTCCAAGGTGAGTTTTAAGATGCTATTATAAAGAGGATAAATTAGTACTTCTATGCACATCAGTAATTTAACTTCCTTCGTTACTAAGAGATTGTAAATATAACACTATAACTTTCACATAACCTAGGTATTGAAAACAATGGTAGGAAATAACGTGCAATATTTTTTCAGTGTTCTGGATATCTGTATTGTCTCTGACAGTTCTCCATGGAGAGAAAGAGCTCTACGCTGCTTTTACCCAAGGGCATTCAGCATCCTCTTTTAAATTGTGATCTTCAGGGCCCATTATTCTAGTTGGATACACTTCTCAACACTCAATTTGCTTTTGTGTTTGAAGTGCCTTCTTGGTATATTTTTGGGGGTAGAAGTATGTGTACCAGTGCCCTCTGTAATTGTTGAATTGTTTCTGAATATAGTAAAATAGTTTTATTACCTACTTTGTGCTAAAAAAGGCAAAACGCGTATGCTGTATAAAAACAGTAGACAGCAGTATTTTCCAGGAACAAGTTACTGCTCCAAATTCCAACACACAGAGATGCTCACATTTCCTTTACAGTCTATAGACACAGATTTCATCCCTACACCGGTTCTTCCTCTGCTCCTATGCAGTCATCCAAACCATTCTCTGCTCTGTATGCGTAATAGGTATCCTTAATACCTGTTGGTTATTAAAATACTCCACGCCTGAGATCTGTGCTCGTAAGCATATGAGAAATATTGTTTCAGTCTTTTTATTAGTTATGTACACACCAGCTGGGAATCATAGAGCTCATAAAAAGGAATAATCAACATTTCATTCCGTGGCCCCCAGTCATTATGGCTTTTGTCCTTCGCCACGTGTAAGGCATTAGAATTGACTGCATTGGCTGTAAGAAGAGACACGCCATTCCTTTCACTGCTTATGACACTCTGTATGCTGGCTGTGCATTTAGCTGGCTTCTCTTAAGACTGAGCAAGTTTTGGTTGGACTTTTAATCAAAGAAGGGTGTAAATAGGCCTAAGGACAGAATGAGTCTTTTAAACCTCAGCAATACTTCCAAACCTTTGGCAGTGAAAATTCAGTTTTAGCAAAACTGGAAGAATTTGAAATAGAAATTTGAATAAATCGGCTGTTTGTTTAGAATAGCCATAAAGATGGAAGATTCCTGTATTTCCTGTATTTTAAAATGAGGTTTCATACATTCATTTCAAAACTGTATTTTCTGATTTATAAAGAGTACAAAAAAAAGGTATTTTTAAATAGTCAGCAAAACAATTCAGTGTTGAAAAATGATCATTACAGCTCCAAAACCATTTTAATCATATGAACTACTGAAAATTTTGAAAACAGTAATCTTGTCTCAGTCAAGCTCATATTTTATTTTCTCTTTTCAAAATGACAAATAACTTCAGAAGACTAACTCTTTCCATAGTTTCTTCCATAAGTCTGTGATCAGATTTCACCTTCTTAATCCAGAAAAAAGAAGAAAAAGTCATCTCCAGCAGTATTAGAAAGCTATGGCTATTTCTTCCAGGATTTTCTCTGTAAACTCTCTGCCAAAATTAAGAGATGATATGATGTAGTTGGCTTCTCAGTCCTTTTTTTCAGGTCCTGTTTCTACCCTAGCTGAATATTCTTTTTTTTATCCCTTTCCTCTTCTTTCCTCTCAGTTACAATAATTTCTACCTTATCCTGAAGATGACCTATATGGGTGATAAAACCTTGGGTAATTGGTCCATTTTTCCACTTTCATGATAAACAAATAGTATTTAAAAGAGATTTGTTAAAAAGCACTGAACAAAGCCATATTCTGCTCAGGGTTTTTCTGGAACAAAAATCCAGATGTTCTCAATCTTTGGTAATGATTAGCAAGAGTGAAATTATGGCTTTACAAAGAAATCTTTACAAAGATGCAAAGGATAAAATAAGCTTTTTGAGCCCCCATGAAAACTATTTTAGGAAAACTACTTTAAATGGAGAGGTCATACTAAGCTCTGGACTCAAATACCCTTGCATTTGAAAGATATGATGTGTTACCACACGGCTTTGCGTCTAGATAACTTGAAATAATGGACTGATCTTGATGAATTCAGGCCACAATTCAAAATGTCATACATGGGAAGCATGAGAAAAGCTGTGCTAAACATGACTCAGATCCCTGATTAATGGAGTTTGGCCGTAGCACTGTTACATGAGACTTAAGAGATAAGATAACAACTGACCTCAGAAGATACTTGAACAATTATATACAGCCTCCTCTAAGCTGTGTGGTATTTCTTTTTATTTTCTGGCTTATGGTTAACCCAGCAGATAGTCCAAGTCATACTTAATGATTAACCTGCAGTCAGTAAGATTAGAGAATGCATCTTTTCCCACCAACCTTTTCTCTATAACTTTCAGACATACAAAAGAGTTGGTTTTGGTAAAGGAGAACAGAATTGTGCAACTCCTGCAGTGTTTACACACCCTGACCAAAGATAGTAAGCTTAAGTACAGGGAGTAAGAATTCAGTTTACATGAAATCTTTATCCTTACAAGTGTCTCCGTAGCCAAAGAACCCCAAGATCTGCTTCCAGGCCACACACAGCTCCTAGTGTGTCATGGTTTGGGCCAGATTGGCCCAATCCGGTGGAATGACAGATGCTCGCTCTCTCTTGCTCCTCTCCCGAAGGGAGGCAAGACAGAGAGAGAAAAAGAGAGACTTAAGAGTTTAGAAGGAACTAAACTACTTTAATGAAATATTAATAATAAAATAATAAAAAGAAAATAATGAAATATATACAAAACCTTATCAAGCTCCCAGGATGACAATCACGTCACCAGCAGGCTCTGGGGAAGTCCCAGACTGGACTCNCTGCTGGAGCCCGTTTAGCAAAAGGAGCCCCTTATTGGCATTGACATAGAGACAGCTTCATTGCTTGCAGTTAGGCCTAACAGCTTGATGGTCAACGAAGACTGCAATTCATGAATAATTTTCAGCAGTTTTGAGTGCTTTACACTACAGAACATTTGATTTTTTTCTAACTTTCCTTCCAGCACTGCAGTGAATTTCTGCGAGGTTCTGCCTCACCAATTTGGTTTTTTTCTCTTTTCAAAGAAAAGGGAAAGTTGTGGCTGACTGTTCATTTGAATAAACACATATTGAGATTCAAATAAGTATTCCTAGGGTAACCCTTTGAAAATTCTCACAAGTACATGACAGCAGCTGCTTTGGAGCATGTAGCGAGTAGTGCTTGTATCTGGAGCTCTACACCTCTGCATATTGTTAAAAATTAGTGGAAAATCACATATTGCACATTTGCATATGTTATTTCAATAGCTTTATTATTTGGCAATCAAATGCCATCAAATGCCTAAAGCATTTGAACTCATCGAGGATAAAGTCCTTGGCAAGTGTGAAGACTTTCAAATGAGTTGAGCTAAAATTATTGTCTGTTTTAAAAGTTTCTTAACATGTGATAAGGTTTTCTTTCATGCTTAGATAACTTAATAATATACCAATAATATATTGCTACATTGCAGAATAATAGTCCTGAGAAATGTCATTAAAAACATCTTTCCACAAAGTTTTAAGGTTGTAAGGACTTCAGAAAAAAATTCCTTCCTCCTTTTGAAGTAATGTGTAATACCTAGTGTAACTCCAGCCATATTCTGCCTCATTGAGATTCTAGAATGGTTGCTCATTAGGTGGAGATATAAAACAAAACTATATTTGACAGAAGTTCCTAGAGGCTGAAGTGAATACCAGTAGCTCAGGCTTACTGCATCCATTCTGGCTATCCTCTGATTATTCATTCATTCACTTACTCATTCATTCATTACTGCTAAATCAATAGGAGAACTTATTCACATACAACCGCTACACTGACAGATCAACTAGGAATGATTTTGCATCTTATGGAGACAAATACCTATAAGCAAGTGATGTAGTGCAATTAAGACAACAAATTCCAAGCAAGTAAGTTATTTCAGAAAATTCAAAAGACTAATCATTTTGATTATTTTTTAATAGCAATGTGAAGTTCTGCATTTATCGCCTGATGGAACGCCTGAAATGCATTGTGTGCGTTCAAAAGCAGTCTAGGCTTCTGAATAGGACACTATAAACCTGATTTCAACAGATTGAAAACAAGATGTGACAAGCAGTTTGACACTGGCCCTCTACTAATTTCCGCTATTTGTAAAGAGGCACGTCTGAATGGAATAGCTCAGCAGAATGGGTCAGTATGGTTGAGGCCGTGTCAGTCCACACATAAAAAACACAGTACTGGGGAAAATAAGCAGCCATTGATTTCTAGTGAAAGCCCCCAGAGTCTGGGGAAAGCAGCCAAAACGAGGCACCAGCTGGTCTCTGCTGGAAATCTTTTGTGGAAGAGTAAGGGAAGAGAGAGAAAGCTGGTGGGTCTGAAAGGGGAAACAAGACAGAAATCGGGAAAGAAGAGGTGCTGCTGTCTGCCTCAGTAATGCTTCATTCCCCACACTCGGCATTCTCAGAAAATGGAGGAGGGGAAACACACACCAAAACTCCTCTACCTTTTATTTATGCAATGTAATGGGAATGGTTTCAATGGGAATTTCTCATGCTCTTTCACATTCCCTGAATTCAGATGTACGGCTTTGTGTGTGTGTGTTTCGGGGTTTTTTTTAAATACTGCTGCAATCCAGTAAGTATATGTGTTAAAAATGGAACAAATACTCAGTGTGATTGCGGCTCCTCGTTTGTATAATTGCATTATGACAACAATTTTAAGAAGATAACAAATGGAGGATATTTTGTTCAAAGCTTTTTGCCTATAAGACAAAAATCTTCCCTATTTGCTTTTTAAGCACGTCTATAATGATTTCATGCTACAAATCGTAGTGAAAGTCTTTAGCAATGAGTAATAACTCTGTTGCTTCTGTCCCAGACACTGCAGGCAGTGCATCCTGCAATGGAATACAACATTCATGAAGGGGTTCCAAGTGAGCAGTTTCAGATGGTCTGAAAGTCTGAAATTATGCCTACTCTCAATTCTCTTCCTAAGCCAGCATGCACAAGAAGGGGGCAAGGGGAACAGTTCCAGGCCAACGCTCTGGGTCCAAAATACAAACCTTGCAAAACTGTGTGAGCCTTATCCAAAAAGGAGCTCTTCTGAGCAAAAGCAATTACTTCAAAAGAATTATTAGCACAGCTGGCCAAGGCTAAGCAATATCCAGTCAGCAAATGGTCTTTGAAGTCTGTACAGAACTTTAAATAAGAAACTTCATGTGCCTTAGCTGTAAACAGCTTTAGAGACACCCCATCAATGCTGATGACATGAAAAATGTGACAACTTCTCAGTTATGGAAAGTCCCCACAACAGTTACAGATGCTTTTTTCCAACTTAATTTACACAACTTTGCTTTTTATCAATGGTGGGAGTTACTAGAGGGTCAGTATTACACTGCTGGTCACAACCTGTTTTCATTGAAATGAAATCCTGTTTAGCGGGCCCTACTACTAGAAAGCTTAGACTGATTCTGAAGGAATGCATGTCCATAGCTTTGGGTATTGGGTTACACACCAAAGCAACAAAATTCTGGACTGCTCATCTAACAGTGCTTCCAGTGGGGTGACAAGGTAAGCAGGAGCAAGTTCTGTCTCTTATCAACTCTGTAATTGCAAGTATAATTTGGTTTTCTCTGAGTGTCTTGAATCTTGGCCAATTTGCTTTGCTATGCTTTTTCAGATCATCTGGTGTGCCTTTAAGAACAACTCTCTCCTCTATTTAAATGGGCCCTCCCCCAACTTCTTGCCTTTAAGAACAACTCTCTCCTCTATTTAAATGGACCCTCCCCCAACTTCTTCTTATCTAACTATTGCTCATTAGCCCCAACTCTAGTATTCACTTCTAATCTAGTTTTACAGAATCCGTGTTTTCTTGCTTCAAAGCATGCAAAAACCTGCCAGGCTAACAACAAATTCTGTGCTGTCTTCTGTTTCACTGAAGATTATGTAAAAAACAGCAAATATAAATAAAAAACATTTTAAACATGTACATGAAGGTGTGTTTTGTATTGCCACCTGTACCTTCATGCTGTAATATCCTTCCACTTTCCTTGGTTTTGTACCTCACCCTGTCTACATTTCAGAGAAACACTTTCACTGTCTGCCGTGTTCTCAGTTTTCTTTACTTTTTCACAAAATTACTACACTTCAGAGAAGGAAACACTGCAAGGGATTGCAGGGACACTAGGCAGAAAAGATCTGCAGTTATTTGCTGTAAGCTGGACTGCCACAGGCAAGGGATATATGTGCATATGTTTGTGATGATAAAATTCGGACCCAATTTCATTTTGGATTCCCATCACCCTAATATTTTTGACCCTGATCTTCATAGCTAGGATTATGAACCTTCCAAAGCTCTGTATATTTGCAAAGAGTAGTCTGGGTATGTCAGTGTTGTAGGATTGGAGTCCATGGAAAACTAAATATCATAGAATCCAAAGTAATGCAGTGGTCCTGAACAGCATCAAATCACCTTCATTCAAGCAGCAAAATACTCTGACCAAATGCCAGGACTCCACACTCCCTTCGTGTTCATTCATGCTTCAGGAACTTGGACCATTCTAGTAGAAAGTTCAAAAAAACTCAATGTGCAGACAATGTTTAAAAAATCTCTAGGCACATATATTTTCAAGAAAGTATATTCTTTCCCAACGCATTGCTAGCTGTATCATTGTGCTTTAGGTATACAGGCAAAAAATCAAGCTGAAGAAATTTTGCTTAAATAAACTGAAGCAGAAGAGAAAAAACAGAATACAACAAGAACAGGATGTTCTGGGAGTACTGTGTATGCTTATTAGATGGTACTGAACTAAGTAACAGAACAACAGTAAAAGCATATTATTTTAACTGAAAAAATATGACATTCCCTCTTGCACCTTGTTCAGACAGCCTGGGATATCTTTGTATTATAGCATGTCTGAATACATCCGTTTGTGAAGTTCATTAAATTCATCCAGAATAATCTATTTCCCTACTGCATTTTTATGCAGATTTATTGGACGATGCATTAGAAAAGTTTGCAGTTGTGTAGCAATTATCATCCACTTCATAAATTTTCTGCCTTTCAAAACCTTGGAGCACAATTTATAATATGACCTAGTAGTGCCCTGGATACAATTCATCATGTTAATTTCTTCATTTCCAGAAAGCACACATTTTATCTATATTATTTGCCCAATCAATTTTTTTTTTCTAAACTCAGTGACTGGTTTAATACATATGGCACCATTAGATCTGTAGCACACACTCTCATCATCCATCATACCTATCTATGGGATACTCAGCTAACTACAATGGTTTTCATCCTCAACTTGTATAGATAGACAAGCCGATTCAATACAGCCATTGACAATTTACAACCCTGTAACAGTATGATACATTATTATGTATTAGAAAATGTAATTTAATTAGAGGAGGGCAAATTAAGGTCACCTTTTAATACAATGTTTCCTATATCAGAGTGGAAATGTTCATGTGTATGTATAAATAGACGCATGTTTATAGATAGAGAAATATGTATTTAGAGGGAAATGGAATACTGGCAAGTGACTCATTGTTTTTGAAAGGATGAAGTTAGAATTAATGTCTGTTAGAAAGGGTACAGTGCAGAGGTCTATACCTCTGTTATTAAAATGTTTATCATTCCAATCACATTTCTAAAAATAAAATATCTAATGTAGTTCAATTGCCTTCACTTTGAGATTTTTCCCTATAGAGAATTCCTAAAGGCATAGTCAAGGGCCATAAATGTTAGATCAGAATAGTTATAATAAGATCAGTTATATCTAATGGGAAACAGTTACCTGAAAATTATCACATTAAGTTAAGAAATATTGCTTTTTCAAAGAAATTGAATAAAAAGTCGAACACACAGTCATGTGGAAAAATTCCACACCATGCTCCATAGTCATTCACCAGTGCAGAAAAACATTTGATATTTCAATATTGCTTTAGAGTTCCATGAGGAATTCAGTAGAAAGGATCATCCTAAATAGCAGCCAGCAGTTCAATGAGAACAGAACTTGGGTGAGGGCTATTTTGCTGGCTGATAGTCTTACCACTACTCTTGGCACCAGCTTCAGACTGCTGAGTGACAGTCACATTGCATCTCTCAAAAGCGTCTGGCATATAGTGATTTTAGAAGAATCAAAGGCTGCAGAGGTCTGCAGGGCCCACTGTGTCACAGCTACCGAGACTGAACTCTGTATGTCTGCTGCTATAAGATAAAGTTTGTTTTGAAAGAAAACAAACTTCATTGACATTTTTGTTAGAGCTGAGAACAGCTCTTAAAAGGCAAAATTACACCATGTAATTATCTTGGCCTCAATCCTAAAAGTATTTGTGCTGCATCAGGAGTGTTTTACGTGGTCCAGCTCAACCAAGAGTAGACACTTTGCTTACATTTTCATGCTATCTTTCCGGGAAGTGGACCACAAATGGCTCTTCCCAAAAAGCAGAGTAGATTTTACTCTTCACATTTGAGACTGCCACATGACCTAGTATTTTCAGATAGACTGAAGCTCAACTAATGTCAAGTGGTTTCCTGGTGCTTTTTATGAGCACCTCCAAAACTCAGAACACTTTAACACTCTCTTTCCCCACAACTCTCCACCATACTCAGATTTCAATAAGGATAGCAGTTGAGCACTACATGAACCTACATAAAAGGAACACTTTCCTGAAAAAAAAGGTCCAACCTTTCACTACTGATGCAATAATATACAGAGATTGAGGTGAAAACCTGTTTCCGTGTTCAAGAACAAAGTCAATATTGGTAGTGTCAACGAAACTTGAACCACTGGTGAGCCCTGCTTGTTCCACTTCAGAAAGAGCAAGTATTATGGTAGGCAAAAAGAACTGTTTGAGAAAATAACATCCTATGCTTTTCTTTACCAGGAACTCAACGATTATCCATCTCTCATCACTGTAGACTCAAGTATACCCACAATTTGCTGCTGGCATCTTTTCTTATATGCTTTGGGCAGACCAACAACCCCACCCTCTCTTATGCACAGAGAAAAGCATCTGACACCAAAAGTAGTGGGTCAGCTCGAAATTCTGAAGTGCCTTTTCTAATGCTACGAAAATGCTCAAGCTGTAGGCACCCTCTTAAGTAGTGGGTGATGAGAACTCCAAGTCAGAGCTTATAGTAATCATAAGCTTACCCTGAAAGAACAGGTTAGCTAACTAATGTTTTTTGAGGAAAAAAAAAAAGTAGTATTTTTAAAAGAAACACAAAATTTTTGGGGTGTATAGTGCAAGCTTTTCCCAGATGCCCGAAAGACTTCTGTGCAAAGTGTTTCCAGCATAATCTTACATTTCAGGCAAAGCTTTGATCTCACACCCGTTATTCCTCTCTGGATCAACTCAAGGGGTAAAAAACACCTCTAAGTGTTAAGGCACTAGGCACATTTTTACACTCCCTTCCCCACAGGGGCCAATAAAGGGCGTTTGACAGAATTAATGTAGGTAAATGGTAAAAGGTCCCAGTATTTTCCTGTTTATTTCTGCAAAGCAACTGTCACGATAAATGATCAAGGATACAGTGGAAAAATTAAGTTTAATCACCTCTACCTACAACTGATGAGCATTCTTTACCTTTTTATCACCAGCACAATCTCCTGTCTCTAGTTCTGCCCATGGATTTTCTCCCCTGCTTCCTTTTCTTTTTTTCTGGTCCTCACTTTGCTACCCTATTCCTCTTCTTCAGCCTTTCAACTACTTAGTCTCACATTTCTCCCAACTTTTTGTTTAGTTCCCAACCTTTTGTTTACTCCTCAGTTTAATTTCTTCCTCCCACTATTGTCTCTTACTCCTCTGCAGTCACATTTCCCACAACCAAATGCTGTCCCCCAGCAGTTCAAATGAGGTTTAAATTGTTGTCTGTACAGTTCAGAAGATTTCACACCATTTATTTAAAAGGATCATTTATACTGAGTGATCAAGAAATGACTGCCAAATAAAACTTATTTTAACATTGCATGTAGTCTTTTTTAGGTCTTCCTTCATCAACAGTGTTTCTCCTCAAGATGATTAATGGAAGTAGAAGAAAGTCAACTCTGCTGAACCTAATGCTACTGGAACTGAATTAAAGACAGCTGTGACAAGAAGACTGGAGTGGGCAGTAGTGCAAGGAGTCAGCAGCACCATGTGACATGGAGCAAGGATCTGAATCTGGTGAGAAACCAGACTTCACCAGTTTTCTCAACTGTGGTTTGACTCAAAATGACTGGCAAAAACAGCTTAGAGAAATTGTCTTCCAAATACATTTTCCTTCTTTGTAGATACTGTATCTATCACTTTCTAGGATGTTGTCTAGTGTGAATTGCTGTCAAATATTTGTAAACTGCTGAACACCGACACCACACAAGAATGTGGAAGAGCATTCATCAATGGTACTCTGTACAAGACCTTGGAGTGTACTGTATAGAGTGATGTTAAATTATGTAGGACTACCAACTGAGCACAGCAAAAGTATATGGAAATCCAAATGCAGTGAGTTACCACCCTTCTAAGTGGGACATTGCAAGAGAAATTATTGAAAGAAATATCTCTGTTTCATACTAGATTTTCAAGCTCCTGGACACAAACATCCCATTTTATAGTTTAGATCCCCATTCTTTTATTTTTACCAGAGCTAAAAATGTAGCCCTTGAACCAATTCAACCTTATTCAGACAAAGTTTGTAATAAGGGCATCAAGATTGTGGCTAAATAAGGAAATTTGGGATCAGGCCTAGTTGAATTAGAAATCAAGATGAAACAGGTTGCAGAGAAAGCATATGTTTCTCAAAGGTATTCTGTTAATATTAAACAGCCTGCAAGTATATTTTGAAATCTCTCTGAAAATTTCCTAAAGCTGTAGCCAGAGGTTCCATGCTACTCAAGCCTGTAATACACATAATACCTCTCTTTTCCTTTGAGAGACAGAAATGTATTTGTATTTGTTCACCCACAACTTTGAAAGATGCCACCACCACAACACCTGCAGTCATTTTTTCACAATGTCAGATCTGAACCTATACAAAAACTTCTGTGTTGCATGGTCAAAAACTAAACCTAGACCCACATCCAATTTTCACCAGCAAGCCTGTGCTTTGGGATGTATGAAACCAGTCATCACCCTGAAACATGGCACTCTCCGTAGCCTAGCTGTGAGCTTTTCATCTCAGTACCATCTCTTCTCTCCCCCTTTGCTCTCCAACACCAAACAACTGACAAGCTGGAGAGGTGTTTTTTGCGCACCTGTCCCTCTGCCACAAGGGTCATATAGTTCTTCTCAACCTAAAAACCCCTGACATGAGGCACTGGCCTGCCATGGGATGTCCCAGTGCAGCTCCTCGTCTTCACCACTTCAGGCAGGAGTAGGGTACCCCATGGGCTGAGCCAAGTGCCGTAGCCTGGGCCTTGGGTGTCATTGCCCTGGCACTATTAGGGAGGTTATTTGCGGAAAATCTGATCACCATGATAAGAGGGTCATTTACTTGAACACTTACATGTCATGTCTAATTTGGAGAGTTGAAAGTCAGCACTTCGTTCAACAAAATAGTGGCGCTTTAAAATTTATTTTTTTACAATTTGAGACTTGCTCCTCATCAAAGATCCTCCTTCTCCCTTCTGCTCTGTAGTTATGGAGTTTACCAGGTTATTATTCACTTAATCTAATGCCCTGCTGTACAAAATCACTCTTAAATTCTTCAGTGTAATTAAATTAATACACAGATGGGAATGACCTCCTCCATGGCTCTTTCCCTTCTCATCATAACTCTAGTAATAACTGCCAATTTTTCTTTTCTCTGCAATTAGCCTACTGGATCTGCAACTGTGTGATGAGGGAGTGCAAGACGTGAGGAGACGTCCCAGGTGGTGGAGGCCATCTGACTCCTGCACCATGCAGAGGCACCACCATCGAGTTCCCCTGATGAACTACATCAGCTTCCCATTTTCTCCCTGCAGTTACCCCTGTTTCAAAGCTTTCTAGACTTTATTGCTATGATGGTTCAAAACCCTCAAGTCCTCAGCCAGCATATGCTCACAATCAGTTTAAATCCATTAGATCTCATTCCAGCTTCATGCTTTGGCTTAAATATGGTTTTTGTTCACATGTCTCTCTGACGGGCCGATATTCATTTTAATTCAGTCTGCATTTTACTGGTCTGAAACATACTGTACTTGTTTTATCTCAATTTGTAGGACAATCTCTATTCATATGATGTATCTCCACTTGTATACCAGAGAGGTTGAATTCACCTTTCTTTCTGCTTAATTTTGTGAACTTTTCTATCTGAGGTCTAACCAGGGCCTTGCAGAGTGCTTCTAGTATCGATATTGTTAAAGGTCACTTTTCACTTTTTTTCTCAAGTGTCATCAGATTGGTGATGTATATTCATTACCTCTGTATATACTGCTTCAGTTGATGGCAAAATATTTTCATATCTAATACGTGGAATTACGCTTCCTTCTTTTCGAAAACATAAGAAGGAGCAAGTTGATTTTCGTTTTGATAAAAAGAGCTCCATGGACTCTCCTGCCAGGTCACACAGTAAGCATACTGGATCTTACTAAGTCTTAGGACAACGAGAGGGAATTAATACATGTGGCAAGCAAGCCACTGAAATCCTAATGTAACAACCTGAACTATATTCCTAGGGAAAGTTCAACGGGAAAGGATAAAAATGTCATCATAACTTAGCAACTAACTTCAATAAAAGTCTGCTAACAATATCAATTAGAAAGTTCATAAAAATTTGGCAGGAAAATTGAGAGATATAAAGGTCATCTGCTTTACTCAGCAAAGTCCTGTCTTGATCAGCTTCAGCAGACATTATGAATTTTCTGAATGCTGACATAAGAAACAGAAGAGAAACCAAGATGTACTCCCTGAAAACAACTTCAAAGTAAAAAGTCATGTTATTATCTTTAAACAGGGATTTCTGGGAATGTGATTCAGTACCACTGCACAGATCCAGGGTATTGAAGTGACTTGTTTCTAACTTTAATTTGGAGGATAAGTACCAAATTAACCCATAAAGCACTTCAGACTCTGGACTAGGTGCTTGTGGCTTGTGTGAGATAGCTAGAAATACATCTCTTTTAAGGCGAGGGACCGATACTTTTCTTCATGTTTCCTGCCTGCTCTTGAAGGAAAAAGTCAGATTGAAAGGTAATGCTTCTTAAACCTTTCATACAAAAAAAAAAAGTACACTTCCTTGTAGCCAGGTATCTATTGTTTATTTCTGACCACAAACTATATTCCATTCATCCTCTGGTAATTCAGTGGGAAAACCCCCCAGTAAAAAAATAACCCACTGAATTTTTTGTAGTGTATTAGAAAACAAGTATAGTGCTGACCATCACCTGTAATCTCTTGCACATGCTCTAAATGTGGTCAAAACACCTATAATTTAAAGCTAGTTTTGAGTTGTGGGTTGTTCTTTTTTCTTTTTTTTCTTCCTTAAATAACCTTAAGACAAAAAACATGGAACACAATAGTTCAGCAACTTAAATAGCTGCCCAATTTTTCTGCTAGAAGGAATAAAAATCCTGTCATAATAAAAGGAAGCTTTGAAAGCCAGGCTGTAACTGGCTTCCAGTTTTGGTCATGATAACAAGAAAAACAGCGTAACAGTGGAAAAAAACGAGATAGAGTTCATTGTCACACCCAGCTACATCATTCTGTGCAAGCTTAAAAGTAAAGATGCTATATATTTTAAATATACAAAAATACCTGCAGAGTTTTCCAGTTTTATTGTCTGTCTTGTAGTATTTTTCAGTTTTAAAAAATGAGAAAATTAAAGAAGTAATTGTACAGTTCTGTTTCTTAGATTTCCCACCCTGCTGTACTACTTCTTGCCATTTGTCTTAGGTTATATGCAATGCTGCCGTAACTATGACTCAGAGGGAGGTATATATTCTGCCCTTGAAGTGAGTCTGAGCTATTTATTGATCGATTGATTTCTAAAATGCGCTTATCTAACAAATTCTGAGACAATGGTTAGAGATTGAAATATAAATAGATACTTGTGATCACACACATTGCAATATCACTTTACAATCACTTGAGTTAGTAGATGGATCTTGCTCTATGCTCCAAAGGTCAACAAATTCAAGCTGTAATGATGGGTGGTATAGTGCAGGTTATACAGCTGCACACTGTCTTCAGATACAGCCTTCTTGGTACTTGACTGCTCAAGTTTTACCCAGTTTGAGGGTTGGTGTTTGTTTCTACTAAGAGTTACCTTGGTTTTGTGCGCAGCTGGGTAGGGAAGAATATTATGAATGGGTCTGTTGCTTCTGTAGCTGCAGAATCATGCATGAGCATGCTAGGTATCTTATGTCCTAGTCAGTCATACAAACAGAAGGAAGGGAAACCAGGGCTTGTAGGGGGACAGCATTCCTGAAAGATGTTCCATGATGCAGTAGGGCAGTGAGCAAGGATGAAGAAACAAGAGACACTGAGACTGAGAAGGTGGATATAATTGGCTGCACACGAACCAGTGGAAAAAGAGTCATTTAACACCTTCCAGGCTTTTTTTCAGAATGAAACATTAACATTTAAAGTTTTGTTTTTAATAGGAAGACTTAGCGCAGCTCATACTAACTTGACAACTGATGCAAATCAGAAGTAAGAACAACAGTCTGGGCTTGATGCATTCTCCATCTGGGTCAGTTGAATCTGGCCACTACCTTATAAAGGCTATCTAAGATTCATGGGGCTTAAACATTCATGATTTTGAAAACAGCTGGATGAGTTAAGATTTGAGAGTAGCCTTTACCTTGAGCTCCATTTGTTTTCATTAGTCTGTATTAGATGCTCTGCTGCAGATTTACAGATTCTGACGGCTTCCCTCCCATGGTGTGATAAATGAGCCTCACAGCTTATAACTTAGCTGTTGAGCCCAGATGGCAGAATATCTATTGAAAAAAAAATAAAAATTGGGAATCAGCAGGTCATGGAAAAAAAAGAATGAGAATAAACTGAGCTGAGATATCCCTAAACCATGCTCCCCTTCGCTCATTCAGAGCCTGAAGCTGCCCTTCTATAGTGAAGGGTGCCTGTTAGCACTGCCTGTAGGAAACATAGTCCCATATGAATGTCTCTCTCCATGTTCCCTGTAGTTTTTGGAGGTTCAAAGTGCATTCTGATAACAACACTGTGCACGTAAGATGAATTCAAATCATTATTTTTGGGATGTAATTAGGAACATATGCTTACATACAAACTAGAGGCATAAAGTGTTTTCATCACAAACTTTACACGGTAAAAAAAAAAAAAAGAAAAAATCTCAGATTGGCACAGAAAATGTTGTCTATAAGCAAGACAGCACTGACTTCCATGGGATTAATAATTCATATATTTTATCTCATTCAGGGTATTTCAGAAAGCCCATTATACTATATTTTCTGTATAGTCAGTAAATTTTGTAGCTGTTAAAACCTGTGAAATGAAAAATAGACTTGAAAAGCCATAACACTATCAATACATTAATATTTATGTAGCTCTTTTCATGACAAACATTCCGAAGTGCTCTCCAGTAAAAGAAAATGAAATAAAGCATGAACAGAATGCAGATGACTGTAAGTCAAAAGGTCACTGAAAAAGACAAATCAAACGAATGTGTTTGGCCGAGGGACTAAGTTCACCCAGTTAACTCTTGGAAATCCTGTGGTCTTTTCTAAAGCTCTGGCTAGCCAAGTTTTAGGAATAATCTGTCAAGAATTAGAAAAGAATCAAAACAAACATATCAAATGCGGGGGACAATTTGAGGCCGTTTCAGTATAGATAGTTAAGAAGATGTTGTTCCAAATAAGTACTGAGAGTACAGAGTACATCTTTCCCCTGGCTGTTTATCTAAGTGATATAGCTGATAAAAATGCAGTTATTGAAACTTAAAAAAAATATTAGAGTAAGTATTATTTTATTCACACATCACAGCAGCAAATCATTGATATAAATTATGTTGATTCCTTTACAATGATGCGCTCATTCATGAGTGAAAAATAAATGTAAAGGACAAATGCTCTCTAATGCATAACTACTGATTCTCTAATGGTAGTCTCCAGGTAATTTTCATCCTTCATGTCTTTAAAAAAGATTATATTTTATTGTAAAAATATCCATCAGATTTTATGATTTTTTTCATTGCCTCATAAACCTTACAATTAAAGAGAAGAAACAAGCTTGGGACCATAAGTGAACACAAGAAAATTGAACATGCTTCGTTAGGTAAGATTAGAAGAACGAGCTGGTTTTCCTAGCTTGGCAACACTGCATGACAGAGGGCTGGGTGTGATACTGAATTTCCTCGTTATATAAAAACTTCCAGAGTAGAATCTGGTGTTTATGTGGCTACTGGAGGGTTGTAGATGGCTTTGAGAAGCTAGTTGCAGCAATGATCATTGACAAAGAGGTGCATCTATGAAATGAATTAGTGTGTTATTTGTGCTGATTACAGGCCAAAACCAGCTTTGTTTTCTAATGGAATTATTAGCATAGCAAGCAAGGAAATGAGGTTAATGTTTGTGTGCTTTTTTTTTGAAAAAAAAAAAAAAAAAAGAAAAAGAAAACCTATAGAATTGTCTACTTGTATTCAGTTCCTGGCATGCATCATGTTTTCTACTTTTAATTGGAACACAAGCATTCCATTTTTCTTTAGGTGTCTGTTTTTCGTATTCAACTCTCTTACTAATCTAACTCTATTTTGTTTGAGTGGTTAGTAGATTTATTCAGTGAGTTCACAAAATCCCAATGAAATTCACAGGGGAACAGCAGTCATTCACTTTAATTGGGAATATTTTAATGGTTCTTTAGCTACACATGAGCTCACACTAGTTTTTAAGTCTGTATGCTGTGCCAATATTGACTTTATAGCTATCACAAGACAGTCAGAACTAAAACTAAATGTAATCTCATTTGAACCACAGACTCATCTCTGACAGCCATAGTCATCTTTTTCTAGCTACCTGTGCCAATGTCTCTTTCCATCCTGGAGAGTTTGTTAAAGCACCCAGAAAGATACTCAGACTATAGGGGTTGTCCTTGAAGCATTTTAGAAACTTTCTGATTTTGATAAAATTAACAAGTATTTTCACCCACTGTTATCAGGATATCTTGTTTTTACAAATACCGTCCATGGAAGATGCAGAATTTAAAGGACTATTTGTTATTCTAGAATTTCAAGATAGGTCCCAGCAGAGCTGCAGAACATGTGCTGAATATTTGCTGTACTACACATTGTTTACTAAAGTAACCCTCAGATCTGATGGGATTCAAGAGACCAAATGGTTTGGTTAACTAAGGGCACTCAGACAGGTAACAAATAGAGACAAAACTTGCTTCTTTCCATAAACACAAAAAGTAATCTCTTTTAGAGATCAGTAAGTATAAAAAAATGTCTGTATATGTAATACAAAATATGAAAATTAAACATAAAGATGTGTCGATAATTCCACCAATTTTCCAAGCTCCAGGTACCTGCCAAAATATTGCAAGTAGCTCCTCCATCTGTTCAAGATCTAGAACTTCCGTGATTTTTCGCTTGGAAGGGAGAATTTATTTCTTTTGAATAATGACTGCTAGAAGATCTGTGGTTCTCACCTTGCAGGTAGTAACATCGGGGCCAGAGCATGTATCCAGGCTGTAGTTTCAATCTGAGGCCAACGGACTTGAAACCCACATCCTGTTGAAAGAATCCTTTACTCAACAATTCTAGACCAGGTTGGAAGGAAGGTAGAGAAAGTTTTCTCCAGTCTTGTGCAAGTCTTGTAGCACAGAATGTAAAGTTAATTCAGCCAGAATAGAAGCACAAGAAGAAATGGCTGTATAGCCAGGGTTTAGAGCATTCTTTGGGAAAAAAAGGAGTTTAACTTAACCATTGTCTGCTCCTGAGGTAGTTTGTGGAGTTTTTTACTCAGTGATTGTCTAACTTAAAAAGAAAAAATAGTCCTGGAGCAGGAACTGCAACGTAATGAAAATTTTACTTCAGGTCCTGAAATAAGAACTACAATATATGAATGGTCTTTTATTTGTTCCTTATTTACCCAACTAGCTTACAATTTCTCTTCTGTAACACAATTCTTAGAAGTGCTATTCCAGAAGACCAAAAGTAATATGGCAGAGTCTGAGAAGACCTACTTAGCACGTGTTTTAATGCAAAATCTGTTCTCTGAACCTAAATCAGTCTAAATAAGTATGTGAATTTAGGGGATGAGTTGTTCCCACTTGTAAAACACCAGCACATATCGTTCACTCAGCAAATATTTCTTCAGAGTAACTGAGCACCTTTGCTATGCCATCTTTCTGTAGGGACATTAGTCTGCCATTTACTCTATGCTGTGTATGTTACTTTATATTTCAGTAAGCATGTACTGTTTTTCAAGAGCAGATTCACAAAACATCCTCGAGGTCAAAATGGGTTGCCTGCCATGTTGTTTAGTCACATCCTCTAACAGTGTGATCACCTTGAAAGTGCATCGGTTAATGGTTAATAGAAACAAGTGAAGATTGCTCACTTAGTGGTGAGGAATGCATTCAGGCATATTCAAACTGAATGCAAGTATTTAAAATTATATACTAATAGAAGAAGGGGTCATTAGTCCCTCTTACTCCTCAGCTTATGAAAGCTGACCTACCTGATAGGAATTGCAGGCTCCAGCTTTTCGTGAAAGTGTTGCCACATTTGCTGTGGGACCAGATTCATCCAGGAGGAAAGTGAAGGGCTCCAAATATGGTTCTGCAGAAATTAAAGAAAACAAAGCAAGATGGTATTTCTTTTGGTAAATGGTGCTTCTAGGAAGTATTGAAAAAAAGTCTGCTTAATTTACCAAGAAAAAATCTGGGAAGTCCCTTTCCTCTTTGGAAATACCTGCATAGTTTTACAGCGTCATCTGGAATTCATCTTTTACTCATTACAATTCTGAATATATTGAGAACATGAACAGCTTTTAATATTGTATACATCAACTCCATGTGGGAAATAAAAAAGAAAAAGAGATACAACCTGTATAATGCACAAAAATATATCCAGGATATCCACCCAACATTCCAAGTGGAAGGGCATGAATTGCAGAATTTTTATTAAAATTTTGCATGGAAAGACTTGGTAAAATAATGTAGGGTTTAGGATCTGGAGACTCCCTGCTTACTAATTAGTATGTTATACTTTAATGATGGCTCCACCAGCATTAGACCATACTCAGTGAGATACTGACCTATTTAATTTGGCTCTTAGCATGGAGCCTGAGCACACTTGCAAAAATTAGATGAGAACAGAACCTGAGTTCTTTCTATTAGTTGGAGCTGTTGATTCCCAATTTCATGTCCATATTGTACATTCCTCATTCCAAATGTGAATGCCTAAGGAAAGATTGTCTTCTGCTTCAATCTTATAAATGTCTGAATATCAGAGGAAATAACCCCGTGCAAAAGACATATGTTAATAGCATTACATGGACAGCTTTCACATTGACAGATTTTCAGGAGGTCAAACTACCTGATTTGATCATCTCCAGCTTTTAACTCTGTAAAACAGACATAAACTCTTAATGTTGAAAGAATGGGCCTTTTAAGTTCCTCAGCTTGTGTCTCTCTGCTCTGAAGCCAATTTCCAAACTCCATTACCTTCTGGGGATGCTGGACTGGGACCTTAAAATTTAATTTTAATGGTTAAACCAGCTGCTTCAAAGTGAACACTTACTTTCTTATCTGCTAAAAATTATAAAGTTCTCTGTAAAGGAACAGAAATGTGCTCCTTTTATGATTATGTAAAGTCATAAAGATCTTTATGAAAGGAGGATCTTTTTTTAATGGGAAAAAGCAGAGAAGTCCACTCAGCAATGTATATATTTTAGAAAAAGCCATTTAAACTCATTTTTAGACTAAGCATTTTGTGCTACTCTCTAGCTAACTGCTCTAGAGATGAAAGACACCATTATAATCTGGTCTCCTTTGTCTTTGAAAGTTTTCACCCTCTTTGCTTACAGACTTAAACCAAAACAAAGAATAGAAACTGAAACATGGGACTGTGCAAATAACACATATTTTTCAACATGGTGCATCCCTTATATTGGGTTCCTTTTAAATTTTTTTTCAAAACAAAAGGCCCTCTTCTTGTATGACAGGTAGCTGCTGTGAAATAATATGAGTCCAAAGCTCCAGAGAAACCTTTTCCTAAAGTCCTTGAAAAAGCCTTTATAATTTCCCTTGACTATTGGTCTACATCCTTCTCCTGACTTGAGACTAATACATATTAGCAGAACATGAAAGAGATTTTTGAAAGTGCAGGTGTAAAATGTTTAACATAACCTTGAGTTTTATTGCACAAGACTCCTAGTTCTGGGGCAAAACCTGTGTTCATGTATAAGTGATCCCAAAGCCCCCCTTTTTCCACTTGCCATATTTTTCTCATACCCTTTAGTCATAAAAAATGCAGAGGAAAGAAAGCTTTCAAAACTCCCTGTGGCAGAATAAACTAGAGCTGAACCTTCACGTGATTATTCCAGAGTGAGTCATTTAAGCATGGGACTGCTTCATAAACTTCAGGGACTTCATTTGCATGTGAATATTGATTCCTCTCACACAAACAGTTCATCCTTTTATGTTTCTTTTGCATGAATTTGCCCTCCAGAGGATGGATTTATTTTTTTTCTCTGCTTCAGCTGGGTGTTTCTGCTGCCCCAGTCAAAAACACTTCTCCTCAATGAATGAAATGGAGCAATGAGAATGTGTAGATTACCCCTAGTTCTTCCTTTCAAGCATAAACAATTCACATTTCCTCCCAAGGAAAGAGTGAACATTTGACCTCTCTTTTAAATTATCAGATAAGAAAAAGCAGTTGTATGTGTGTGGGGGTAGACATATCCATCAAATAATCTAAATTACCAAAAGTAGTTAAGTGCAGTATTTCCTAAGTAAATCAGATCTCAAAGTACTCCTTGATCATTCAACCAAGGGTTGTATTTTTGTTCTCATAATTCATCCTGAGGCTGTGCATACCAACTGCAAATAAAACTTAGGGTGTATGAGTTTTGTACTGTAGCCTCTACTTACATAAGTAAGTGCTACGAATTTCCCACAGAAGTTCCCGGAAGAGACAGTCTGTCACACGCAGCTGAATTTCATCATTGGATGCCATTTGCATAGGAATGCTACATGCACAGCAGAACAGTCTTACATCCTGAAAAGTCAGGGAGTGAGCAGGTAGCCTGGGATCATCCCATCAGAAGACAGCACACCTTTTTTCCCCTTTCACCAAAGCTGACATTGCAATGTTCCATGAACTATAGACTGATCATCATAGAACTACTATGCTTTCACATATCTCCACAACTCTGATGATATGCTAATTTCTGTTTTAATATCATAGCAGAACATAAAAATGTCTTCCCTGTTCTATCACACACTTATTTTACCGCAGTGATACTACCTGTGTTAGCTTATAGTGGTATGGGATGCTGTGATGACACAACAGTAAGGAACATCATATTACCGTGACAAAGTCACACACAAAAAAGAAATCTGAAAAGATCAATTGATTATCAAATAGTTCTCTAACACAGGACTGGAATATGACTGCTACAAATCAAAATTGAGATATATCAATTAAATTACATGTAGGATGCAGGGAAAAATAATGATCTCTATCCTAAGTTATTCATTTATTGTTAATTGCTCACCCACACATTTTTGAGGAAATCCAAAGTTTATAATGTCTAGAATAATATAGCAACATTGTTGATACCAGTATCTATAAAATAAGTAAGAACAGCCTGGAAAAAGACTTGTTCTCAGCTTCTAAATCAGCTGATAGTGAACAATAGCTTGACATAATAACAAACACCCTCAGATTCTGATTTCTAGAGGAAAATATGGCTAATGTCCTACGGAAAGTTCTCAGACTGTTCATAGCATATTTATTTTGGAGACCAGATAAAGAGTTGTAAAACTGTAAAGCGTATGATGAAGAACAACTATTAATAGTTACCAGTCGACAGGAAAAGGCGTTTGCTTTCACTGGTTCTGACCTTCAACAAGCACCTAAACAACTTGTGTTTGACTTTATGTTTTGCTAAAGAAGTTTTTGTTCTGCATGAGAGAAGACCAGGAAAAAACACCTCTCTTTACTCTGTATAGGGTGATTTCATAATTAAATTGCCAATAAATCCCATCATATGATAAGGACATAGTAAACTACCCTGTCTTCTCTATCATTGGACTGCTTTCTATAACATGGTTACTTATCTTTTCATTTCAGCTCATATGGGCATTACTCTTGATTGGAAGATATGATTATGTACGATATACTTGCTTTTCAGTGACATATGGAACATATATGCGTGTGACTGGATATGTGCAGGCATCAGGTTCAGTTCAAGCAGCAATGTTGCCTGAATAAATGTTAATACAATAGCATTTATAACAAGTATATTCAACAGTCCTTTCTAACTGTCAAACCTGACATAATCAGTGCATTCTTTTTTTGGCAGATTTGATGTTTACAGTATCATAGATTGACATTTACCTGACAACTTCTGTATCTCTTCCAAATGACTTTCTGTATTTTCTACTGACATTTCAACTCTTGTTTTGAAATTATATCACAATATTAAATGACTAATTGCTTCAAAATTTCCGGTAAACCTTAAGTTTAACTGAAAGGTATAGCCATGTTTTTTTTAGATTTTTTTTTTTCTATTTCTGGCTTTCGTAATGAAGCAGACAGGAATGGGCCCAGTAAAAACCTATCTTTCCATTGCAATATCCTCCTAGTGCCAACCTTTCATTAAAAGAAAGAAAAATCTAAACCTCTGTATAGTCCAAATTATCTGGCTTGGAATTTTAATTGTGCTTCTTATTGCCTGGGGATCAAGAAATTTCAGACTAAACCCTTAAGAGGTTGTACACAGTTTCACAGCTTGAAAACTGCCATCCTGAGAGCTGCATAAATTCAATTTTATCAGCCAAATGTTTTGCATTTTCTATAGAGGCTAATTTGGAGTCTATAAACCTGGGGCTATTATGGACATCAGCAAGGTTTAGGAGAAGTGATTCCTACTCGTGTACAGGACGAAAGTGAAATCTGGAGGATGCTTTCACCTGAACAGCGTGCAATGAGGGGACAACAGGTAAGGCTGTATTCCCATGGTGTTCACTGTAGACAACAGTGAGGGTCATCTGAGTAGTTCTTAAAGTTATCACTTTTGGTGGCTTGTCTTGTGATTTTTGGCATTTTAAATGCCAGAGCCCTGGTCACAGGGACTTACTTGAGATTAGGTAATTTTCTGTCAACATTTCCAGGTGGAACTTTGACATGAAAGACAATTATTTATCTTTGTGCCTTTCTCAGTACTTTGGTACACATCTGAAAGGAAAGAGAAGGTTGTGGTGCAAAAGTTTGACAGTAATGAGGCAGTTGTCATCTTTTCCAAATAAAATATCTTCAAACAGAGAGAGATACAATTTCAGGAAATAGATCTGCTTCTTACAGCGTTGGACATCTGGGAAGTCTTGCAATTTTCAGAGAGTTTGGCATTAAAAATGGATGTCTTAAAGGCTCTTAGTAGCACCATATTTGTGGGAGAAGAGGAAGAATTTCTACGATAAATCAAATAAATTGTCCAACCAGTCTTATGATACTGGTTGTGGTCACAAACAGCTTAAACTTCTGCTTTCTAGACAGCTTTATTTGTACAGCAAGCAGAACAGGCATCTTCCACCACTCACACAGGTCAAAGAAATCCAACCGTTTCTATACTCTCTCATTAATCATGACCTATCTATTATTTGATTTGCTCCATGTTGTACCTCTGGCTAACTGAGCACAGAGCAGGCAAAGGAGGTGAGAAGAGAGAAGCTAGAGCTGCCAGAGCAGTACCAGCACATTTTCAGCTTGGCTAACATAGCACCTGTCATGCCACTGGCATTTCAGCACTGAAGGTGGACAAGCACCCTGTTCACCTCTCCCCAGTTCACCCTGGCTGTGGCGGTGAGCGGACTTTTTGTTTGCATACCCTGGGTGCGACCTATATGAACATGAACCCCAGTAAAATACTAGCATCGTTACCCTTAACTCTAAGCACTCACGCACAACTGTTGAGGTCCCAGTTTGTCCCAGTTTGGAGAAAAGTATTTGGCTATGAATCCACTTCCTTCCCCCCCTTTCATCGGTGTTAGTCTGCAGATTTCAAAGTGTATTTCAGTTAGAAAAGAGTTCACAGACCTGTTACTGGAGATAACATGCCAATTCCTGAAAGCATTATATTAACTCTCCAGGCAATATGACTGCAATTTTCTTCCATGTTTAATAGTTCTATCACACCAAATGCAAGATGATTCCTTCTCCTTTGCTAGCACTTTCTCTCCCTTGGCCCATTCAGGACTTGAAGTTTTAAGCCCTCATTTCTGCTGTTTATGATTTTAACGCTATTAGGAAATGAAAACTTTTTTTCAAAACCTGCATTCTGGCAGAGAATCCAGGCAATCAACATGATGACAATAAATGCAGAATATGACTGCAAATAGGAAAAATCATATTAATTTCCTTCCATATTGGTATTCAGGAACAGTTCTTCCTACATTTACTGGAGAGAATGACATTTACCTGAATTTAATACTCTATCTCTTTTTTCCTAAGTGCACTGCAACTAGAATTGCCCAAAGAGAAAAGAAAAAGTAATTGAGAAAAATACATACAGACACCTATATTCATGTTTTAATTGAACCTAAAAAAACAATCTCGCTTTGCTCTTCATTTTCTGATTGTTTTCACATCAAGGTATAAGGAATAAATTCGTGCTGTACCTGCCCCGACACTTAAAAAATAACAGCTTACACATATCGTTTCTTTTAACCCATTCATGTTTAAATCATTACATTATGCATTCTCTGCTTTTATGTCTGCCCTCTAACACTCCTAACTTTCTATTTGTTCAAGCTTTTGGTTTTCTAATGACCAGTGCTCAAGGTGGACAAATTATAGCAGCACTCTGGCACTGCTCTGTTCTGTAGTCTTCCAGAAGACACTATTAAAAGAAGAGTGAGACATGACACCATAAAGGTGAGGAATTCAGACACCGTATGTCCCGTCAACAGTTAGGCACAACAGGATACTCTGATACAATGTCAGAAGGAGCATCCTGCTGTGCCTCAGTTCTGGAGGACATAGTTAATGTTTCACCCTTATCTATAAAGTACCTGCTGTTTACACTTTTTTGTCACTGTTTTGCTATTCATTAGTGCACCTTCTTAATGGAATGACAGTGCTTTTCAATGAATCTCCACAATATTTGTAATGCAAGGGCAAACATTTAACTTCTGAAGAAAGAAAAGAAACAAATGCTGACTTGAAATATAGTCCAAATGAGAATAATTAGTTTATTAAGAATTTTAATTTGCCAACTGAAAAATAAATGTCCGTTGTAGCAAGACATATGAAGAGTGGGCTTGGCACAAATATCCCCTCAAAGACCTTTGTCAGTGATCAGTCACTGAAGAATGGATGCCTTTACTCATTGACAACTGCCAATATTTATTTTATTATTGCTGTTAGGAAGATGGAGTTACAGAGAAATACCTATGCTGTATTTCAATTGGTGCAATCAATTTCACTTCTTTCTCCAACGTCTGACATAGGATCTTTCAAGAGAAGGAAATAGCCTTTCTTTAATTGTCACATGTATTGTTCTAACAGTGCTTCATGAATGGCCACTAGGAGAAATCTTATGCCATATCAAGGTTTTGCATGGGTTTTTAAAATCCTTATTGTTAGTATTATTACATGTGACACAGTTTTTAAATCCTTTCCACCTACGTGTTCTCATGGCCTTCTGAGCCGCTGACTTTAATTGTTTAAACATGGATACACATTTCCTTGTGGTGAACGTAAACATAACAACAGTCTTATTAAACAAGTATAGTTCAATCTAGTTCAATCTAGTCTTTCTAGTCCAATATCCTGTCTCCACTGATGATATTTGCTCTGTTTCAGATATGTTAGTTTCATCATATAACCTCTTTGCTTTTGAAGAGCATAGACAACAGAGAATGGTTTTAATGCTATGTGAGTTTTTTAGAAAAACAATGCTCCTGATCAACATCTGATCACTACACTTACTGACTGATAAAGAACAGAGTTTCAAGAAATATCTTTGTCTTAATACTGTAATTATAAAAGTTGAGAACAAGGTCCATTAAAAATGACTTAAAATATCTGTTTCAGTTTAGTTTTATAAGAGTGTTTTTCTTTGAATTGTACTCCCCTTTTTTAAACCAGGAAAAACATTATTCTGAAATACCAAGTTTCAGTCCAAAGGAACAATTTTAGAACGGACACATAAAAACCCAGAAAGAAATATTTTACAATGGAAATTCTGACAGATCAGGAAGTACATTGAGTAACAGAAGCAAGCACTATAATACCTGGAGTTTCATAAAAATGAATGATAAGGTCAAAACTGAACTGGACGTAACTAGCCAGTGCCTATGTCGTCAAGAGACAGCAAAAGTGCCTGCCTCATAGCTGCTGACAAAGCTTCCTCTGAAGCTGCTAAACCTGGAGAGTGCACTGGGAGCTCTTCCGAGTATGGACTGCAGGCCTGGACCCTTGGTCTGTCATGCAAGAGAAGACACCCCTTGTCCCAAACCGTCAAGCCTCGGGCAGCAGAATTCCATATATCTATACATATGCACGAGCCTCTCAGTCAAAATGGTTTGCCTGGTGCAATGTCTTTCAACTTGGTCAGGAAAATGTTGCTAGAGATATTTTCAACTGAATTTGGACTTCTTTTTTTCTGGTACTAGGAAGCCTGTATATCCTTTATACCAAATACATGTCAGGATAACTGGCATTATTATAAACACACACCAAAAATAATTTCTTACAAATTGAAGAAAATATGAAATATTCATATTTAAGAACTATGCAGGAAACACTAGCATAGTTTGTGAATACTTACTTTCTATCTTTATAATCGTCTATATCATCAATCTCCATAGAATTCCCAGAACAGAAATTTCATTCTAAATGGTTAATATGTTTGCAATTAGTGAGACATAAACTAAGAACTTCTCTGTAAAATCATTATTATGATTCATTCTTTTAATCAGCTGGTGCAAATTGTGTTCAGAAGCTTTGAAATTTTTTTAATGGAAAATTGAGAAAGACATTTATTATCTCTATTTCTATCCTTCAGTTTCAAAGTGTGATTTTGAGTTACAGACCTCCACGTAATGCAGCGCAACAGATTCCAATGCCTTCAAATACATTAATTCAGAACACGGACGAGAGATTTTCCATGTACAAATTTAGCACCATAACGCTTCTCCCTAAGTTGGAAAAGATTTGAATGTAGAAAAGTTAAATTTCTGCAGGCAATGCAAAGTTCTCAGAATGAACGTATGCAAGGTCATTCAGCTGAGCTTTGTGTTCCCGAGGCTTTTTCAACTTTTGAGATGAACCTCCTTTAAATTTCATCTCAGGGAACAGTGAGTTCATAATCAATGGCAAATTCACCATTTCTAACCAAATATTATATTAATGATCTATTTTAAAGTGGATATGCTTAAATATTTCCAGCAAATCTAACACAACTTACAATGAATCCCCAAAAAGATAACAAAGCATAGACATTTGCAAGTCATTATATAATTTTAGTGTCCTTTTGCTTTTTAATTAGGATTCAGTGCTAATAAAAACCATAGGTTCCTTACAAGTACACTGTTGCAAAATCTCAGAGTCTGATTCCCAGATGTAATCCTGAACCTTGTGTTAGTGATAAAGGCTTTCTGAGCAATATCCTGGGACACTCAGGTGTTTCAGAAAGCTGATTCAAAAGCTTCCATGCAAAAAAATGATTTGAAAGCAAATACTAAGGACTATGAGGAATACAAAGACACTCTACCTCCCTCTAAGGAGAATGTCTTTACTTAGGGCTATAGGCAGACATCACTTTTTTCAGACCACTGTGTAAGAGTCACAGCATGCTTTCATAAAAGCAGCACTAGCAGACAGTGCCAGGCTTCTTTATTCAATTACATTTGTTCGTTGGAGGTGATTTGTTTTAGCTTTTGTCTTAAATTTCATATTAATTAATTAGGGCATGAGTCACAACATCCAAAATTGGAATCAGATCCAGATTTTTAAAGGATTGCACACAGGTCTTCAGATCTGGGAATTATTTTCTGGGTGCTACAGCAACAATGGTCAGATGAAATTCAAACCTCCTTCCTCCTCAGTTAAGGTTTGAGTTTCAGGACTATAGATCTAATTTTTATCAGAACTGTTTCAATATTTATGCTTTTCACTTCCGAAGTAGCCCGTATCATAGTGTCTGAACCTGTCCTTTTCTTTTTGAGAAAAAGAGTTGAAATTATGTTGGATCTTATTAATTCAGAGTTAGTCACAGTCAGCAATGAAGAACACAACACATTGTTTTTACATATATGGTTACTCTGCTGTGTACAGTATGAGTAAACTGAAAATAATTGTCAGAATGCCAAACTCCTCTTCGCATGACATGTTCTTCATGAACATGTCACATGGCTTTCAAATTTGTTTTCAGACTCCAAGCTGTGAAATTTTCATTCACTCCCATGAAATTTATGTGTAAAGATCCACCTACATGGTAAGTGATTTTCTGGTGTTGACTAAACTGTTCCACCCAGAAAGCATAAGCTATACTTTTAAGTCCAGCCAGGTGCTGTCACTGCTGAAAAGCAGAACAGAAATGTCCATGACAATCACAAACCATCAGCTTTCCCAAGGACTTTATACAAGTAAAATTACCTATTTTGTATTGCAATCTTAGAAATGACTGACAAAGGACAGAATGTATCATGCCTTCAGTAGGTCCTTCAGGCAATTAAAGTGGGCAGCAAGGTCCCATTTTCCTTGGTGATGGTCATAGCACTTTATTACCATTTAATAGGAGTGGTCTTATGACCTCACTAGGAAAATACTTTGGAGAGGGGTTGTTTTTAAATTTTTAATTTCTGAATAAACAGATGAGAACAAAATATTTGCCAGTAGATGTGGAGCTAGAGATAAATAGAATAAAATAAACACATCTCTGGAAGACCTCCGGGGTCAAAGCTGGCAACCTGGCTCATGAGACCAAGCAGTTAGGAAAGAGAAGAATTTGTCTAAATACTTTATTTAATTAATTTTGACTTTTGTGAATAACTGAGTTATTTTGGGACTAAAAGATACTCCTGCTCAGGACTTCATCCTGTTAGTTTTTTTATTCCCATGCCATAATGACAAGACACTCATTTTGAGTCCTGCATAGGTGAGAGCTCAGAATCCATAATTGAAGTTTTAGCCTGCTTAAGTGTTAGTCAGATACATAAAAGCACTTTCTGGAGCTCAAGAATGAATTAAGCTGTCTATACAAACATAGCGTAATTGTTCGATTTAACCCTAACAGCATTATGTGCTTAGTCTAGAAGTGTGTAGGCCGGTGATGATTACTCTCCACTGAAGTCAAAGTGGTGAATTGTCAAAAGTTTCATCATCAGTCACTCACTCACCAGTCTTGCACCCCTTCAAGCCTCATATGGAGGAAAAGCTCAAAAACTCCTTGCTGTTTGACCGGCACGCTGACTTGTCAGGGTGAAACTCCAGCCTGAAAGCTGCCAATTTTTCATCCCATGGATTTGTTTCGTTTTAGAGTGAAATCTGCCAGGGAATAGATAGCTGTGTCTGCAGTACAGAAAAAGTAGGATGGGAATGGAGCTCAGCTGTTCTAAATATTTGTGTGTGTGCTAGGGTGAGAAGAAGTTTGGTAAGAATTTCATTAGGCTCTCTTTAGACTTGAAAGCTCACCAGATTTAAACATTCTTGCTTTAGCTGTGGCTTTCAAGGTTTTCAAAGCTTCATTAATTTTAATCACCCTCTATTGATCTGGTCACACGCCTGGCAAAATCAAACCTGTTATTCAAACAGAAGTAAATTTCAGCCCTGGTTATGGTCCATTCAAATGTTAAATGGCACCATTAATATCACAGATACAGTTTTTAAGCATGCAGTATTGTATTCATGATGTTTAAATACTTAAAAAGCAATCCTTCCTCACCAAGTGCCTATCAACAGATAAATACTCAGTGAAGCTAATAGCTTTGAATTTTCTCACAATGGTGAATGAAGACAAGAATATGAGACAAACACTGACAGTAAGTAAACACCTTATGATCTGCTTTCAATGGTGTATATCTACTCATTACCTAAAAGAAAAGGTTTTGTGTTGTGAAATGACTGACAAAAATCAAAGAATGGGAAGATTCTGAGAATGGCTGCTTGGTTGTAAAACAGGTGGATGCTAGCCAGGTTATCCTGAAATGGAACAAGGCCTATTGGTGTTAGAGTTATGTTTCTTGGCTATATCTATCTGTAGATGGCATGATTTGATCCTGTCACAGAAGAAAAAATAATATTTGTTTTCTGCTTAGGTAACTGTATGCAATAACCATGTTTTATGTTGAATTTATAAACACCTAGTCATTGTTCAGTATGGTTTCAAATGATTTGCAGCAAAATCGTGTGAACATTAAACATATATATATGTTAAAAAAAATGGAATATGTTTATGAATGATTCAGTACCTAAAAATTAGGTGAAAGTCCTGAAAAATAGCATCCCATCAGCTCTTGTTACAAGGTAGAAATGTTGGATTATAATTAAAACCAATGTGTATGACACATTTTTTATAATTCTTCATGTGTTTGTTAATGTATTTTAAAACAAATTTATGTATATGTTTTTAAGCCTTCATGATGCTCACAATAAGTGGGTATTGACTCCTTCAAAGAAAGACATTAAGATTTATTGACCTCGAAGATAAATATTAGCTGAGGTGAAGCTAAGGTCAAGATTTCTCTTAGGAGACAATTAATCTTGATATTCAGTGAGACAAGAAATTATCATCTGCATTAACATATACATTCTAACTACTTGGTTCATTACACACATTGAAAATCAATTGTGAACTTCATCTCTTAATCACTTACAACTGGAAACTTTTCTTGTGCAACATGTTTTCTTTTAACAATGTAATTACAAAAACCAGACACACACTGGGAAAAGAGATCTGCTTACCGAGGGTGAAGAGTAGTCAGCCAGAATAGAAGCCAACAGGTTTTAGGTTGGAAGATACTTCAGTAATGAAACTGAGGACATATAAATAATCTTGGAAAGGAATGAATAGGAAAAATCTCAATATGTTTCTACAGTAGTGTATTTCAGTCGCCCCTGACTCAGGAATTTTCTTCTATTCTCTTATCTTTTAATGTACCGTACTTCATTTTACCCTTAACTTTCAGGAACCTTTAATTTCATTGTTTATTAAAAAAAAAAATAAATAATCAAATGGAATTAGAGATTAAAAGTACTAGAATAAATGTTTCTAGGAGTATCAATATGAATTGAATGATAAAATTTGGTAATGTTGTAACAGAGATCCAACACTGAATTTGGATTAAGAATCTAACTACTTTAATTTAAGGTCAAGGAAGTACTAGGGTTGTGTTAAGAGCTGGACAATTGAGTCCTGGAACATTTTGAGTTCTCAAACTTTTTTGGATCATATGATCAAATATTTCCCAAATATTTCTGGATGTAATATTTGACTAAAATATATGTTATATTGATAAAGCCTATAAAGTATGCTGTAGTGTTGCTGATATCTCAGTAGGTGATTTACATAAACAACACATTATAAAAAATGAATATTAGAATGTATTGCATATGACATTTAAAATTCACAGTTGCTGGGATGTTAATTATGTTACAGTCGCCTGCCTTGCATAGAAATTCTGTTTCCCATTTTACATTATTATAATATTTGCAATTTCAGTGATCTACAGACCAAAGATATTTCACTGAGGAAATTAATGAATAATTCTGAATAATTAATATGTTAGAGAATTTTATGATCTGTTTCTAAACAATGAACAATAGTACAGAAGGCTGTATTCTTTGAAAGAAGCTAAGCAAGTAAAAAGTAAACATAATCTGTTCTTCAGTTTAGGAAAGCCTCTGAGATGAGCTAGAATTTAAGGATGAAGGATGTATTTTGGATTTCACATTACCATAATCTGAAATCATACCAAAATTACTATGGGTTATTTCAAGTGTAAATATATGATAAAAAAGTAACAGACATTTGTGGAAGAGGGAATAAATTTAACTCTGAAGTGGTTGTTAACTTTCCGAATTAGGAACAATTTGGGCCTGTATAGACAAAATGGCGTAGGCTTATTGTCTCTTCATTTAAAATGCTTGCATGACTTCCCAAGAGGTCTTGTTCTACTATGTTCCCACTCCTTCACCTTTATAAAAAGCATAATAACAGCTTATGATCATCAGAAGCAAGTGATATTCCTGATCAAAGATCTTGCAGCAGGAATAAAAACATCACGCCAGACCTGAATGGAGCTGTGTATAATTTGTCCAGTGATCAAAACCCAGACACTACTTTTGTTAATTTTATTAAAATATCTGCATTAAAATTGCAAAATTATACTCCATTTTGAGTTGAAAAATAGTTCTAAATGAAATCTTTAGCTCACAAGAAAATAATTTCAAGTATGACCACCTGATCCATTTCTGTAGATAATCAGAAATGTTGTTTGCAGTAAGTGGATAATTTTTTTGTTCACAGATAATTCTCCAGAACAGCTATGTCACCACTTCAAAGTATTAACTGACAAGGTTCCATTATTACATTATATGCAATATATTAAATTCCATAAATTAATTAAAAGTGGACTGAAGAACAAAGAAATTATATCCTTCTGTTAATTTTTTTGCAGTGATTGAAAAGAGAAATATACTAGCAAGCTACACCTGTCAGATTATTTAATTATTTTATTAATCACTGGGATACTGAAATGAAGACTTTGACTGATATTACATTATACATACTAAAAAGATGTATGCATACAAAAAAATTTAATCATTAATTAATCAGGACTAGATATGTTTAAACTTTTTTTTTTTTCACAAAATTGCTTAATCAGAAGTGTTCTAATCATTAGCTGTATAGTTGTGACAAAAGTCTTTGAAGGTATAAAGTGTACTGGCCAACTGAATTTCTTCAGGGACAGAAGTTAGCTGGACTCATTTAAGATGTGTTTGCAGACTTCTGCATTTCCTTGACTTCCCCAGAGATCATTAAAGTAAAGGAAATCTTCCCATTCCTTTTGAGCTTGAAATTTGAGATTTGTTAAATGTATCATTTAAGATCTACCTTTGAATTAGAGCTGGGAGTCAAAGATCGGGGAGTTCTTCCTACAAATCCACCAAAAACACTTATTAGCCAAAATTCATAACTAGCCCACCACCTTAAGCCTAGTTAATATGCAAGACATACCAGCATTATTCAACATTATCTGCAAGTTCTCTTACATACTTTGTTTCTCTATCAACACTGTGCTGTAAGAACAGTATACTTCCTAAATTACAAAATTCACTGAAAAAATTCAAATAACATAATCTGAGTTTCCAAAATTAGAACTTCTGAAAACATAGAATCATAGAGTCATTTAGATTGGAAAAGACCCTTAAGAGCATTGAGTCTAACTGCTAACCTAACACTGCCAAGTCCACTAAACCATGTCCCTGAGCGCCGTGTCTACACATCTTTTAAATACCTGCAGGGATGATGACCCAACCACTTCCCCGGGCAGCCTGTTCCAGTGCTTGATAACCCTTTCGGTGAAGAAATTTTTCCTAATATCCAACTGGGTAACCTGAGGCTGTTTCCTCTCATCNCCTCAGTCTCCTTTTCTCCAGGCTAAACAATCCCAGTTCCCTCAGCTGCTCCTCATAAGACTTGTGCTCTAGAACCTTCAGCAGCTTCGTTGCCCTTCTCTGGACACGCTCCAGCACCTCAATGTCTTTCTTGCAGTGAGGGGCCCAAAACTGAGCACAGTGTTTGAGGTGTGACCTCACTAGTGCCCAGTACAGGGGGACGATCACTTCCCTACTCCTGCTGGCCACACTATTTCTGATAAAAGCCAGGATGCTGTTGGCCTTCTTGGCCACCTGGACACACTGCTGGCTCACATTCAGCCAGCTGTCCACCAGCACACCCAGGTCCTTTTCCTCTGGGCAGCTTTCCAGCCACTCCCCCAAGCCTATAGTGTTGTATGCTGCTACGTTGCTACTTCTACTGTTTTCTTTAGACTTCAGTGTTCTGACAACAACTTCAGTTTGAGTTACCCTTTACCTTCAAGCTTTTCCTGTTTTCTGCTCCTCCCCTCACAAACTCCGGTTTCCTCTTTTCCAGAACCAAACTCTGACTTTCAGCCCTAACCATCTCTGTAACTGTCAATACATATGTTTTTGTGTTTCAACTTCAATTTACAATTTTATCCTCTTCTCATCTAGTCAGCTGTCTTTAATATCTGTGATCAAGTTCTCTCAAAATTCAGTCCCCTGCATCTACATTGTAATTCCTTGTAACTTTTCCTCTCATCACATATGCCCTCTTTCCATGGTGATTCTGTAGGTATCTGTTTGCACTCATCTCTCCTGTTCAGCCCTTACCTCTAGATAATGTCTTCTGCAACTACAGATTAAGTACTGAGGTTTTTATCGCTGAAAACTCATAGCTCTTCCATTTCAGGTCCTTCTTGGAGTCATATTAAAATGGTAACATATCTTCCTAACATCTTTGTGGATGTGTAGCATTCACCTCAAATACACCTCTTCTTCCTCTTTACAACCCCCAGGTTTGCTAGGCACTGTTCCTAAAATTTGAGTAGCAGCCTCATTTTAATTCAAACTCTCCTCAAACTTTTTTTTGCAAAAGTTTACTGAGAGTTGAGAGGCTTGCTGAACCATAGCACAACCTTGAGGTCTTGCAGTCCAGCCTCATGCTCAAAACCAGTCTTGAAGTTAAACCAGGCTGCTCAGTGTTTCACCACTTAGATGGGGAAGTCTTTCCCTCACGCCCAGTTCACATTGTCCTTATCTCACCTCAGGACTGTTTACCCTTGTTCTGCCACACACGTCTCTGACAAAAGCAGCAAAGTAACTAAATGAAGGGTATTGGCCCATTTCTATAGCTTGTTAAGGATACTCTAAATGGCATTCGTGTGCCAAGACTGTCTATATATAGCTCCACATTTCCTTTTCTTTACATTGCTCCGTTTATAACTTTTGATCTAATGATCTGATGTCATTAATACCTTTTTTTCTTCTGTGCTTGCATTTTACTGTGATACTCCATTCCTTGTATAAGACTTTTAGTCACTGTGACACTTCAATAGTTACAGTATAACATCATAGTGGATAATAACTATGACATTATAAGTAGTACTAAGAGAAAACTACTTGAACTTGTGAAAAATAGTCCTAAAAGTCTGTCAGAAATTGCCAATTTTTACCAAAGGGGGTGCAGGCATGCTATGCCCATAGTGATTCACTGTGCCTATTGATTTTCCATTCACTAAACTGACATAAATCAGTTAGGTGAACTTCCCAGACAGAAGTTGCTCATTCAGTGACACTAAAAATTTTTAAGAACACACTGCTTTATTAAACTTCTTTATTAGAAAAATTCAAAGAATTAATGGAAAATTCAAAACCATTTTATTGCTCTAATAACATTATTTTTTATTTTTCCATTTCCTTCAAATTTACTTTTTTATTGCGAATGTAAAATAAGTGTTAATGAATTGTGTACACTGAATCAGAAAAAGTTTACTTTTAAAATATTTTAAATTATTCAGGTTCCTGAACAAAAAGAAAAATCCTTCCACCTGAAATTCTTTTCCTGCACCACTGACTTAACACAGCTATCTTGACGCAGTATCATTTCTGTCTTCTCTCCATTGCCTTCCATATTGACACTGTTATTTCAAATCCACAAAGCTGTCTAGTAAACTGAACTGAGGGGGTGAGGAGTTCGTAATAATAGGTTGTGTTACCGAATTGCAGATTCATTCAGCATACTCTTAAATCAGTCAGTACTATTAGAGTAAAGAAGGCCTGTGGTACAGAAATTTTTAAAACTCTCCTTTGAAATGATCATTTTTCTTAGCATAACAAGTACTGAAGTATTTATGGAAGCAGCTGTGAGACACTGGTTTGCCGAACCGTAAAGGACAGATTGTATCTTTAAGGGTTCAAAAAAAAGGAAAATATATTATGAACTTATGCATAGATTCTCTGGGTGACAGAAATCAAAGGAAATGTTTCCTTATATAATGACAATTTACTGTGAGAAATAAGCATGAACAGAAAACTGAGGATAAGTTCTAACACAACTAGAATGAAAAACATGATTCTCACCTGAATTTATTTCCTTAAATGCTTCTAAGTAGACAATATCTTTTCTATTTTTGTTTTATCCATGGAAAGCAGTGGAGAGCAATAGCTATTCTCTTCTCTATATGTTTTTGGTTTTGATTACTACTGTGTGGATGAAAGACCTTACAGTCTCAGATTATTCCTTATTTCTGTTTAACAGAGGTAGGTATTGACAGTATCCCCCTACTAGGTATTCCATGAGATGGATTATATCTGTTTAATGATAGATAATAGAGGTTCTTCAAGCTCTGTAACCCTCTATTTTAGTCAACACTAAGAAGAGGTTACCACCTCTTGCTGAATTGATTTTTTTATTCCTTCCATCCTATGCTCTGTTTGAACCATTCTAAATGTATAAAGCACTAAAATAAGGTATTTCATAGAGGTTTCTATAAATACTTCTAACAAGGCAACATTGACTTAATTTAAATATTACTTTTTTGAAGGTTTCAACCCTTGGTGATGATTAATGATGACTAGCAGTTGACATTTCTCCTCTCTAACACTGCCACAAGCAGTACTTATTTTGTCTAGGATTCTGGGGCAAAAATGTAAACATAGGACCTTCCACACACAAATACACAAATTTACTCTGTGATTTTAAAAGCATAAGAAATAGTATAAATAAAAAAAGAAACAGCATTCCAGTGCCTCTACTAGCCAACTGTGAACACTTTATAGAATTTGAAAAGAATTAGATTCTCATTGTCATTACAAATCCAAGTCTGTTTATTCATCTTGTATGATTTATCTTTTCCTTTAGTGAAAAAGCATTGGCTTTTTAACTGTCTAATACACAAAGCAGATAAATCAAATAAAAACCAGTGCCAAAGGCAGTAAGAAAAGAATAAACTAGCACTTAACCAAAAGTTGCGCACAAGCTAGGTGTTTGTACTCCTGTGATGCTGAGTTTCATTCTTGTGCTAACAGAGCAAATCTGGGAAGAAACATGCTTGCCATAGGAAATAAGATATATGCAGTTTCATTTTTTTTGGAGGAAAGGCTCAAAACTGAGGATAAACTTGAGGCGAGTAGATCAGGCTAGCAATATTTTAGCAAAGGTTTCAGCAGAACAATAGGCTGCAATAAACTAAGGGCAATTTTCTAATTGTCATCCCTCATTTTCTCTCCCAAAATAAATGATCTGATTTTATTGCTAGTGTAAGGTGTGCCTTTTAAATCACAATACTTTACATGTTTACCCCATGGGGTTTAAGTCCCTTCAGCCAGATGACTTCTTGCTATTTCCTTCCAGTTTTTGCTGTTGTGCCTATCACTTCTATTTACCTGTGCTGACTGTTCTCATAAGTGCTGCTCCTGAGCAAACTTCAACAGTATTGCACAGTGAATGGTAGAATTAATTTTTACTAAGGCATAACTAATCCCTGCTCACCATGGTGAGACAAAATATGTGTAAGATGAGACTTATAAATGTGAAAAAGATTAGTGATATAATTCCTCTGGGATCATAAGAAATTCATATATAAACAAGTGCATGATGTACGGAGGAACTAAAAAAATTCAGTTGTAGAAGTAGTTGCTTCTTGTGAGATCTTATGCATTTTCCCAGCACGTACTAAATTGCATCAAGAAACAGCTGCCTAAAAACATTAGGTGTATAAAGGTTAAGAAGTTTCTGAGTCAATTTCCAAACATTATTGACATGATACAGTTTTCAGTGGACTGTTTTCTATCAGCAAAGGCAGTACTGATAAATTTTAAAAAAACCTGTTACATAAATATAACATTTAATTTGCTAGCATTTAGTTTGGAAAACTATTGAAATGTTCTGTTTAGATAGTCTAATGATGGAAGTTGTACCTTATATTATATCTGAAATGATATGGCTAAAATAATTTTTTTTTTCCATATGTTCATGAACACTGAGGCAGGGCCAAGGTGGAACAGGGCTGGAAAACACATCTTGTTGCACTGGGAGAGGAAGTGAATGGTTCACCCGGTGGCAGTCTGCAGATGCTACCTTAAACCCATCCCGAATCTATTATTGTACAGTTCAAGACTGCTAAACGAAAGCTGTTTCTGTTCATCCTTGCAGCTACTGAAGATTGGAGGCATCCCACTGCAGGCTCACAGGCCTCAATCTCTGCCTGTGGCGCTGATTTTTCACTTCCTTTCTTCATTGTTTTCCAGGGTCTGGCTGTTTTCATGGTGCTAAAGCACCTACTACTGGATTCAGTAGTCTGCAGGGTGGAAGTGTCCATCCCAGATACAGTGCTGTACACCTTGCTCCCCTGCGTTAAGGCATGTCAGTTGCCTTCAACCTTCCTGACAGGGAGGGCTGCTCCTGATTCCTTCACTTCTCCCGGTCACTTCCCAAAGGCACAGGTAGAGACGAGCCTGTGGCACAGCCCAATACACCCTGGCTCTGAGCAGCTAATCCTGGCAGTGCAGTAGGACTACAAGGTGCAGTACTGGGAAGGTTGCAACTAGGGTCCTGCTCCCTTCCAGGTAGGTCAGACCCTAGGTATGAAGTTTGGAGCAATATCTCTATACCACACAGCGTGTAACATAGTGCTTCCTGTGTGCATTTTTGGCTGTAATACATATTTTTTAAGCTCCTCACCATTGCTCTCCCCTGAATAGAATCACTATGGGCATAGCACTCCTGCAACTGACAAAGTCCTTCACTCCCAGTGGTTATAGAAACTTACCAATTCCCACGATGTATTAGAAAAACTTGCTAGCTTTAAATTGCTTCTTTTGATCGTGGATGCTGGTTTTTCTCTTATTATGAAAAAAAAAAAAAAAGAAAAAAACAATATATGTTATAGAAATGTCATCCCTAAGAAAACCTAAACAATCTACTGGAGGAAATAGCTCATCCTAATAGCAGAAGACGTAATAAACAGTCTCCATTATCTGGTAATGACCTTCATTCTCCAGCTACATTAGTCATCATCAGACTGGTAGAATTGAGTGAGTCCCCAAGGAAATAAATAAAAATTTTATATCACTCAAGCATTCTTTCTATTTTACTTGTTTCATGTGAGTTTTACTATCTCAACTTTTTTCTTTAAGACAAATAAGTAATAATGATAACAAGTCAGATTGTTCTGTGAAGGAGAATACCTCAGAAAGCCCAGCTCCAATTATCAGCTGGGAAAATGCTGGAGAACTCATGAGGTGAACTTCCCATATTTACCCAGTTAATTTTCTGTGAAGTGCTTGCTGAAGCAATTACATAAGGAACTTTTCTGTTCAGGATCAGCATTCCCACAAATTTCAATGTCATTTGTTATAATTACCAACTTTGACCAAAAGGAAAAAATCAAACTGCCATTGCACTCAGGCACAAAAAGAAATCAGGGTAAGCTTTATTTCACACTGTTCACTCTTTTCTGTACATACACAATGCCCTGACTCATTAACTGGAGTTTTGTGCAGCTGGGAGAGGCTTACAGTGAAAACATTATAACCATTTCTGAATTTAATGGGTATTTGGCCCAACAAGAATGGATTTAGGTAGTATAAAGTAACAGACATGCATAGGCAATCCACTTGTTGCTATTAATACGGCATTCGTACTGAAATGATGTTTTGTAACAATGATGCTCTGATATTGTTCAGCACTGATAAAGTCTCCCATTTTGGCTATATCTATATTTGAGTACATCACTTGGATGCAAGCCCAAACTTTTCTGCAAGCTTCGGATGGACATCTCGTAGAGAGTGACTTTGGATATATTGTTTCTCTTTCCAGAAGTCCAGGAACTCACTTCAGTGTGGACAAGCCACACACGGTGTGGCCACCATCACGTATGTCAGATACCCATGCAGTGCCACCATGTGTGTACAATACTAGGCAGGCAAGAGATTCCAAAAACTGCCCACTGATGTGGCCTTAGCTTATTTCCTGAAGTACTTCTCCCAGTGTATTTTGGACATGGATTCAATGCATTCCACTAAACATCAGGGTAAACCTCTTTATCAATGTGATAAGTCCTCCAAAGTTTTTGTCCTTCATCCCTAAGTTCACACTGCTTCATTGAGTAGTGAGCCACAAATGGGCACTCCCAACTGAGGAGGCAGAGCATAAAAAATTAATCAATGAAATAGACAATACTGAGAAATAGCTGAAACAATGATCTAGTGTTGGAGAGTTTCTGACTATTAGTCTTGTTTGCCTTGTTCATCTCCAAGATAAGAAATAGCTGATTGAGGTGTTCTAGAAGGTACCGCTGGCTCTTACACCATTAACCTTTTATAAACCCTGATGAATTTATTTACACAAAAGACAAAAAGAACACTAAGAAATCCATCCAAAGTCTATATCTAATCTGTTCATGTTAATTGCTAGTTTTCCTCAATAAGCATATCTTATTGCAAAAGCAAAACATGTCAGTACAGTCCTTACTCATCTGGAATCCACATGAACTGGGCACTTCACATTGGCTTTGGTTCTCTAATTTCAGTTTGCGTTTGTCATACTCTCAGTTAAGCTTTAGCTTCAAAGAATCATAGAATCATAGAATGGTTTGGGTTGGAAG
>VYXH01003293.1:0-34606 GCA_013397275.1 Burhinus bistriatus
ATGGTTAAACCCTTTGTGGTATAGGGGACAATGGTTGAGATATAAGCATGGGGAGGCTTGACAAATTGACTATCTCACACTCCCTCAAACCTGCCAGGGTAAGCCTTATGTGCCTACGATGGTGGAAGCAAGCACAGGATGGTTGGAAACCTATGCTGTGCCCCATGCCACTGCCCGGAGTACCATCCTGGGCCTTGAAAAGCAAGTCTTGTGGCGACGTGGCACTCCAGAAAGAATTGAGTTGGACAATGGGACTAATTTTAAAAACAATCTTATAAATAATTGGGCCAAAGACCATGGCACTGCGTGGGTATATCAGATGTCCTATCATGCACCAGCTTCCAGGAAAATTGAACAATACAATGGACTATTAAAAACTACCCTGAAAGCAATGGGGGGGTGGAACCTTTAAAAATTGGGACAAGCATTTAGCACAAGCCACCTGGTTAGTTAACACCGGGGGATCCATCACTTGAGCTGGTCCTGCTCAGTCAGATGTTTTGTGTATGGTAGAGGGCGATAAAGTTCCTGTGGCGCATGAAAGGAATATGTTGGGGAATTGGGGTTTTCCTACTTCGGGCAAAGGCAAACCCATTGGTGGGATTGCTTTTGCTCAAGGACCTGGATGTATTTGGTGAGTGATGCTGAAGAATGGAAAAGTCCAATGTGTACTTCAAGGAAATTTAACCCTGGGTGAGAATACTGAGTTTTGAGCTGTATGATGTTAATTGCTACATAATACTAATAGTGTTCAGTGAGTGTTTTTCAGGATAACATAGTGGTGATGAAACCGGAGCTGGCCTCATCAAGTGGCATCCAGTAACTTCTTCAAGGTGGACACACTACCTGTGGCCACGAACCACAATGGATTTCATACCATCTGTCCTGCCCTTAGACACTGCTGTGATAGATGGAAACCTGCAATCATGAACTAAATGAACTTAATGAACTTTTGTTTTGTGTATAAAGATAATTCATAAATGAGTGATCTATATATGTATGTGTGTATCTATTTGAAGAGAACAAGCAGTAGTGACCTGAGCATGATGTAAGTGGTATGGAATAAGGGGTGGAATGCCCTGGTTTGAGGTAGAACAAAAGCAATTTTTTTTTTCAGTAATTTTACTTTTGTTAAGTCTTTTCTACAGGCAGTGTCTGCTTCTGGCAGTGATAAAGTCTGATACTTGTATTTTGTACCAAGGAATGGGATGCAGAGAGGCTCTTGCTTATCCTTATTGCTCTAACAACCAAGGGCAGCCAACTTTGGTATTTGCCCCGTTGGAGGGTGGGAAGCGGAAAAGCGTAGAGGGGTCGCAGCTGCGGGGAGGAGCGGGCAGGACGGGTGACCCAAACCTGACCCACAGGGTATTCCATCCCATCTGCCTCATGCTCAGTATAAAAGCTGAGGGATCAAAGGGTCAGCCTCTTTCTTCAGTGGCCAGCGTCCGAGGAGGACTCTGTTGGTCTGCCTTTGATCCCGATCTGTGCATTCCTGAATACAGATCCGGAATCCAGTTCCCATCTGCTGTGGAGCCCAGTCCGGGCTTTTCCCAGTGCCTGCTGGTGACGTGATCATCATCCTGGGAGCTTGATTCTGGTTTTGTATATATTTCATTATTTTCTTATTAACAGTGTTATCTTTTCTTTTTATTGTTAGTATTTCATTGAAGCTGTTTTTAGTTTTTATTTTAACCCATAAGTGAGTCTCACCCTTCTGGGAAGGGAGGGGGACGCTCTCATTCATTTATTGACCAGCCCAGCCTAAACCTCAACAGTTTATATCCCTCTACTATGACACAGAAATAGAAGTAATTATCAACATTAATAAGTAAAGGAATCGTTTTGAACAGGATTAATACGATGTTCCCATTTTCTCCTCCTTTAGTGAGAATACTTACTTTTTGTTAGGATGGGATACACAATCCTGCAAAGAGTTATTTCCCCATCATGTCTCACTGCTAAAACAAAACAAATCTAAAATGAAAAATCCTCCAAAAGACAAATACGATATTCATCGATATACTCTGGTGTGAGACTGACAGCACTGCTGAAAAATTGCAACTTTAAGCTTATTTATGTGAAACTTTTCAGAAACCATTTATCACCAGTTATCCGCAGTATATTATTTTTTCTTGTGTTGCTAATAAGATATTTCATACTTAACACCTTTTAAGCCTTCAGTCATATGTTAATGTGGCAGCTGGTTGTAAACTTCTAACATGACACTAAATTAATTTTGCCTGTGACAGCACAGAGATCCATAATGGTGTTCTGGATTTCCATCTTCTGGACTCACTTTCCTCTACAGCACTGCTAAGTTTGTGCTCTTGCTTCACCCTCCCCAGGGGAAATGACTGCCAGACCCCGAATTCCCAGTTGTGGGCACTGGTCTGTCCCACAGCGTGGCACTGCCCGGACTGGGGAGGAGGCTGCCAGTTCCTGCTGTGCCACTCAATTGCTTTGTGGATCCTCGTTCGTGCCACGGAGCTCAGATGCTGAACTGCCTACGGAGCGATCCGGAACACCGGTATTAAGTTGGATCACAGCCCGAGGTGGTACCTGGTGGCTGCTTGTCCTCGCACACACGGGGTCTGCACTGACCCCGAATTTCAGGGGTGAGAGCCTGCAGGATGGCAAGTACGTTTACTCTGCTCCCCTCTCCAAGCGGCGTTTCCTCGACCTGGCAGTGCCAGGGCACCGGTGACACGGGAACAGGATTGTCGCATTATCAACAGCTCTCACCAGATTACATTGTATGAGATTTTTAATTATGTTATTTCTATAATTCTACAGTCATAGCTTTGCCTTTTATTGTATCTCCTGCTTTTTGGTTCAGATAGGGGCTAAAATAAATTTTGCTGATGAAACAAAATGGGTTCTCTTACTTACCGGGGGGAAAAAAAAATCACCTTTCTGGGAGATGATAGAGATCTGGCTATTTAGGATCTTATGCTAGGATTTTGCATGTTGTATTTCTCTTAGCATGACCTGGGCTGTGCGGTTTCCTTGTTACTCCAAGTCAAAGCATACGGTCTACTGATTTTTTGGTCCTCTCTTTCTGGCTTCCAGCTTTCTTTATGGAGACTTTAATTTTGCCATCACTTTGTGCTAAGGGCAAACCTCTTTTTTGGCTCTTGCTGTAGCTCAGTGCTGCTTGGCCAGGGCTTTAGAGTGCACAGAGGAAAACCTGGCTTTTTGAGGAGACGGCTGCCTTTGCCAAGTGGGTAGAGGCCACGGCAGAGCTGGAAGACCATACAGATGAGGATTACTGTGAATACGGTTGCTATGCTAAAGTCACCGATTCGTAAAGGACTTTAAATATAAAACTGTGTATGCTGGCTTAGCCATAAGGACTCATTCTGTGTTTTTTTGGTTTTGTTTTCCCCAACTAGTCCCCTCCTGAGGTCAAAGCAAAATCAAGTGTCCGTCGGCCCTTTGTAGAGTTTGACCAAACTACTGAAAGGCAGTGCTGAGTCCAGGGGATCACTGCTGACCTCATTTTACCCAAATACTCTTTGCATTTCAACCATTCAGCCCCTTTCATGCTATTTTTCTGCTTTGCTTTTGTTGCCTTGCTCTATTTTCTGCCTCATCAGCGAGAAGCTGTGGGTCACAACCAAAGGCCGCCTGCCTGCCTACTGAAGCTGTCTTTGGTGGGCTTGTTTTTTGCCTTTCAGTTTCTACAAAGGCTTCGGCTCAGGGGCTCTGAGAATTGACCCACGTTTCCTTGTTGGAGCTGCCGTGCTCCCGGGTGAGTTTTCCAAGCCATTAATATCAAAGCGGCATCACTTGCCTTGCAGCGCAGTCCGTAGAGACGAGAGGTCTTGGAGCCGCTTTGGCTGTCTGTGCTTGCTGGAAAGCGAGGCTTCTCTCCTCCTTCAGTCGCTGCCCATGTCCGGGACTGCTGTTGGCTTCGGGAAGGAATATCAGTATTACTGGGCTTTATCTGAGGTAATACAATTTTTTTAGGTTCCTGGCCAAGCCATCTATTTCCAGTGCTCACTACGGCACAGTGAAGTCACCGAGTATGGGACACAATAGATGAGATTTCCATTATTTAGCCTTGCCTGTTGTCCTGTGTGCTGTGAAGAAGGGTGGGGGTGGCTGTGGTTGGGGGGCAACGTCGTGTTCGTCATTGCCTTCCTCTCGGGAAGCAAGGAGCCGTGCGAGGCTCCCACCGAGCAGAGGAACAGGCTGGGATGGACGCGTGTGGGTACCTGACGCTGGCATCGTTTTGTGCCTGCCGGCTGCTGCTCAGCGGTGGGTGACTCCTGCAGCCCTGCTTAGTTACAGCCTGGGGAAACCAGCGGTGGCAGTCCTCCCAAACTAAGTGCAGTACTGGACCAGGTATCCTCCGGGGCTGGGAGAGCAAAACCCTTCAGGTGCAGTTTGAGTGAAGGCTATGAGGACCCCCAGGCTCCCTCTCCGCGATGCTTTGTGGTGGGTTGTGAGAAGGCTGTGGGTGTAGGCAGCACTTGGTGGCACCCCACTATCTGCTGAGAAGATTCTTCTGACAGCCTTTGCTTGTGCAGGTGTCTGCTGCTCCCTTGTCTTCTCACATGCATCTTCCTGCACCGTCCTGCTGGGTACTCAATATTACCCTAACAGGGGAACGCCCTCAGCGACTCTCAGTTAACAGGGCTGGGACAAGGAAGCCTTTGATTAATATTTATGTGTACCTTCTTGTTATCTCCTGAGCATCTCCTGTCCACTGCAGCGAAGTCTGAGTGTGCCTTGCCTTCCTGTACGGTGGGGTTGGGCGTGGATTGCATCTCTGTGCATTTGTGCTGAACAGAATTTCAGAAGGCTGTGCTGCCGTTCAGCGTGACGTGGACAGGCTGGAGAGTTGGGCAGAGAGAAACCTTATGAAATTCAACGAAGGCAAATGTAGGGTCCTGCACCTGGGGAGGAATAACCCCAGGCACCAGTACAGGGTAGGGGCTGACCTGCTGGAAAGCAGCTCTGTGGAAAGGGACCTGGGAGTCGTGGTGGACAACAGGATGACCATGAGCCAGCAATGTGCCCTTGTGGCCAGGAAGGCCAATGGCATCCTGGGGTGCATCAAGAGGTGTGTGGCCAGCAGGTCGCGGGAGGTTATCCTCCCCCTCTACTGTGCCCTGGTGAGGCCACATCTGGAGTGCTGTGTCCAGTGCTGGGCTCCCCAGTTCAAGAAGGACAGGGAACTGCTGGAGAGGGTACAGCNTTATATGTCCTCCTCAGCAACTTTTAGCATAGACTTGCCTCTGGCTTCTGTTTTGTAAATAGGTAATTCTGATGGATCGTGCTAATGCTCCCTGCGGTGGGGTTTCGGTATGGAGCACCCTGTGGTGGAGAGGGGCTCCTGCAGAGCAGCTGGGGGTGCAGAGCAGGGGCTGGCTGTGCCCCTGAGCCCTTGTCCCGGAAGGGGCTGCTGCTCCCTGGCCTTTTTGCATGGAGAGCAGGGATTTTCCTTCCCTTTGTGCTTCCTGTAAGGCATGGCGTGGGGCTGTGTCTGTCGGTTTTGAAGGCTTCCAGCTCTTATTCATCATGAGATTTTTCGGGCAGTTTTAAAGACAATCTTGGAGTAAGCTGGCGCATCTTTAAAGATGTTTGCAATATCTTGGAGCAAGCGATGTAGAACTGTCGTTATGCTCGTTAATGCTGCTCACTGACGATGGTGACCTATAAGAGCCTTTCCAGCCCACGGGTTCCTTCGCCGGGTTTCTGCAGTGCCAGGGAGCGAGCAGCCAGGTCCCGTGTCCCTTTGCGGCCCCTCCTCGACCCTTGGCATCTTGTATTTCTCTGTTTGGTTTTATCTTCACTGCTTCTGTTGTGCCTAAGCTCCTCCATAAACATACCGTCCTGGCTCTTAATTAGGTGTATTAATTCTGTATTTATAGGTCATTTGAGCCTTACTTGGATGTTTAAGATCACTTCATAACACTTAACAGAATTTGAATAAAGGAAATGTATTTAAAGAGCAGGTATTCCTTTTTCCTGCTTGGCTGGGGTTTATTTTTACTTGCACACACAGGCTGCTGTTTCTCTGACCTCTTTTATGTTCTATTCAATATTGTGTCGCAATCTGAAACGTCATATATTAGGGTGTATATTATGGTGTAAACACGACATAGGTGATATTTCACAGATTAAATGGAGAAGAGACTGGCCACATCAGGACCCGCTGGCTTAGTGGCCCAGCCCACCTCACTGATTTAATTGAGGAAAATGGATTATAAAGGCTCTTTTAATTGCACTTGCAATGGAAATTCTCTGATTGATCTATCTACCTTCCTTCCTCTTCTCCTCTCATCCCTCCTGATTTGAATCTGAATCTGTTGTGCCTTTTGTCCCTCTGGGGTTAGACCTCCATCCTCTGTGAGCACTTGTTTGGGGTGCTCCTGCCCTGAATCCCTGCATCCAAACCTCCAGCCTCTGGGCAAACCAGCCCTGAAGTCCATGCCTGTCTCCAGTCCCACAAAGAATAAACTCTTGGATGATGTCCTTCAGCAATGCCCAGCCCTACCAGCCTACTTGACTGCACCCCTGTGGTGACTTCCAGCGAGGACTTGGCACACTGGCACAGCCAGGTGATCTCCTGTGGGCAGAGCCTTGGTGTGCTCTGCCCACCTCCCTCCTGCAGCTGGCCAGAGGTTTCCTCTTCTGTAGCTCGTGCATGTGTTGAAGGAAAGCATGCTTCTCCTGCAGCAGTTCTGGTTTCTTATTGTGCATGTATGGAAGAAGCTTATGGGACCAAACTATATTTCTTCTAAATTTGAGCTCCTTGGACTTTAGATTCCAAACTGTAACCCCGAGACAGGTGCAAAACTTACACAAACTCGGTTCTGAGCATGGCTCTTGCTCGCAGCCCAGAAAGCCCCCCGCATCCTGGGCTGCATCCCCAGCAGCGTGGGCAGCAGGGCCAGGGAGGGGATTCTGCCCCTCTGCTGCGCTCGGGGGAGACCCCCCTGCAGTGCTGCCTCCAGCGCTGGGGACACCAACAGCAGAAGGACATGGACCTGGTGGAGCGGGGCCAGAGGAGGCCATCAAGATGATGACAGGCTGAGAGAGTTGGGGTTGTTCAGCCTGGAGAAGAGAAGGCTCCGGGGAGACCTTCGAGCCCCTTCCAGTCCCTCAAGGGGCTCCAGGAAAGCTGAGGAGGGACTCTGGATCAGGGAGTGGAACCACAGGACGAGGGGTGACAGTTTTAAAATGAGAGAGGGGAAATCTAGATGAGATATTGGGAAGAAATTGTTGACTGTGAGGGTGGTGAGACACTGGCCCAGGTTGCCCAGAGAAGCTGTGGCTGCCCCATCCCTGGAGGTGTTCAAGGCCAGGTTGGACGGGGCTTGGAGCAACCTGGTCTGGTGGGAGGTGTCCCTGCCCATGGCAGGGGGGTTGGGACTGGATGGTCTTTATGGTCCCTTCCGACTCAAACCATTCTGTGATTCTGTGATCTCCTGAATCGGAAGGGATGGGTATGTGGCTAGGTGGTTGCAATGGGAATCACCCCTACTAATCTACTGCTTTAAACTCTTGTTTGAAAAGCCCAGAAACTGTGAAAAGAGAAAATAAACTGATGCTTGAGTTCCCCCAGTTTTACTGGCAGAATGTCAACATTGTGTTTTACGCAGTGTACACGCTGCTAAGGTACTGAGATAAGCAAACACTCTGCGATTTTCCTGCCTGCTCCCTGATGCTCTTGATTTTGTAAATCTCTTTATTCTATAATATGTGATTGGAAAAGGCCACCTCGCTGATGCGAAAAGCCACGGTAGGAAACAACAATAATGTGTGCTTACTGTCCAGCTTTGTATCTAAAGCTCTTTTGTGCTTGGATTTAAAAAAAAAAAAAAAAAAGCTGCTTTTGTTATTTTGGTGAGTTTTATCTCTTCAGCTGGTCTGGAGACAGCGTATTAGTCAGATGTGTGGGTAGTGAATTACCCATGATGTCAAACTCTGTGTTGTTAATTAAAAATACATGCTTTTGACATACTAAGCATTCATTAAAAGCACCGTCCTTTGTCTGGAGCGACACTGCATTGCACTCTGAAGTGGGATGAGCTGACAAGGCAGGAGGGCTAGCCTGCAGAGAGCAAAACTGGGTAGATTAAACGTAAAGAATGGAAGTGTTGCTTTGGATTATGCTTTTGCTTATCTCCCAAGGAATAAATCTCGAGGGCTTAGCTGGCTGGCTGGGGGAGAACTAGCAGGTGAAGTACTGCCATTTTTTCACTGACTGGTAAAATTGTTTTTGTGATTTAATCAGTGTAGTGCAGCACGGTGTCTGTTGGTTAGTGTGTCCTTATAGCTGGTGGGTTTTCAGGGAGATGAGAAATCGCATTTTTTTAAAATTCATGTGACACGCTGCTAAAACGAACAACGTCTATTTTCCCGCAGGCTATATTTTCAGAGATGCGTTTGAACGGAGACTTGCAGTGCTGTAGTAATTCCTTAGAACCGAAAGTCAGGTTTCTTTTATTTAAGAAGCAGGTATTAAGCATGCCTTAATTCATGCAAAATATGTCAAGCCGTTATTGCTTAACACCGAAAGAGAGGTGATAACGGTGTCCTTGGCCTTGGTTCAGGATCGCAGTGTGCATGGAAAGGCTGGCTCGGGTGCGATGGGTGCCTGGAGCCTGAACCAGAGGAATCGCGTCCTGGGAGGGACGTCTCTCGGCGTTCCACGTGGGTTTCAAAACGTTTGGTTTCTGGCCTTGCTGGAAGAGCCACAGTCGTGGTTCAGGGCCCCTGGCAGCGGGGTTTGGGTGCTGGGCCCCCCCTCCCTGCGCCCTCCCTAGCAGGGGACACGTCCCCAGGGTCTGCTCTTGGAGGCTGGGTTGATTGACCGGCGCACCCAGGGTGGCACAGGCTAGAACGAAGGTGTGTTTTATTTACTTATTCTTTGAAGGAAAGTCGTGAAGTAAAAGGAAATCTTAAAAAAAGAAGGGGAAAAAAAAAAGAAAAAAATAAGAAAAAAAATAAAAAATAATAATAATAAAAAATTAAAACGTGGAGAGAGATTGAATTGTAATTACTCAGGAAAAGGGTTGTCTTGTTCCCCATCAATCAAACTCGGGCACAAACGAAAGGCGCTTCTCTGATCCAAGCAGTTGTACCGAGAGAAATGATGAAAGTGTGAAAGCAAGAGTGCTGCTAAGAGGCTGGTGCTCTGCTCTACAGCTGCCTTTTCCTGGGGTTATTATGAGCAACCACAGATTTCTTTAATTTTGAAACAGAATGGAAAATAGGCAACAATTTTTATTAATATGGGTAAATTTGAGTCAGCCGTGGCATTTCCTTTAAAACTGTTTTTTGGTTTTAATGGGTGATTGCCGAGTCCTGAGTCTTTTTCCAGCCCAGGAGGTAGCGCACATGGAGCTGCACGTTGGTATGCAGGAGGGAGCTGCAGGTCTGCGTTCCTGACAGGCTATTTAAAACCCGCAGGAGAAGGAGCCTCCTGAAACAAGGTTACGCTCTTCTTCATTTGCCGTTCAAGTAGTGAGGGGTTGTACCTGCCACCTCCAAAGAGGAAACCGAAACCCTACCTTATTTTGAGTTTGCTCATAATGATTCTGAACGAAATTCGTTGTTTCATTTTGATAATGAAATTAAATTGATGTGTTATTAAAATATGAAGACTTAATATATGTAACTGATTTAATTCAAAATGCATTATGATTACCCACTAAAACTGCGCGGTGCTGTATAGATGTGGCCGTTGTGGTTTATAGTTAATACTTAATGTACCCAGAGTGAATTTTGGGAAGAAATGCTTTTTGAATTGCAAAATTTTATATTACTCGAGTGGACATACTTGTATGTGGGAGCTCTGAAAATGTAGTTGCATTTCTGATTAAATACATTAGAATTCCATGGAAGATATTTTTGTAGTTTTAAAGGAAGATAATATTAGCACTGTTCAGGGTCAGTAATATTGGTTGGATGTGGTGGCATGCGAGATGAGGGGATGCCTGATGTATCATGTCATAGTCCCACATTTTAGAGAGAGTTCTCAAAAATAGCATTAAAGTAGGGCAGCTTGCTGCCATCTCTGTCCCTGCGCCATCCCGCTCTTCCCAGCTTTGCTCTCCTTCCCGACAAGCGGGTGCTGCTGGAGATGTGACACCCTGGAGATGAGAAGCGGATTTGGACCCGAGCAGGCTTTGCCAGAGATTTTGGGCAGTTTGTACCTGCTGGTGAGGGAACAGCCGCAGCGATCCTTGATTTGGAGAGCAAGGGCAGCCCTGGGCTCCGTGGAGAGATGTTCCACAGCCCGGGAGGCCGAGAGCAGGTAGAGCAAAGTCCTGCTGTCTTCTCACTGCTGTGCCCCGGCCAGGAGATCTTGCCTGTTTCTGTAGAGCTTTCTATAACTTTCGGTAGTATCCACTGCATTCGCTGACATCTCTTGCCCGAGGAATCCCTAGAGTAACAGCCTTTGTTAAAATGTCCTGTGCAGGGAACTTTTTCTTGCTGGTCGGGGAGGAACATGAGGTTCTCCTGTGGCATTTCAGGTTTCTGCGCGTTTGTAAAGGCACAGGTTCCTGGCAGCTCCGAGTCATTTGCTTAAGTGTCTCTCTGGGCAGATTTGCATGGTTGGAGTTTGAAGACTGGGGTCTCAAGTGTTTTCACCTGGTTCTCAGTGTCTTGAAGCGCACCACAAAGGCTGAAGCCAAGATGCTGTCCCCCTCCCTGCCCTGAGCTGCACTGAAAGGTATTTAAAAGCCGGGCAGACGTGGTGCTGAGGGACATGGTTTAGTGGTGGGTTTGGCAGTGTTAGGTTGATGGTTGGATTCGATGATCACAGAATCACAGAACGGCCGGGGTTGGAAGGGACCTCTGGAGATCATCCAGTCCAACCCCCTGCCAGAGCAGGGTCACCCAGAGCAGGTTGCACAGGACGGCGTCCAGGCGGGTTCTGAATAACTCCAGAGAAGGAGACTCTACAGCCTCTCTGGGGAGCCTGTTCCAGTGCTCTGCCACCCTCAGAGGTGATGATCTTAAAGGTCCCTTCCAACGTAGAGAATTCTATGGTTCTATGTCCTAGAACGTTTGTGCAGAAAGGCCGCACGGGGACATAGAATCATAGAGTCACCTAGGTTGGAAGAGTCCTTTAAGATCATCGAGTCCAACCAACAACCTAACACATCCTGCGTGGTCGCCTGTCCCATGCTTCGTCCTGCGTTTTTCATGATCAGGTCCACTGCCCTATTGCTGTAAACGCGTAAACATGCAGATGGTGTGAGCCAAAATTGTCCCTGAAGTGTGTGTAGAAGGGCCAGGTACGAAAGCCTGGTCGTACCAATACCGTGACTCCTGAAGGAAACAGGTACTGGGTGCCAGAGCGATGTGACATTTTTATTGGGCAGAATTTAAGAAAGGAAGTGGGAACAATATTAAACTTATCAATGCACTGGAAGAATAAGAGCTCAAGAGAAAAAAGATGACATTTGGCTGCGGTGTTGGACAACAGTGAGCGTGAGCAATGCCTGTTAAGGCGGACAGCTCTGAAGTGCAATTCCGGTCTGAAAAATTGCCTTCTGATAGCGGCGGAGTGATGTTCGAGGTGGCGTGTATCAGTGGCTTTCAGCATAAGTGTTTTTCTAGCTGCCGTCCCTGGAAATGCAGCCTGAACTCTCAGAGCAAGCTCCAGCTCAAGCCATTAATAAGCCCTGTGACACTTCTTAATTTCAGTAGCGGTGGCTTAGTGGTGACCTCTGGGGTAAGACAGACCTCCTTTCAGTCTCAGCCGTGTGAAAACCACAGAGTTTGTGGAAATAAAACTCAGTAAAAACTTATTTTTGTCACTGATGTCAGCAGATAGCGCTTTGAACGCGTGCAGGGAGCAGACCTGCTGAATCAGGTAGAGCCTTTTTACAAAATTGCTTTTCAGAGGAAAAAAGTGTGTTTTGAGGAGATGTAAGAATTCCGTGAAGACCCAAACTTCAGTGTGTGATTCAACCAGAAGAAAATAGGCAGTAAAAAGAAGGTAGATAGCTATGAAATGTGATGGGACTCCCAGCATGACTAGAGGCAAAAAAGCAAGAGCCAGAATGATCTTGGGAGCTTGTTCCTGCGCGCAGGGGAGACCTGCTGCCACGCAAACTGCCGCATGCGTCGGGAAAAGCCCCTTTTGTGTGCGACGTGCGGAGCTGCACGCTACTAAAAGCGTTTAGTGTTGTCCATTTTCCTGTAGCTGAATTTAGAGTGCCACGAGTGAGGAGTGGGGCGCCGGTAAGGAAATGTGAAATGTTGGAAGGCGCAGCCGTAAGCCACTTGCTCCAGCGTGGTGAAATGGAGCTGTAAAGCTTTTGAGTGAGCGGACTACGGGGTCGTACGGACTGAAACGGGCTGGTTAAGGGTTCGGTAACAAAAGCGAATTTTGGAACAGATTCAGATAAAAGAAGGCGAAGGGGAGCGGCTCCCCAAATCCAGTAAGTCAAGAGTTCTGCAGTAACATTTAAGTTCTCTGGTAGGAGCACAGAGCAGTTGATGGGGCCTGGCTGGGGTTTGATATGGCAGGTGACTGGCGTGTCTCCTACCTGGGGACTTCGTTGAGTCCTGGGCAGTCCTGGCTTGGGGAACTCTTGACCCTTCCCTGCTCTTTCCCGTGCTCTGCTGGCCTTGAACCGGACGGCACAACAGCCCATGCAGCCGCTCTGGGGCAGCAGATAGATCCAGCTTCACGAAAACCAAAAAACCCCCTGCCCCTAGCCCCCAAGGAAACCAACAATGCCAGGCGGAGGCCAGCTCCAGGGGGTCCCCGGCAAGCTGGTGGGTGAGGAGTTGGTGGCAGGAGGTGCTGTGGAGGTCTGCTGCAGTGAGACGGAAAACGGGGAGCTCGAGGTGCTGGGGTGAAGCTGCAGCATCCCAAGGAGGCAGCGCGGGGAATGGAGAAGGACAGCCGGTGCCAGCGCTTGCAGCATCAGCCCGGGTTGCTTAGCAATGAGACAAGGCCCACGTCGAGCAGTGGAATAAATAACGTTTTCATAGCGACAGCCTTGAAAACTTCCCTTCTTTCCTATGCTTTTGCTTCATCTGAAGTTAGCACGCTGCTCTTGAAATTGGAGGATCCTCCTGACGGAATCCCGCAGGGTGGGAGGCAGCGGGGCTCAGCCTCCAGCAGGGAAACCCTGCCCGGGGGAAGTGCTGTGTCCAGTTCTGGGCTCCCCAGTTCAAGAAGGACAGGGAACTGCTGGAGAGGGGACAGCAGAGGGCTACAAAGGTGATTAGGGGGCTGGAACATCCTTCTNCTAGGGGGACCCTGCCCAGGGGCTCGTCCCCAGCACAGGGCTGCTTTTTGGGGTGAGCCTCTCGAACTGAGCTTGTCTTGAGGCACTGGTGGGCACCCGAGCTCCCCTGAAAGTGCCTGTTTCCGTCTCTTTCAGGTTTTTGGTGTCTCTGCTTCGATTTCTGCTTTTTTTCACTGAACACATCTCAGGCGTCAGCAGCACCCACCTGGAATGTCCAATAAATATTGGTGTGATGAAAAGCCACTGCCTGGATACTTGTACGCTATGGCATTTCCATGGAGCTCTGGAGCACCTGAAATTGGGGCAGTTTAGGAATACCAATATCCCTTCTGGCTTAACAGCCTGTTTATCCAATGTATCACGACGGAGGCTGGATGAATTGTGTTTAGGTAAATCGCTGTTTTGTAAGCCACTCCGTTTCCATTATTCAGATGTAAGTGTGGAACTGCAAGCTTTGTTTTCTTCCGTCGTAGCGGAGATCGTAATGGGCCCCCAGCGTCCTCTGAGCTGTAGAAAATCTAATTAAAGGAAAAACACTTTGCTGTGCGCGTACAAGATTCGCAGCAGAACTGCTTGATGTCTTTGGTGTTTGGCTTTTTCTTTCCTGGTGCTTGGCAGAGGCTGTGCCCCCTGGGGAGACCCTTCGCCCCCCATCCTGGGGGCAGGGGGTCTGCAAGGCAGAGAGCCTCCGAGCATGGAGCCACAGCTCTTTCCATACCTAATCCCAATTAACTTCTTTGGGCGTGTTTCTTTGTTATGTGTGCTGCGGCGTAATATTTAGGAAGATGTAATTAAAAAAACATCTCGACTGATAATGTACTTAAATCAAAGCGTATTATGCACAGTGCCGCCTTCTCCCGCAGATGATCAGGGCGATAGGGTGTTATCTGCGGATGCCCCGGGCTCGGAGTGGGGGATCGCTCTTGTGATGGCTTAGTCGCTTGGCCTCAGCCGCTGACAGCCTTCACCCCAACGTGGTCCCGTAAGAAAACCCGCTAACGGCAAAATAGCTGGGGGCAGGAGGACTTTGCTGGTAATTGAATTGTCTGTGTAGGTCTGGAAAAGGAGAAAAAAATAATAATCCCGTAACACCTCCCCAAACCTGGAGGTTATGAGAAAGTAAAAAGGAAAGCCCAGAGACGGTGGAGCAGGGGCTGAGAACGAGCCAGGGGAAGAGATTTTGGCTGAATGTAGGCTGAGCCTGTGGGTGACGGTGTGTTCATGGAATCATGGAATTTTCAGAGTTGGAAGGGAACTCTAGAGATCCTCTAGTCCAACTCCCCTGCTGAGGCAGGAATGCCTAGAGCACCTTACTCAGGACTGCGTCCAGGCGGGTCTTGAAAATCTCCAGAGAAGGGGACTCCACAACCTCCCTGGGCAGCCTGGTCCAGTGCTCTGTCACCCTCACCGTAAAGACGTTTTTCCTTATGTTTGAATGGAACTCCTTATGTTCCAACTTGTGCCCGTTGCCCCTCGACCCGCCACTGGGAACCACTGAACAGTCTGGCTCCATCCTCCTCCAACCCACCCTTTAGATACTTATAAGCAAGACTAAGGTCTCCCCTCAGCCTTCTCTTCTCCAGGCTAAAGAGTCCCAGCTCTCTCAGCCTTTCCTCATAAGGGAGGAGCTCCAATCCCCCAGTCATCTTTGTTGCCCCAATCATCTTTGTTTTACAGGGGAAGAAAGTTGTGAATTGACAACACTCTCAAAGCTGCCTCTTCTGGGTGACCCTCCCTGGCCAGAGCAGAACCCCGCTGGCTTGTGGCAAGGAGCAAACGTGAGATAAGCAGGTTTTGGTATATAAATCTGTCCTGAGTACCTTGTTCAGATATAATCAGTGTCTCTACAGCATGCCCAGAACTTCTTCCTCTCCAGTCTCCAACAGAAGGACCAAGTCTTCTCCTGCAGGGACAGAAGCACCTGCATGAAGCCTGTGGCTTTCATTTCCCAGTAAAACAGCTAGCTAGTCTTAGGAAGAGGTCTCGTAGAGGTGGTTTCATCATAGAATCATAGAATGGTTTGAGTTGGAAGGGACCTTAAAGACCATCCAGTCCCAACCCCCCTGCCATGGGCAGGGATACCTCCCGCTAAACCAGGTCGGTCCAAGCCCTGTCCAACCTGGCCTTGAACACCTCCAGGGATGGGGCAGCCACAGCTTCTCTGGGCAACCTGGGCCAGGGTCTCACCACCTTCACAGTCAACAATTTCTTCTCACTGTCTCATGTAAATCTCCCCTTTTTCAGTTTAAAACTGTCACCCCTCATCCTCTGGCTCCACTCCCTGATCCAGAGTCCCTCCCCAGCTTTCCTGGAGCCTCTTGAGGGACTGGAAGGGTCTCGAAGGTCTCCCCGGAGCCTTCTCTTCTCCAGGCTGAACACCCCCAACTCTCCCAGCCTGTCCTCACAGCAGAGGGGCTCCAGCCCTTGGATCATCTCCGTGGCCTCCTCTGGACTCACTCTGAAGAAACATTATCCAAGAAACATTACCTCTATCGGTGGGAAGAGGTGGGTCAGGACAACTGAACATTTTCCACTCCTGATGAGGAAGGTAGCCATCAGCTGCCCCTTTTGGTGGCAGAGCGGTGTCATTGCTTTCACTGCAATAACGTGCCTCTTCCACACCACTGTCAGGGCCTTCCTAGCCCAAATCTCCCTGTGTATGTTGGGCTGTCTGGAGCACGGCATTTGCTGGCCACTGCTGGGACACAAGTAGTGAAGACCTGCTGTCCATGCAGGTGGAGTTATGGCACTGATGGAGGAGAAAGGCTCATCCCTGCTGCTGTGGCCACTGTTCACTGCCAGCACCCTTCGCGGGGTGTGATTAACGCAGCCTTGCAAGAGGTTTTGTTGGGATTATTTTGTCCTGTAACAAAAATCTTTGCTAGCCGTGAAAACGCCTGTGAAACAGAACCAGCGCCAGCTTTGCCAGAGGTTTCTGTGCTCCTCTTCCATGTCTCCTCTCAGGAGATGGCTGGCGTCCAGAATCGGCAGCAAACCCTGCGACGTGTGTCCCTCCTGACGCAGGGCAGGGACTGGATTCCTGAGCAGGGTACAATAGGTGGAGCGATTGCTTTTGTAGTCTGTTTTTAATAGAATTATTTTTATTATAAATCTGAGTCCTTAAAACATGGAAATTTAATAAAGCAGAGAAGTAAACACATAGAATATATGTTTATATTTACAGATATGGTATTTTTAAGGTGTTTTAAAACTATTGTTTGTTAGTACATATTGGTCTAAACCTGTCTTTGAAATTTAAATAATTAAAAATTCAGAGTGGTGGAATTTGAATTTAATATTTTCTTGGTCAGCATGTGTGAGGGCTCTTGGACCTCTTATGCTGATGGTTAGGAGTGTCTCTGAAGTCTGGGGCACGCAGAGTGGAGAAGTGGTGCCATTTGAGGCCAACTTGGGTTTGTTTGACATGATGAGTCCACGCCCAAACAGATCTTTGCTGGGAGAGCAGAGCTGGGAGGGCACCTTCCGCACCATCAGAAGCGGCACATCAGCTCTCGGGGTGTTCGTAGTCTGCTGCTTTATTTTGTGCATATATTCCGCCTGGTGGAGATTTCCCGGGGTCAAGCAATTTTCTGTTCTTGAGTTCTGTAAACAGCTTGCTGTGCGATTTGCCTTTTTGTGCTTCCTTTTTTTGGAAGAATGATTGCTATGTCTGGATATTTCTTTGTTGTAGCTATTTTCTGATCACCAACGTTCTTTTGCTGTGTGCAGGGTTTCATTTTCTGTGTTTCCTTTAACTGATGTACCACAAATGAACTTTGTTCTTTATTGCCAAAATCCTGCGAAACTATTTTAGGTGAAACAATGGCAAGAATACGTTCACGCGGATGCAGAGCACCAGCAAGCGCAATGTTTTGGCTTCTCTCTCTAGCACATCTGTACCTCTTGGCACTCAGGGAGGAGGTAGAAGGATGGACACCTAACTGAAAAATTAAATGGTTTGTATAGACTTCACTGTGCAGACTGATCTGTACTCACTGAAAATCGGATGCTGTTTTGTTTGACTAGCTGGATGAGGTGTTAAATCTTGATCTTTTTTGCATGAAAATGTCCATGAAATTTTCCCTTGATTCAGGGTAGTTAAAAAAAAAAATAAAAAAAAAATTGAATGTATTATGTTTGAACTTGTGGTTTGAACTGCAAGAGCTGGATTTCATAGCCAATTAGGATTATTATTATTGATAAATGAACAGCGTAGAAGCATAACCATGGATTGAGTAAGAGGAGTAGTATGTTTGTTTGTGTAAATGAGGCTGTTACTGCAATGTGCTTAATAACTACAGCTCAGCCGAGCTGATTTAATAGCCCATCATTAAAGTCCGTGGTACCACAGAGCAGCCCCGTGGGACTGCAGTGTTTTCTCATACCGTGATCTGATTCAGCCACAAAACGTTGAGAAGAATTTAAGTCATGCCAAATGCTCGTCTTTAACCTGTGGCTTGTTGTGAGGTGCCGACAGGGAGAACTTGAGCCGCCTTTTTGGAAAGCTTGTTGGTGCCTACCTGTCTTGGTGGCTGTTGCAGATGTGAGAATATAGATTTATGGCTTGGGACATCTCTTGGTCTCTAGAGACACACCTGTCTGTACCTCTACCAGCAGAACCAGCATCGTATAGGTTGAAGAGTTCATACCTCATTTTAGGATGCTCTGCTGTATGCTCCCTGCCAGGTGGTGGTTCGGGAGAGCCGGCGCCCTGCCACCCTGTCCCCTGGGGCTGGGGTCACGGCCGCGCTCTCCCCAGCATCAGCCCGGGCGTTTTGGACTCGCTTTGGGTCTCAGCGCGAGTGAAACACGTGCGATGGGTAATTACAGGGAAACAAAGAGCTGGAGTGAGGTTGACTCCGGGAAGAGCTCTGCCACACACAGGGTTTTAGAATGAGCTAAATTTAAGAATGAAGTGTGAAGCTAAACTTCTGCTCATGTGGTGCTTTGAAGATACGTTAAGCCCTGAGTAGTACTATGGCTCCGGAAAATGGATTCGGATATTTCCTTTCTGTAAGTAGAATACTCTCTGCAATTCAGTTTTCTGCTGCATAGTATTTATCTTCCCTAATTCCTTTCCTTACAAGATGGCACTATTTTTAAATGAGGCTTTTATTTTCCTAATTAACCATGTAATGATTGCTTTTCTGTTTCTCAGTTTTGTTGATACATTTGAAGGCATCTCATTCAAGTTTTGTTTCTGCCCTGGTTTTCCTACAACTTCCAGAGTTACAGCCGAAGTTTCACAGCCGATATAAAGTTTCACTGCTGAAGACCTTCTCCTTGAAAATAAGCCACGTAAAATTTACCTGTGCAGCATTTGTGTGGAGGGTAGTCAGCATCCCTCAGAGCTCCAGAGCAGCTCCCAGTTCTCCAGCTCTCAGCAGGAGTATTATCCTTGGAATAAAATGAGTTTTCTTAAATCCTCCGCCTCTCTTCTTGTGGGTCTAGAAGCCACCCAGAGACCTTTCCATCTTTGCTGTGGGTTTGCTGGCAAGAAGCAGCTCATCTCTCGACTTTCTCTTTCCGTTTACTCAGGAGTTATCCCAACTACATGGTGATCCAGGCAAAATCTTCTCAACACCAGTATCACTTCCCCACAGGACCATCCTAATTAGCCCATGCCTTCTTATACTAAACAAGCAAGTCGCCCTCAACCCTTTGCTGGTTTATTTATTTATTTATTTATTTTTCATCTTCCAGAAAAGGAGCTCAGCCAACGGCTTTGGTGCTGCTGCGTATTTTCACTCATTTCCAGCTGTGCGCAGCGTTGTGGATCGTTCACAGCAGGCAGTGCCCAGAGCTGCCACGGTGAAGCTGCTCAGCAGAGCAATGAGGTCAGAATGGAAAAAGGAGAGACCCAAAGAGGAGGAAACCTGGCGACACCCTTAAAGCCCCAGAAGCGTTGTGTCGGTGCGTGGACTTCGGGTAGGTAGGTAAAGGTGTCAGAGCAGAGGGTAGGAACAGCACGAGAAAGTTGGTGACAAGGCGGCGTGCCTTGTGCCACTGGTGGCGAGATCTTACACGGGTGTTTGGAGGGTGCTGTGAGGACAAGGAGATTTTGCATATTAAGGAGTTTGCTACAGGGAGAACTGATCTTCCTTTGGGAAAATGTAAGGCGGCTATTAATAGATGTCTTTTTTTGTGCTGGAGTTTGGTATTAACTTCTAACAACTGAAGAGTGCTTTGCAAAAAATGTTTTGAAAACTTTGGCTGCATTCTTGACCTATCCCTTCTGCTGCTTCGCTGTGCTGCTCTTTGTGAATGACGTAGGTGACAAAAGCTGTTAAAATAAGAACGAAATTTATGAATAAACTTCATAACTTTGCTGTGAGCAATATTTTTCTGCCTAACTGAAATGATCCCTTGTCTGAGCATCCCTGATTTGACGTTTGCAATACCATGGCTATCTGCTGAGTTATTTAAGGCAGTGCTGCGGAGCTGAGCCCACGGCCGTGGCTCTGGCACTGGTGAGCCGGGCGGTGAGCTTTGGGAAGGCTGCCAACAGAGAGATGCGCCTTGCTGGGAAATGTGTCGGGAGTCAATCAAACCAGAAAAGCATCTTCTCTTTAACAGAAAGAAGGATGAAGGCATGAAATGGGTTGGTTTTCCCTCCCTGCTTTTAACGGCGTTCCCCTGCTTATTGTGCCTCCTCCCCTGCCTCCTCCTGGCCCACCGGGTTCATGGGCAACCAACCTGCCTTCCTCTGGGTGCCCAGCAGCCGTTAAGATGTCCTGCTCTGGGTGCATGGGAGCCAGCAAACTCGTTTCTGTTTGGGTACGTTTTGTTTCATGTCTCCTTTCATGCCCCAAAGAGCACAGGTCTCTCTGGTCCTCCCTCAGCCCGGCCACCAGCATCACCTTGCAAGAAGCCAACCGGCTTATGGAAGGACCAGTTAGGTAGCAGTTGTTAAGTGAAGTTTACTCCACCTGTACTTGCAAGGTAACCAGCTGTCTTCACGAACAGATGTGTGTTCTACCCAGAAATGACTGGAAGCATCTGGAACCTTCTCAGGAAAAACCACGTTTGGTGAAACAGCCCAAAGTCTTGAGATGCGGGAACGGCTGCAGGTCGTATCTGGCATCCCCCAGAGAATACAGAGTGCTGTCTGTTTCTTCAGACAGATATTTTATTATTATTTTTTTCCACTATGAAAAATACCTCATCAAGTATAGTGGCTGTTTCTGCTTTGGAAATTCGGAGCGGGCTGGGCTCACACCGCACACAGGAAAACCTGCAGCTGTTGGGGAAGGTTCTCCTTGCCCGGTGAGTGCATCGGGGGGTCAGAGCAGTGACAATATGTGTGTCTGTATAATGTCCGTGTACCTTGGAGAGAAAATGCCCTAAAAAGTAGGTATTAGAAGCCTTGGTTGCCTTATGTTAATAGTCATTAGCCTCACTGATAACGTTTCAATAAAAAGAGCAGGATTGGGATAGGATTTTAAGGTTGGATGTTGGAAAACTGGAGCAGGAAGCCTGGTGGTGAGGGTCCTCGCTGGCAGTACCGGGCGGAATTAGCTGTGGGCAGCTTGTGCCCACCTTGGCTTGCTGGGGGGGCAACTGGGGCTCTCCTCTCCTCTGGATCTGGTTCTTTCACAGGTGACATCCAAGCAGCAGAGCGACACAACGCTGTCCTGTTACGTCTGCTGGGCCGGTCTGCCTAAAGGGGCGGCTTTCTGTCTCCTTGCTGACAGATCCTTGGCATTTTATTTGAGAAGCAATTGGTTCTTTACTCTCCCTGAGGCAGGAACGGATGTGTATCTGGAGGAGAAGTCTATGAAAGCTTCTGTGTTTTAAATTTCAGATCCCAAACACAACAAACCACTCGCCGACGCTGCCACGCCGTTGTTCAGACGTGGTGAAACCAGCCCCCGCGCGAGGGCTGGCGAGGATGCTGGGCGGAGCGGAATTGTGCCAAACGTCGTCCGTGGGACGGCATGGCTCCGTGGGTCCTCGGCAAACGCATGCGGGCAGCGCGGGCGCGTGAGGGCGGCTCGGGGTGCTGCGGCAACGCGGAAGCAACAAAAAAGGTGACATTTGTTGAACAATGTGCTCACCAGGATCTGGTCCTCGGCACGGTTTGTCACCGCTGCTTGGCAGCGCATCGAGGAGGAGCTTGGAGGATCAAAAATAGCGTGAATTCAGAAAGACGTGCTTTAAAATTACAGAGCAGCTAGGCAACAAGAAGTACACAGTCCACACTAGGCTTCAGCTGTTTGTTTGATGCTTCAGCCAAAAACGGCTTCGTTAGGCAAAATGAAATACTGTAGGCGGTTAATCCTAAACCCACCAGGGATCCTGAGCAAAATGGCAGCACGAGGCAGACACAGCAGTGTGGGAGCATCTGTTGCCATGCCAACCTCTTAATTTAAAGCTATCGCAGAGCAGATGCTGTCGCATCATAAATATAGGTTTACCTTGTAGTAACGATGCTGTTCTAGACATTAAGTTTGCTCGTGTGTAGGAATGCTTGGGACCTGAAGTACGCAGCATAAATCAAAGTACTGTCATTAGCTGTATTTATCTTTCATGAAATAAGAATAAGGCTTCCTTGGACTCACTGCTTTGCATGAAAAGTAGTGAGTTTCAGTTTTTTTCTAGAACATACCTTTGGACATTGCTCTCCTGGGTGCACCCCCTCCCCACAGCAGCGCACTCTGCGCCCCCCGTCTCCCTGCCCGTCACTCTGGCACTCGGCTCCCTGGTAGCATCAGTTGCATTCTTGTTGTTTGGATGATTTTTGAGTAAGTCAAGCTGACAGCCCCCGTATGATGTATATTTGCGAGTCAGAGCTGCAAATAGCCTGACGGCGTGAGAGGTAGAGCGTGGGAAAAGGCTTAGAGCTCCTGCTGGCAGGGGTTTGGGTCGCTCCAGACACGTTCTGGGAAACCGGTGTTGTTTATTCCGGCTTCAATTTTATTGTTTCTCAGCCTGAGATGGTATTTCGGATGTGCTAAGATGCAGGCATGCATTTTAGATTTTAAAAAAATAAATGAACACCAGTCTTTGTCTTGAGGGGAATGGCAGTGACTGGAAGGCGTGCGAAGGACGGGTGCTAATTAAAGGATGAACCCGCAGCTGAAGCTCGGATACGTGTGGTAGGTCCCGCTGAGGAGCCGCTCAGGGAAGAGCACAGCACCCGGCCTGTGCACAGGTTGCAGAACAGCAACTGTAAGCTTGTTAGATGGATTAATTGAGGTTAGGTTTTCCTTCCTCCTTCCTTACCCCTGGTAGCACCAGCCCCGTCACCACATCCTCCAGGGTCATGAAATGGTCAGCTGGGCATCTCCTCCATGGAATCGGAACTGCCCGGAATGTCCCTGCTTTGCCTTTTCCGATCAGGTGCTTGGTACTTCTTTGTGAGAAGACATCCATGGCACCAACAGCTCCACTGCTGATCCCCTGCCTTCGGCGAAATAGTCTTCCAGCTCCTTCTAGGAAGTACGGAGGGGTTTGGATTTACACCGTGTCTGCGCTACCGCCCGTCAATTTTTCTAATTCACAGAAAGTGGTTATGTCTTCCAGTTTTACATCAATATTCTCAGAGAATAATGATTTTTTTTTTCCCCCTGTTTTATGTCCAAAGATTTAGAATGCCACGCGGGTACTTGTTGCAATCAGTGCCTTGCCTTTTCTGCTCGTGTGCTTTTTCACTGCTGGGGTGAGGCCAGCAGCTGAGCGGCTCACGCCTCTCGGGTAGGGAGAGGGCTTTCCACTGCAGGCAGCTGCCTCCGTCAGAAGTGGAAGTGCTGCCCTTCTCACCAGGTATCACGTGGAAATCTCTTCGCAGAAGCTGTCTTAAACTTAGCGAGAAGAGTTCGACTGTAGCATTTATTTTTCTGAGGAGGACAAAGCGGAGACGCACAGAAGGTTCATGCGCCGGAGGCAGATCGGTGCTTCTCGTTTCTGGAGCAGGGGAGATGGGTAGAGGGCTGCCGAGTGCATCAGGTGTAACTGGGATGAGTCGTAACTGCAAAGTGTGTGTGTATATATATATATATATATATATATATAAAATATACAGAAGGAGCTTGGAAGTGAGTAATATGCTTGTTGTGTCTGAAACAACCTGACGGGTGGATATGCCCGGCTCGAAGCAGTTTTCACCTGTATCCCAAATATAACTAGGAAAACATTTTTCAGCTTCTGGGTGCTTGTGGTAGAACAAGTGCTCAAGCCACCAGTTGTCTGAAATGAGAAATGAATAACGGCTTCGCCCTAAAATTGAGGCTGTATCGCAAATGCTGGTGTCTTGCCCACGTTTCTTGCCCAGCAGCGGTGCCACGGCCGCTGAGAGCGAATCCTGCTGCGCTCTCCCTCGTCCCATGGGTCACTGGCAGCGTTTAATATATATATAGATATACTTTGCACAGGGCATGTGAAAAGTATTGAAGACACTAATTGCAGGACCATAAACAACTTCCTAAACACGATTCTCACAGGGGTACCTGGGGGGAGGAAAAAAAAAACCAAATCCTTTTGCAGGAAAAATGGAATAAGACCCATTTTGGTGAATTTTTCTGCCAGTGAATTCAACAGTGAGACTGTCCATGGAAAGTGAACAACTTTAACTGAATTAGTGAGTACTGTAAAGCATTTTAATTTTTTCCCTCTTTATTTCCCTTTTCTGCTTGTGTGAGAAGTATATGAGTATCAAAGACTCCAGTCAACAGAAAATTAGCTCCTTAATTCCCTTTTCTGATTTCAGTTTGAGTTGATACCCACACGTACTCATTTATACCAGCCCGGCTGGTCCATATGTGTGTTAACAAGCTGTTGTTATGCTCCCCCTAGAAATATGGTTTTCTTCTTTGAGTTGCTTTCGTAGTTCACAGATGGAGTCATGCATAAAAATATTGTGGAAAAATGTTGCCCAACTGCAACAATGATATTTGGATGAGGGCTAAAAGGTCTTATTTAGGAAAAGCTAATGAACGTGTCAATTTTTACCGTAGGCAGGGCGTGAGCAGCGGTACGGCTTCTGAGCCGGGGCATGCGGCATGGCTCTGCGCTGGGAATGCTCTGTCACAATCCAGCGCTTCTTCAGAGGTTCTCTATTAGCAATTAATGATTTATTAATAATATGCCCTGGAAGCCCAGAACCCTTCCCACCGACCCTGTCTTACTGGCAGGTGTTGGAAATCAGCTATTTTAACCAGAAATGTGCTGTTTTGTCAGGAAGTTTGTCCCTCACTGTGAGACGTTCCAGATTTTTGGGGTTGCTGGTTTAAAAGCTGTATTTTTAAAAATTATATGGAATATTAAAATATCAAAAGGTATTCTTTAAGAAACAGGAAGTTTGCTTTTTAAAAATGCTGGGTTGGATATGGAGAGCAGCTCCTCTGCCAGCCGTAGCCACTCATTCCTTTGATGAATCATTACGGTTTGCCCTGAATTAGCCACTTAGCAGAAAATTGCTGCCGTCTTTGCAAGCCTCAGAGCCTGGTATATGTGTTTAAAGAGAGGGACAAAAGGCATTCATTTTTAAAAAAAACATGTTGCTCAGAAGTGTGCGCACCCATGTGCCAAAGCAGTTCAGTGCTTTTGGCAGCTGAAACGCGTAGAGACACAAATCACCAGGACCCAAAGTGTAAAAATCTGTGCACGTTCAAAAAGGTAAAGAGGGGGATGCAGTGAAAGAGGCACTCCTCGTTTGGGCAAGACCCAGCTCTGGGCTACCTGCCTTGGCTTGCTCATAGGACCAGACACATGTAACTGTATTTTATTTGCTTTTTTTGTCTGCACTCGCTTTATGCCTATCTGTACGATACCCATGAAGTTATCCTCGTACTCCATGGCGGGACCTCATTCTCTCTTTGTTGGGAAGGCAAATAACGCTATCTGAATTTTATCACCGTTTATGTTCCTGCCGTGCCGGGGAGGTGCAGCGTGGACACAGACAGAGGCAGCACAGTGAAGGCAGAGCCAAGAGGGGCCACCTGCATCTCTGCTGCAGATACCTGCTTGCAAATATATCATGCTCCACTGTAGATGTGTTTGAGCTCTTTTGCCCCAGTGCTCTTTCCACGGAGAGCGCAGGGCGTGGGTGTTTGGGAGTCCAGCTCATGCGGTGGGCTACGGCTTCGGAGGACACACTAAGAGAGAGGAGTTTTCTTTGGGACAGGTAATCACAGAATCACAGAATCACCGGGGTTGGAAGGGACCTCTGGAGATCATCTAGTCCAACCCCCCTGCCAGAGCAGGGTCACCCAGAGCAGGTTGCACAGGATGGCATCCAGGCAAGTTTGGAATGTCTCCAGAGTCGGAGACTCCACCACCTCTCTGGGCAGCCTCTTCCAGTGCTCTGCCACCCTCAAAGGAAAAAAGTGTGCAGGTGGAACTTCCTACGTTCAACTTTATGCCCATTACCTCTTGTCCTATCACTGGACCCCACTGAAAAAAGACTGGTCCCACCCTCCCGGCACCCTCCCTTGAAGTATTTGAAAGCATTGATGAGATCACCCCTCAGTCTTCTCTTCTCCAGACTAAACAGACCCAAGTCCCTCAGCCTTTCCTCATAAGAAAGATGTTCCAGCCCCCTAACTGTAATTTCCAGTCTTTTACCTAAATGTTCAATGCTTTGTCTAACTTTTTGTTTTACTACAGAACTTATTTGGCGTTTTGCAGGGGAAAGAGGGAGAGTGTGGTTCTGCCAGCCCTGGGGATACTTACGCTGTTGTCCCTGGGTTGTGCCTGTGGACACAGCGGTGGGCACCTCCGAGGACCATACCCTGACCTGTTCTGGGGTGCCAATGCTCCTGGCCAGGCTGGGGAAGGTCAGCGTGGGGCTGGCTGGGTGGCGTGGCACAGAGCCACGCTGAGCTGCATGGGCGCCTCTCCCCGGGCTCCCAGTCCTTCCGGCGGGGATGTTTTCCACCTTATCCACAAGGAATAGGTGACTCTCAGTACGTCTTGTCTCCTCAGGCCAGTGTCGGCGCCGTGGCTGGGTGAGCCCTGCTCCCTGGTGCCCGGGTGTGCTGCCCTGCAGAACCAGGGCGTTTGCTGGGGGGACCCCAGGATGTGACCACCCAAGGGAGCTCCCTGCGGAGACCAGGACCTGCCTGCACCCCGTCCATCGCCAGGCGGAGAGGCTTTCCGTTAGCAAAGGCATTGGGAGACTTTGGTACCGCTTGTTAAATGGGCGTCGTGCTACAGCTGTCATGTGGCATTTTGAGGAGCAAGAGCTTCATCTGAAAGAGCCAAGGGAGGAAGCGGAGAAGCAAGTGGGGATGAACGGGATCTGCCAATTTGCCATCCTGGTAGTGCCCTGGCCAAAAAAGAAGCACCGTAGCAGTTTGGTATTTCCCTCATCGCGTCTAAATTTGTCCTGAAGCAAGGTTGACCTGTGACACATCGCCCGAGTCTGTTTCCCAAATTCAAAGTAGCATCCGTTCCATGGTCTCTAATGCACTGTGAAGTGTCTTACCAGAGCACCGTGGTCTCATTTCTGAACCTTTATTTTCACCTTCCCTTAGCTTCAGCCCAGCTGACATCTCTGTTTTCACAGCTGCTTCCCCGTTTTCATCCCTGACAATTTCCCTTTACTACCTTATTTTAGCCATTTAAAGTGATTTGTCTACTAAGACTCCTCTAAGTAGGAGGAAATAGTTTGTTTGTGAATAATGCAGGCTGTATCAAGGCAAGCCCCCCCAATAATTTACCTGTTTGACTCGATGGACATCCACATAAGAGCGTCTGTCAGCAGGTATTGCTCTGAGGTGAAATATAATGCTAAAATAGGAAGGAGAAAAGCGGCAAGAACACAGTAACCCCCATGAGATGGATTTTTCCTTTTTCTTTCATGGATAGGGTAAGGTTTGCACAAGGGATATTTTCCCTCTTTTTAAGGGCATCGCTGTACTAACCTTTTAATAGCTGCCCCCTTTGCTATTTTCTGCTGGAGCAGGTTTCCTCGGAGGCTGCTGGTGGAGCTCTGGCAGGCAGCAGCTCCTCACGTCACCCCAGGGGCTTTATGCCAGCTGAATTTTGATGGAAGCCCAGGTGGGGCAGCCCTGCGGAGCGAGCAATGAGGATGGGACCAGTCTGTTTTCAGTGGTGCCCAGTGACAGGACAAGAGGTAACGGGCACAAACTTGACCATAGGAAGTTCCATCTGAACATGAGGAGGAACTTCTTTCCTTTGAGGGTGGCAGAGCACTGGAAGAGGCTGCCCAGAGAGGTGGTGGAGTCTCCTTCTCTGGAGACATTCCAAACCCGCCTGGACACCGTCCTGTGCAACCTGCTCTGGGTGACCCTGCCCGGGCAGGGGGGTTGGACTAGATGGGTCCCTTCCAACCCCGGGGATTCTGTGATTCTGTGACGGGCACTGGCTCAGCAGGCTCCAGGCAGGACCTCGCTGCTTGAGTTCCTTCCCACAGACTGCGTCTTTTTCCAGTCCCTCCGTCTCTGTGTTCCCCGCAAACTCCATGTGCAGAAGAGGTGGGAGCTCAGGGGGAGTTCGACCAATGCTCATCAAGACGATCCTTTTATTTGCCTTTTACTTCTCCAGGCCTGGGTGGTTTTGCATTCAGGAGCAAAGCAGAGCACTGCTGGCCACCCACGCGATGCACCCATGTGGGGGACATCCAGACCTGCCCAGGAAAGGCACCCTGCCACCGCTTCCCCGGCAGATGGACTGGGAGCTGTGCCTGTCCTACCAAAAGTGCCGGTGGGACCCTACTCTGCCGGGCTGGAGCCCCTGTTACAGCCTCTGCTGACCAGGAATTAAACTCTGCCTCTGCTCTGCCGCCATACGCTCGGCTCCGCAGTCGGGCTGAGGCACCAGCTCCTTTCGAGCAGCAGATACAACCGCTCTTATTCACCCAGAAATATATACCAAAGGTGTTTTGTTTCTCATGCTATTGCAAATGTATATATTTATAATGCCGTCACATTCCATTTTGCCAGCTGTTTTAAAAAAACGCACTATTTAAAAATCCTCGCAGCCAGCATAGGTAGGGGAGGAGGGAGTGTTTAAAAATTCAGCTCATTTAGAGTAATTTTTAATCTCTCTTCCTCATTATTTAATCACTGAAACAGCGCTGAGAACGTGTCATAAATAATGCTACATTTCTATCTGTTTCCCCCAGCTAACGGCTTTCTTCTCGGCCGAGGCACAATACAGCGAGACAGAGCTCCTTCATCTTTTATTCTGATTGATCTGAACTCATATTACCCAGTAACACTAAAGCAGTCTGGAAAGGAAACCAAAGGTAACGGTGTATTTTCATTTGCTTTAACAAACAATATTTTATTGAATCACGTACACGTGGGCTGTCACCTTGGCGTGTGTACACACACGCACTCAGTGCCTTTGGTGGTGGCACTGCTCACCTCAATACCAGCTGCTCTCTCCAGCACTCCTGTTATAAATTAAGAAAAGAATCTTTCAGTAGAATGAAATGAAGCAGAATTACACCAGGGTTTAATGGATGAGATGGAAATTTGCTGTTTGTTTAGCAGACCCATGGGTGCATGCATACAAGATGCTTGCATCCTACAGTGCTTTGTGCCTGCAAAGGGCTTTCAATGGCTTCTTCATTCCTCCCAGTGCCCTCAGAAGAGGGGTGAGCCCTTGTGTCCCCTCCTTCCATGTTTAGCAAAATGTGGTTATGAAGGGAATGGAAAATATGATCAGTTCTGGAGAATGAGCTGGTCGGTCATTCTCCAACTCTGATTTGGATCCCTACTCACAATGCAGAACAGCGTCCACATCCCTGGTGAGATACAAAAACCCCTCCTGCACCGGTCATAGGATCATAGAATCACAGAACGGTTTGGGTTGGAAAGGACCCTAAAGATCATCCAGTCCCAACCCCCCTGCCATGGGCAGGGACNTAGAGGGGCAGTAGAGGGGTCCCCAGGGGAGCGGGTGGGGTGTCACAGGATTCCCCACCCACAGCAGGGAGCCCACACATGCTGCTGGGGCCATCTGCTCCCCACTGCGTCTCAGGTGGACGCTGTGCGTTGCAGTGTTCCTCTGGCCGGGGCCGAGCCTGGAGCCCATGTGTGGTGCAGCCGGTCTTGAACAAGCCAAGAGCTGAGCCCGAAGGCCTGAGGCTGGGCTTTGCTCAGGGCTTGGAGGAAAGAAAAAGAAGGAAAAGGAAAAGGGAAAAAAGAAAAAGAGAAAAAAAAGAAAAAAAGAAAAAGAAATGTTCCCTGCACAGTGTTTTGAAAATATGCCTTTGAAAGTGTTGGGGGATAATAATTACCTGCTCTTCAGATTGCTTCCGGTTTGCTTTATGGAAAAGGGTTTTTCTCATCCCCTCCTCACCTGCATCTGGCTGCGCGCTTGTGCTTTGCCACTCCCACCCTGCACCCGCCGGGATGCCGGCTGCCGGCCGCGGGGAGGGCTGTGGCACGGCTGGCTGCCCCTCATCGCACAGGGCACGGGCAGGGGTTACAGCTCCAAATCACCGAAACACCGAGGGAATGCCGGGAAAAGCCAAGCAAGGCCAGTGGAAGCTGTCGGAATCCTCCCGCGGGTGTTCCCACGGGACGCAGAGCTGCACGCAGGAGCGGTGCCGTCCTGGTGCCCCTTCCCCACTGGCCACTCTCACCTGCCCTCGCTCTTACCCTGGGGCCGCTTTTGCTGCTGACTGGTCACTGGGGCAGAAGAGTTTGGATCTGCCTGAACCCGGAGGGGCAGGATGAGAAAAACATCAAGTTACACCCAAGATGCTTTGGGTACAGAAAAGTTCAATTCTTCCACTTTTAAACTTTCTGCATTTGCGGTGCTGGACACAAGACAGACGTGGCTACAGCTGGGAGCTCTGGGCAAAGATGAAGAAATAGCACCTGCAATTGCACTGACATAAATTCATTTTTCTTAGAACTTTAAACGAATGCTTTAAATATTGCGTGAAATGCTCAGGCATCAATGGACTCTTCATCAAAATTTTTCTTCGCATTTCAGTGTAAGGCGTACACCGACTGGATGCTGAAATGCAGGTTAAAACTTTGTCTCAAACGCCACAACCTCTAATAACGAAAAAGCTGCCACATACAAAGCTGGGGACGTGGGGGCGGGCGCCATCCAGCAGGATGTCCTGAGTGCAGGATTAAGGGAAAGAGCTACAAAACATTAGGGTTTTGAAAGAATTCCTCCTTATGTGTAGCAGAGGCGGCCGGAGAGGGCAGTTGCACTCGGCTGCCCCTGTGGTCCCCTCCCCGTGCGAGCACGGCACAGCTGGGCCAGGCGGTGCTGGGTGCTCACACGCGTGTGCGCATGGGCCAGTAACCCTCAAAGGAAGAAGACCTCTCCTCCACCAGACGTGGCAGAGGGGCAGCGTGGCTCCGGCAGCGGGGCTGCTGCACGTGGGAGGCGTTACCACATAGTCCGTGGTGAAAAAGCGAGGAGAGGATGCGGGCGTAGGCATCCCTCGGTACCTGAGCGCCTGTGTCCAAGCTCCCAGCAAGGGACTGGAGAGCAATTGTTTTCCCTCTCCTGGTGCTCTGGGAGGTGCTTTGACACCCAGGTGCCTGCTTTCCAGCAATGCAATTTCATAGAACCATAGAATCGTTTAGGTTGGAAAAGACCTTTAAGATCATCCAGTCCAACCATTGACCCTACTCTACCAGGTCTGCCACTAAACCATGTCTCTAACCATCACATCTACATGACTTTTGAACACCTCTAGGGATGGTGACTCACCCACCTCCCTGGGCAGCCTGTTCCAATGCTTGATAACTCTTTCGGTGAAGAAATTTTTCCTAATGTCCAGCCTAAACCTCCCCTGGCGCAACTTGAACCTGTTTCCTCTTGTCCTATCACCAGTTACTTGGGAGAAGAGACCAGCTCCCATCTCACTACACCCTCCTTTCAGGGAGTTGTAGAGAGCAATAAGGTCTCCCCTCAACCTTCTCTTCTCCAGACTAAACAATCCCAATTCCTTCAGCTGCTCCTCATAGGACATGTTCTCCAGACCCCTCACCAGCTTCGCTGCCCTGGTTTCGTCTGCAGAAAGGTGAGCGTGTCGGATTAACAGGAAGGACATGTGGTGTGGATCCAATCTTTTTTTTTTTAATATATATATAAGCCATAATTCCCTTATAAAATGCAGCGACCATCCTGAGCTCAGGATGCACATCCATTTTGTCACTTCGGGCTGTGGTGTGCTTCAGCCTGTGGACATGGGGGGACCTATGCCATATCTCGGATCTGTGCGTGGAGACCGAGCTCTCCCAGAGGAAAAGGAAAAGGCGATTGTGAGGAGCTGCCCTGCCAAAGAGGGAGACTCTGTCTTTCTTTATTAATCATTTCTTTCTGAAAATCAATTAGCTGACAGAGGCAACCCAGCAAGTCTCTCAGTAGCTATGGAGACGGAGTGAAGAACCAGGGGAGAAAAGTACAGTTTATTCATGAAAAGTCCAAGTTTTGCGTTCTAGTATTTTTAACCTTTTAGAGAGAATTAGAAACTCTTTCAAGGAGAAATGTTTGTTGCCTGCTGTAAAACGGTGCTGACTGCTGTCTGGACAGAGCGAGCCGTACACGCCTTGCCCTGGCTCCCCCAGACCTGTTGGGTGTCCCCCCCCGCCCCCGGGTGGGTTTCAGCAGTCGGTCTCCTTGAGTGGAGGAGAAGCGCTATACCCCATGGATGTCCCTGGTGTGGGCACACACTTTGCAATATTGCAGGGCTGCCCTGAATCTGCTTCTCGAGGTGGGGCATTGAGGGGTTCCTCAGGAAAAAAGTGGTTTTGCTCCTGGCAGCAGAGCTGAAGGGTCCGTGTCTGCTCCACCTCAGCAACTCTCCCATAGGCATCCAGACCAGAAAAGATCATGCCTTCTTTGGCCAGAGGCTGCAGTTTGAGCATCTCAGCCTTTCTCTAGCACTTCCCAAAAGGAAATTGATCTAATATCTGAGACAATATTTTGTTTTGAACATGGCAAAAATCTTTGCAGTCTTCCATACAAAAAGAAATTTGAAAGAAAGCTGCTTCACTTTGAAAACCCTCTTGTAGACAACTTCAAAATTTTGCTTTTAAAGATCTGGATTTTACTCTCTTTGATAGATTGGTAGTAATTCATTGCATGACATAGGGACTTGGTCCTTTGGGTGATCTGTCTGTGGCACAGCTGCAGACCATAGAGTCATAGAATCACGGAATGGTTGGGGTTGGAAGGGACCTTAAAGACCATCCAGTCCCAACCCCCCTGCAATGGGCAGGGACACCTCCCACTCAACCAGGTTGCTCCAAGCCCCGTCCAACCTGGCCTTGAACACCTCCAGGGGTGGGGCAGCCACAGCTTCTCTGGGCAACCTGGGCCAGTGCCTCATCACCCTCATAGTGAAAAATTTCTTCTGGATACCTAATCTAAATCCCCCTCTTCCAGTTTGAAGCCATCACGCCTCATCCTATCGCTACATGCCCTTGTAAAATGTCCCTCTCCAGATTTCCTGTAGCCCCTTTAGATACTGAAAGGCCCCTATAAGGTCTCCCCTGAGTCTTCTCTTCTCCAGACTGAACAACTGAACAACCTTCATCCTCAGCACCCATGGGAGGGTTCAGAGAGCAGAGGGTGCACATGGGGTGCTGGGGAGAAGCCCCAGAGGAGAGAGGTAGCCAGCCCTGGCCCAGGGGATGAGAAGGTGTCTTTTCTTGGAAGGTATCAATGACAAAAGGTGCAGCTGGGTTGCACTTCAAAAGGACCTTGGAATGAGGTCAGCCTGGTCTACTGGGAGGTGTCCCTGACCATGGCAGGGGGGTTGGAACTAGATGGTCTTTAAGGTCTCTTCCAACCTAAACCATTCTATGATTCTCTGATTCTGTGACCGATGGTGGAGCTGGCTGCTGTAAGGGATGCTTGGATCGCATGGTCTGCCGCGTGGAGGAGGCTGTGGCTGCTGGCTTTTCAATCAATAAGGAGGGCACCGGGGGGATATGGTGGACCCATAGATCAGTTAACATGTCCCCGTGGCTCAAAGTCTGAGCTGCACAAGGAGCCAAACCAGCAGCAGATCCAGGAGCTGCCCCGTGCACACCAGTGGCTCCAGCAGCCCAGCACCCTCCGTGCCGTGGAGGGATGAAGCAGAGAGGTGATCGCCCAGGGTCCTGGACCCCTGGGGCTGCCGCTGTGCAGGCGGGAGGGCAGAGGGAGCAGACGGAGGCCCTGCCTCTGAGTAGCAAATGTAAAAAATCCAGTTCAGGTCCGTAAATACCAAGAAATCCAAACTGCTGTCTGACTGGAGCTGTAGCAAAGAAGTGGCAGTAAAGGTGACTGGAATTATTCTGCCGGTGATTTCTGCATCCAATCTGAGTGCTTTGCAAGGCAAAGCGTATTTTTCTAGCAGTTCGCTTTCTGCATTTTAACCTGGCCATGAAAAGTCGAGATGCCTTATTCACACTTACACCTCTTCACCAGCCAGATACACGGTAGGAGCCGGCATAAGTGACAATCTTGTTGCGAATGCAGGAAAGCCCCAGCACGGAGTTCATTTTGCAGATACAGGTCCTGAATCTATTCCCAGTCACACAGCAGTGTCAATCAGGAATAGCAGCCTCAGTCAGTGTAACGCAGCCCCCAGAGATTTTTTTCAGCAGTGAGCAAGGTCAAAACTTAAAGCCGTATTTGCCTCTGCGGAACTAAAAGTGGCAGATTTTTCCTTGTGAAAAGAAGTGATCCGGATCCCCGGGAAGCAGTTATATGTGCGTGTCCAAGAGGATAGCCAGAGACTCATTTTCTAGCAGGTAATCACCCAGATTCACTCCTGAGGACCTCCTTAAAAACTTAAATCTTAACCAGTACATGCTGCAATGCCTTGCTACAAGGGAGACTTCTCATTTTAATGGGGACCAAAAATAAAAAGAAGGGGAAAGACATGCAGCCCCCCAAAGCTCGCAGCGTGCCCCTGCCTCTGCTGCCCGGGCAGGCGCTGCATCCCTCATCCCACCGGGATCGTTGGGAAACACCGCTCTCTGCTTTGGGCTGCTCAGAGGCAAACCTTTGGGATTGCTCTGCTCCAGAAATATCACTGAGGTCCCCTGGGTAACAGCGTACGTGGTGTCTAAAGAAAATTCTTCTTATCGTTTTGTTTCCTTTTTTTCCCAGTTTTGTACCACCTCCTTTGCTATTTCTGCAGTGACTGATGGCAAAGGAGGCCAGCGCGCGCCCTTCCCCAGCCCCGGCAGCGCCACGCTTTGCAGGCTCTGGGCTGCCCTGGCGTTGTCTCGGTCCGCTGCCGGCCTCAGCCTCCTCTGCTGCGCCGCGTCCTTGTCCCTCAGCCTGCTCGGGGCCGCTCCAGCTCTGCTCCTGGTGTTCCAAGAGGGAACGTGAAAATAGTCGTGGGTGGCTGGGGGAGGACAAGTTGCCATAGAGTGACAAACCTATGACATTTTGTATAAAATCTGCAATTTCATCCTCTTTTTTTTTTTTTT
>VYXH01003293.1:34642-76649 GCA_013397275.1 Burhinus bistriatus
TTTTTTTTTAAAAAAAGCCATTAATGAGTACATTCATGTGAAATCCTGTGCTGTTTCCTGGTTAACCTGTTGTTACGATTTCTCCTGTCTTTCCCAGCATCTTGTTTTCTGCCTCGGCCTCTGCCCCATCCTCTGTTGGCATGATGCTTCATCCTGCAACATGGAGCCGTGTTTGGGTGTGGGTCTGGGGAGATCTCTCCATGTCGGAGACCATTAACACTTTTTGGGCAGAGCCTTTGCCTGAACGCCAGCACAAATGCAAGTTACACAGAACGGGTAAACATGGTGGGGTACCAAGGACTATGGCCAAAAATGAGCACAACTTACGGCTCCGTGTCAGCTTTGGTTTCAAGGCCAGTGATGAAAGAAAACCGGGATCCCCGTCCTGCCTTGCTCTGCTGATTGCTTTCGGCAAGAACTGAAGGCTGGAGAATTACCAAGATGCTTAGGGGGCTGGAACATCTTTCTTATGAGGAAAGGCTGAGGGACTTGGGTCTTTTTAGTCTGGAGAAGAGAAAACTGAGGGGAGATCTCATCAATGCTTACAAATACTTCAAGGGAGGGTGCTGGGAGGATGGGACCAGTCTTTTTTTCAGTGGTACCCAGTGATAGGACAAGAGGTAATGGGAACAAAGTTGACCATAGGGAGTTCCATCTGAACGTGAGGAGGAACTTCTTTCCTTTGAGGGTGGCAGAGCACTGGAAGAGGCTGCCCAGAGAGGTGGTGGAGTCTCCAACTCTGGAGACATTCAAAACCCGCCTGGATGCCATCCTGTGCAACGTGGTCTAGGTGACCCTGCTCTGGCAGAGGGGTTGGACTAGATGATCTCCAGAGGTCCCTTCCAACCCCGGTGATTCTGTGATCAAAAAAATTTGGTTCAGTTGAGGTGCATGGCATCCCACTGCCCGCACACCGTGTGGCATCCCACCCATGCCAGCAGCCATTGCAGAAAACCCTTTTTGTTTCAGGATCTGCCCTTTGGATTTTAAGAGGCTGAAGTGATAATTGAGAGCTTGTGGGAGGGACAATGCTCTTGCACTAGAAATGCTCAGAAAGATACTCATGATCCGATCTGGACCACCAGTGAGATCAGAGGCTTGAACCCAGATTTTGATTCTCAAGCCGGGAGTGGTGGGCTCTGAGACCCACTGGGCATTACGCCACGTGTCCTGCAGACCAGCTTTCCCATGAAATAGTTTTGTTCCAAAGGCCCCAGATTTGTGCCCGTCCTGCTGATGTTCTCTGAGCCTACCCCAAGTGTCCCAAGTCCTGGCCTTCCTCCACCTCGATCTTGGATTGATGCTTTTACATCCCTCCTGTCTTCCATGGTTTTAATGTTTCTGTCTACACCATGCCTTTATATATGGTCAGGAATATCAGAAAGCTGATTCACTCATGCGGCTGCACAAAGCACCCTCGCCAAAGAGCAAACGTGTGTTGCACCAAACCCCATGTGTGACCGCTCTCTGGAGTAGGTCCATGGTCTCTGCTCGCTGCGTGCAGTTGTCAGGCGGTGGGAGATCCCGTGGCTGCGATGGTGGCAACGCTTGGGGAGACCAAGGAGGACAGGGCAGGGGAGGGTAAAAACCAGGGAGACCCGAGTTCGATTAAAGCAGCATCTGCTTGAGGCTGTTAATCTTAACTCCCTTGCTATCATAGGAGATAGAGAAAAGCACCACTTCCCTAGAAAAAAAAAGGAAAATGTGTAATTTTCCATCCTAGCTTGAATATTTTAGCTGCAACTCAGTATTTGTGCCCACTGCAGCAGTGCTTTGCCCTGGTGCCCTCCCAGCTGTGGTGCTGCCCGCCTCTCCCTAGGCGAAATCTGGATGCTGCAGCCATTGTGTGGAAAGTAGGAAGGGGTTTACTGAGCTTTGAATTGCAAAATCAAAGGAGTGAATAATTCTGTGTAAATAAACAGAAAATATTTATGATGGCTTTGCATTTGGAAGGTATGGTGGTGATTTGTATCAGCACTCTTGGCTGTCTCACAGTGCTGGTGGCCAGAAATAGTCCTATTTTATGGGCAAAAGAAAGAACATATGAAACAGCTCAGTAGAATTTTGGAGAGAATCCTTTAAAAATTAATTGCGTGTGCCCCAGAGAAGATGTCCCGTTAGAAAGTGTAGCTCTGGAGCATCTTGCGCTCTCTCTTTTCCTTGCCATTGGTGATCTATTTAAATATTCCAGCAGCATTTGGGGCACTGTGGATGGGGCAGGTACACTTATCGCACGTTGACCGTATCTTGGTATACTCCTCCTACATAATCCACCTGCAGCCACCGCAGGTGAGGGGTCCCCCTGCTGCTGGCTGGGGTCCTTCCCTCCCCACACCCCTGGGAGGATGAACATGGCAATTTGAGTGATCCTGGGGCACCATTCCCCAGAGCAGGCGAGAGGGGAGCTCTGCGTGGCTGCTCTGTGACACTAGAATCACAGAACCATAGAATCGTTTTGGTTGGAAGAGACCTTTGAGATCATCAAGTCCAACCGTTAACCCAGCATTGCCAGTTTACCACTGCACCACGTCTCTCAGCACCACGTCTTCCTGTCTCTTAAATATCCCCAGAGATGGCGACTCCACCTCTTCCCTGGGCCACTAGGGTGGCCTTAAAAAATAAAATAAAATCTGGACTTCGGGGATTGCTTTTAAAATAAGTGGACATCCCAAGCGCACACGCAATTTAAAGCTGTGTCTACTGCATTTAGGTTTTCGTGCATGCAGGTGGCTAGTCGTGTTTGTTTATTGAGACGGTTGTAAAACCGAGCACAAGCTTGATGGTGTGTTGGACAGAGAAATGAAGGTAGGGATTGCTGCCCTTGTCAGTGTTGGGCAATTGGTTCTGCTGTAATCCCAATATTCACTTTTTACTCCCCGGATGGCAGCACTGCCCTGCCCGTGTGGGAGGCAGGAGGGGCTGGTTGAACCCAGCGTGCCCCGTCCAGCATAGAATCACAGAATCATAGAATCGTTTTGGTTGGAAGAGATCTCTAAGATCATCGAGTCCAACCATCAACCCAACACTGCCAAACCCACCACTAACCCATGTCCCTCAGCACCACGTCTGCCCGGCTTTTAAATACCTCCAGGGATGGCGACTCCACCACTGCCTTGGGCAGCCTGTTCCAATGCTTGATAACCCTTTCGGTGAAGAAATTTTTTCCTTATATCCAGTTGTGCAAATCTCTTTCCCCTGCTGTGTGATTCCCGCGGGGAAGGCAGTGTCGGAGCAGTTGGGTTCCCTCCACGCTGCACCTTCGGTTGGTGGTTTGCTGTGCTGAGGCTCAGCCTGAGCCCTGCTCCAGCCTCACGCAGAGGCACTTTCCACCTAGGGGTGCATTTGCTGGGAGTCCTTTTGGTGGATTTGTCCCACTGTGGATAGAGTCACCCAGCAGAAGTTATTTGGATTCTGGAAAGGAGCCAGGCTGGGTGCCCTGCACTGGGGCATAGGGATGCCTGTCCCTTTCCCAGTGAGCCAGCTGGAGCTGCCACCTCGGGAACCTGGCACAGCTGGGATTTACATGACATCTTTTTGCTGAGGGGCATGGGTTTTCAATTTCAGCTTGGAGATGCTCTGAAAATATTCCCTTGAGTAATATCACTGAGCACTGTACTTCTAATAAACCGTGTTCTGAGTTCCCACTTGCTTTACAGTCTGTTGGGTTGCGGGTAAGAAAACAAATAATCTTGAAGTCGGGCTAAGGGAAAACGTATATGGCAGCTTTTACTCACAAGTTATTACCGGCCTCTGCTCTGGTTTCTGCGCAGGGCTGCATCGCTGCGCCCCCGGCAATGCCCGTGCCCTCGGCAGCAGGTCTGCTCCCTGCTGGAAAGGGGCTGTGCACCGGCCCGTCACCTCCCTCTTCCTCCTCCTTTCTCCAGAGACCTCAAGAAGAAAACTAATATAATTTCCTCTAACTATAGTAGCTCATTGCTTAAGGGTAATATTTACCCTTCAGTTCTGTCATGGGGGAAAAGGAGGTAAATAAGACTATCTGAAGCAAAGAAATACCAAAGAGGAATATTGGGTTCCTAGCCAAGTCTTTATAGTTGGTAAAGTTGATAAAGAGGGACTCTTGATCAGGGAGTGGAGCCACAGGATGAGGGGGAATGGTTTTAAACTGAGAGAGGGGAGATTTAGATTAGATATAGAGAACAATTGTTGACTGTGAGGGTGGTGAGACCCTGGCCCAGGTTGCCCAGAGAAGCTGTGGCTGCCCCATCCCTGGAGGTGTTCAAGGCCAGGTTGGACGGGGCTTGGAGCAACCAGGTCTAGTGGGAGGTGTCCCTGCCCGTGGCAGGGGGGTGGAACTGGATGGTCTTTATGGTCCCTTCCAAATCCAACCATTCTATGATTCTATAATATTTTTAACCTAAAATATGATATAGGTTGGAATTTTCTGAACAACCCCATCTGAATAATAGGCTCTACCAAAATGTTACCCTAAATACTCCCCCTCCACTTTCCTTGGCTTTCCTTTACCGGGGGGTTCAGAGCATTTTGACTCATCTCTGTGCAGCTGCAGGTGGAGCTTTCACGCAGAGTGTATGAACGTCCCTCTAGTGAAACCAGTTTAGTGACGGAAGGAATAAAATGCTTTGGAAACCCTTTATGGGGAGCTGAGGGCTCAGAGGGGAGTGCAGCAGGAGCGCAGCCCCAGGGGTCAGGAGGTTTGGTTAAATTTTGGCAGCAGTGACAAGAGGATCCCCTGCGATGAGGTCCATGGGTGGGTGAGCTTTTTGCAGAGAGCTGGGCAGGCACAGATGCGATGTGCTTTGTTCAACCTTCTGCAGAGAGGAGAAATTCAATGATTTCAATTAATCAAGCAGACATCACCCTGCTTCCTCAGCACACTAGTAGATGGTAACATTATAAATTAATGAATACTACTTTAGCATGAACCACTCAAAAAGTTCTTCCTCTGTAGCAGTGCAGACCTTGGGTAGATAATAACGTAACAACTATGTTGAAGTTATCCCCTGTCACATGAGGAGACATCCTTTCTCCTGCAAGAAACAACAAGAGAGAAATCATAGAATGGTTTGGGCAGGGAGAGACCTTAAAGATCATCTCTTCCCAACCCCCCTGCCATGGGCAGGGACACCTCCCACTAGACCAGGTTGCTCCAAGCCCCGTCCAACCTGGCTTTGAACACCTCCAGGGATGGGGCAGCCACAGCTTCTCTGGGCAACCTGGGCCAGGGTCTCACCACCCTCACAGTCAACAATTTCTTCCCAATATCTCATCTAATGAACCTGGAAATTAGTTTGGGATTGAAGTTCTTGGCGAGTGAGTGAACCCCACTGGCGAGCGGTGCCGGCGCCGGCCAGGGAACCCAGCTGTCCAACACCTACCAACCGGTGTCATGTCAGCCTGGTTGTCTGCTCCAACGCTGGACCTGAGGCTGGATGAAATACTGGGATGTGACTGGACTTGGCTTGGCTCTGCCCCGGCTTCACTCCAAGGGAAAACTGCAGCAAAATCACCTCTTCCTCATGTATTTCCAAAATGGGAACTTTGGCAGTCACTGACGAGAATTAGGAAACCTCCACTGGTGAGGAGGATTTTTTTAGCTTGACCATGCTATGTTTGTTAAGCAGCCAAGGCATCCAGGAGCCCCAGCTTTGCAAAGCGAACCTGTGCATAGAGAAGGTAATAGACAGCTTTAAACAAAGCTCTTCTTCCCGAAGCTTTTAAATATAGCCAGGTAATGGCACGAGGCTGCTCAGTACAGTGCTCAGTATTACTGCATGCGAGTGCAATATATTCCGCTATATTTTCCTTATTTCCACCTGTATTTTCTCTAGGTGACTAACTTATAAAATGTACCCAGTAACAAACCGGACAGTTTTAAGTATTTACAGAATCAAATACGTGCATTTGAATTCAATGCTGGTATATTTTGAGATAGCAGAAGAGTTTTAGTGCTGCAATTAATTGCAGTTTATGCTGCTTCTTAATCAACTGGTGAGGCATCGGTTGCAGTGGGATATCAGCTGCAGGGGTGGTGGTTTACAATACTGTAAAACTGGGCTACACGGGGACACCCTAATTGGAGTTTCAATTCACTAAAAATATCTCCAGAAAGAAGTAATCTTGTTTAGTTCAACAGTAGCAAACCAACGACTAATTAAAATTAGACATTCTTGATTACTTTCTAAACGGATCTGATGACTTTGTTAATCTGAAGCGATGAGGCAACTCCATCTTTGTCAGCGTATTAAATATTACACGCTGTGCTCTGGACGCGATGCAAGAGGGTGGATGGTGGCTGCTGCTCGGCATGGTGCACCTTCCCCAAAATATTTTGAGTGGAGGTTGGTTGGACGGTGGTCTGTCCTTGTACATCCTCCTGCAGAGAGCACGTGCCTAGGAAATCCTGGAGAAGAAAAGTATTGCGTGTAATTAAGGGCCTTTTCATGTAGGATTAGCCTCTGGATGCTGGGAAAAAGAGCCACTACCTCTTGATCCATCATCCCACAGCTATTGGGCATCTTCAGTCCCCTCTTCAGTCAGCTGATGTTTTATCGTGTGGTGTTTAATTACCAGTCCCAGCGTTTTGGTAGGTCTGCCTGGGAGACCTGTCTGATCATGAGGAGTGGGACCAGAATCCACAGCAGAACTCCCCCAGCTCCTCATGGAGCTCTGTGGCACAGTAATAGTCTTTGTTTCGCCCAGGCTCACTGAAAAACTTGTTTAAGGTCTTCACACAAAAGCAATCGGGGATTTAGAATAAACTCATTCCCTTTAAAAAACAGGCTTTGAGTCCTGGAAAAATACAGAGGAGGGAAGAACATCTGTGGACTCGTCTCTGACCCACACGCTGGGTTTGTAAGCTCATGTCCTAAAATCCTCCCTAAAAATCCTGCCCCTGCTTTACAGTCCTGTGAATAAACTGCAGTGGGCTAATAGCTGCCTCAAGAAGGGAGAAAGAAAAGAGGGAAAAAAACCCCCTCTCAGGTGTAATTACTCTGTGCTAAAAGCAATTCAATGCTGAATTTGTCCCAGAAAATCAAATCCCTGTGGGATAAATGCTTCACGCTTCAGTCTGGCAGCCCTTGCCTGGTCTCCCTTCACTAGATGATCTTTAAGGTCCCTTCCAACCCAAACCATTCAATGACTCTATGATTCTATGAATCGGGTTTGCTACTAAGTCACGGATTGTTGGACCATGATTTTGCTCATGCATCCACTTCTGTGTGAGGCTTCTGTCGGTTTGGGGGAGAGCAGGAGCGCTGTCATTACTGTCCAACTTCTATCTCTGGTCTCTTTTGTTTTTTTTTCTTCTAGCTCAAATAAAATTCCATTTTTCTCTGACTGTCTCTTAAAGTTTTCTCTCGGTGTGGCAGCCAAAGGGCTGTTGTGTGGGTACAGGGCTGATGTTTGCTTGAAAAAAAAAAAAAAGAAAGGTGCCTTTTTAACATCTTTGTAGCAATCTGATTTTTCTATGGAAAAAATGTTGATATCTCCTGGCAATGAGAGGGAGGAAACTCTTGACTTTTTGATGAAATATTCCATTTTATGATTGCAAAAATGTTTTGAGTTGAAGAATGCTATGTGAAAGTGTTAAATATTTGAATGCTTTTTTTTCCTGAATGCCCCTCTGAGCGTGCTGGTCCCTGCTGTGGGGCACAATGCTGAAGCTGGTTTGTAACTTAGACGTATACAACGTGAAGCTTTTACCTCTCGGTAAGGCTCAGGATATAGGAGGAGACTGGCATGTTTTTGTCTTGGAACACCTCCTTATGGGCTCAGGAAAGGGCAAACACAGTGGTTGTCGCATCCCAGCCCAGTTTGTCATGGGGGAGAAAGAGGCAGCCTAGGCAAATAACGGTGAAAATTGTCGTCTCACTTGGCCAAGCTGGCCTTGTGTTTGCCAGGTTGAAGAGCTGGTAAGCAAAGAAGCCAAAGGTGTCGTCTATGTTCTTTAACTCGGTGATGGATATCTAAGCCAGGGCACACATGGCATCCTCGCATGAGTTTCGTGTTTGTAGCTTCCCCCTTTGCAGAGCTGCTCCTTCCGTCCCTCGTCCTGTTCTTCTTGTATGTGGTAGCACTGGTCTTCACCTTCAGCTCCTTTTTAGGAGCCACCTTCTGTGTGTGTTAGTTTGTACTTAGCTGCATTGCATTTCACCTCCCATTTTGTTATTAACAGCCTGGAAACAAGAGACTACAAATAAGTTGCCTATAAAATGCAGTTCTTAATGACGAGGTGCTTTCCCAGCTGTTGCAGTGTCTTTCCTCAGTATAAAACGCTCTGGAGCTGATGGTTCTGGTTGACACGTAGCCTCTGATCTCTGGGTGTTATTTGCCTCCCCGTCTTTCTTCAGGGCTTTCTGCTCTGCTCCTCCGAGGGCTCACCCTGGCTCGGGTGCTGTGCCGGCCCCGTTCCCTGCCCAGCTGCCGGCACCGCAGCCTCGGCCCCGCTCACCTGCACGCCATTGCACATGGATGTGGTGAAAAGCATTAATTTTGCCTACAATCTGTCAGGCATATCCTCTCCCCAGCGTTTTCGGTAGTTGATAGAAACCACATGTGGCATCTGCGCATGACAGCTGGAGAAGATGGCTCTCGGACGATGTACTTCATTCAGCTGCTTTTTGGATATCAAAATTGCTCCCTATTCTCTGTCTGCTGTCAGCATAATAGTTCTTGTGTCATAACTAAATTCTGACATCTGGTTTTTGCAATGGGCGTTGAAAGGGATGCAGATAATAAGTCCAGAAATTGTTTGATTATCCCCCTTCAGAGATGGGTCTCGATCTGCGAAGCACCTCCCAGCTGCCTGCGTGGTGGAGACTGGAGACCCTGGAAACACCGGCCAGCAGCTTTTAATCCTGATGGAGAGCATTTTGATTGTAGCTTTAGACCAAAGAGAAGTGTCACCTGTATTTTAGATTTCTTCCAGTCGTACAAAGGCTTTCATTTCCCCTACAGGTTTACAAAAATAAAAGTATGTGGGCTTCTGTCTCACTGGCAATAATTACCCACGCCTGGTCTTTTTCCTACAGCAGCTCTGTGCAGGAAGAATTGTCTTCCCTTCCAGTAGATCACCCTGGTGGATGCAAAGCACGTTTGCATGCACAGTCTGGTTTCACTTGGATGTGCAAATTCCGTCATCTCCATTTACTTTTAATACTGCAAATCCAAGTAATTCCTAGCACAAATTTAGGCTCTAGCTCTGACCTCTTAGAAAATGTAGCTCTTGGAATAGCATAAGCTGCTGTATTTGCTGGCTTTGACGTGTTCTTAATGTTCGGCAATACTGTTTTATGCGAAACATACAGAATCTATCTGTACTTCACCGCTAAGGCAAACAAAGACGCAAGCAGTTGAGAATGACGGTTTCTGACGACAGCTTTCCCGGGATGCCGTGCTTAGACTCCCTGCTCCGCCAAGGCACAGCGCTCACTGTATTCTCTGCCTCTTCCCAGCACAGTAAGAAGCAACGTGAACCTGTCAGGTGTTTGCTCGTACGCTCAGCTACGTTTCGAAGGGAGAAGGTGTTAGGCAGTATCTTCGAGCCTTCTAGCTGACCTGCTTTGTAATTCCATCACATCACAAATTTATAAGCAAATAGGATTTTATCCTCAGAAATGCCGAGCAGAGAGGCTCTGACAGCATCACAGGAAATATTTTGCCAAATCCGTGTACTCCTGAAATATTAATGTTAGATGAATTCCGAGGACAGGCTCGGCATTGTACCAGGGGCAGTGCTGGGAATCTCCACCGACGTGTAACTCCTGTTCTGGATTTTGCTGGTAAATTTGGGAAATGGTTTCCTGCCTTGAGCGGCCCCTGTAAGATTTGCCTCGCGGCAGGTTGCAGAGCCATGCGTGGCTCAGTGCCACTGCAAGTGACCTCAGTGGGACAACTTTTTTGTCCCATCAGGTTGACGTCTCGTGGCTCCTGCCCCTGGTCACATTTTGCAGCTCTGCATCAACCCTGGCTGATGTTAGGTTGATGGTTGGACTCGATAATCCCTTCCAACCTAGACCATTCTATGATTCTATGATTGCAGAACAAGCAGGAAAAAAGCAAACAGAAGCATGTCCGTTTTAGCTCTAAAAAAGGCTTATTTTGGGGGGGGAGGACATGGGACAGGAAGTGTTTCTATTTATACTCTGTGGCTCTGTTGCTGTTTTCTTGTTTCCTTGGCCCCTCTCCTTGTTCTTACTTAGCTTTAAGGATGGTGATGCTGTCTGGTCACCAGGCTTCTGCACGGCAGATGTAGTTAGAAATCTGCCTTCCTGCTGCTGGGCTGTGTTTGGGCTTTGAGTGGTGTACCAAATCATAGTCATAGAATCACCCAGGTTGGAAGGGATCTTTAAGATCATCGAGTCCAACCATCAACCTAACACTGCCAAACCCACCACTAAACCATGTCCCTCAGCACCACGTCTGCCCGGCTTTTAAACACCTCCAGGGATGGCGACTCCACCACTGCCCTGGGCAGCCTGTTCCAATGCTTGATAACCCTTTCGGTGAAGAAATTTTTCCTAATATCCATCCTAAACCTCCCCTGGCACAACCTGAGGCTGTTTGTTCTCATCCTGTTACCTGGGAGAAGAGACCGACCCCGCCTCACTACACCCTCCTCTCAGGCAGTTGTAGAGAGCAAGAAGGTCTCCCCTCAGCCTCCTCTTCTCCAGGCTGAACAACCCCAGGTCCCTCCTCCGATCCTCAGAAGACACGTGCTCCAGACCCCTCACCAGCTCCGTTGCCCTTCTCTGGACACGCTCCAGCCCCTCAATGTCTTTCTTGGAGTGAGGGGCCCAAAACTGAACACAGTATTCGAGGTGGGGCCTCACCAGTCCCCAGTACAGGGGGACCATCACTGCCCTAGTCCTGCTGGCCATGCTATTACGCATACAAGCCAGGATGCTGTTGGCCTTCTTGGCCACCTGGGCCCCCTGCTGGCTCATGTTCAGCCGGCTGTCGACCAACCCCCCCAGGTCCTTTTCTGCCGGGCAGCTTTCCAGCCACTCTTCCCCAAGCCTGTAGCATTCATGGGGTTGGTGTGACCCAAGTGCAGGACCCGGCACTTGGCCTTGTTGAACCTCACACCATTGGCCTCATTGAACCTCACAGCATTGATCCAGCCTGTCCAGATCCCTCTGTAGGGCCATCCTACCCTCCAGGAGGTCAACACTCCCACCCAACTTGGTGTTATTATGCGTGGGCAGTGCAGGGCATGCGGAAGCCACCAACATTGCCTAGTGCAGGAGAACCTACTCCAAGCACCACGCTTTTCTACCCATGGCCCCTGGCAGCTGGGCTTGCACGGCTGAGGCGGGGAGGTGTCATTATAGCTGCTAAGTGGAAATTCAATGGAGAAGTGGAGGAAGCATTATTTGCATCCGGGGGGTGGTCTGTCCTTTACACAAATATCCAAATGCAATATGCAAATCTGCTCTTTACAGGAGGACCCAGATGGGGCCGCGGTTTGCCTTTGTGCGTTAAGTTGCTGTATCACCGTGATGCTGCTGCCCTGGCTTTTGTGGTCTCCTCCTCTATTCATGGCTCACAGCTCTACACCAAAGAGGCTCCAAGGCACTTGGGGAGATTAAAAGGATGATTAAAAAACAAGAGCAAAACCAGATCCGGCAGTCTTTTAAAAGGGGATTTATTTGTAATCAGAGAAAGAGGAAAATGAGGTCCCAACCTGCTGCACTGCAAAGCAGGAGAGTCACGTTAAGGACTTGAGCTGGATCCTGGTTCATTTATGATCTTCACCATCTGTAATTAAATATAAGTTTATCTGGGCAGAATGTATCTGCCTGCTTATACTGCACTGAAATATGATACTATAGCAAATATGATAATTTTAGCAAATAAAACTGAAGTGTCTGTATTTTATTGTTTCTTGTGTTTGTTTAACTTCAGAACTGTGCAAGGTGCTGCGGGAGCACAGTGCAGCAAGAGCATCCCCGAGTGCTGGTCTGGGGTCTCGGGGCACACCGGGGACATTCACTGAAATTCCGAGATATGGTAAAGCTTTGGGATAAACCCTGTGCAACAGCAGTAAATTGAAAGACTTACTTTTTCTTTAAATTTTTTTTTTCCATTATAATTTTGACCCGCCTTAATAGAAATATTAGAAAATAATTGAAACCTTGCATTAGGAATATGGAAACATCCTTGTCTCTCCATACCGTAACTTTCAGGCTGTCTCATGTTTGTCAGTCTTGCCTTTGTACAAGAGGAACAGCTTTTTATTTTATTTTTGGCATTGTGGTTGGAAAATGATTTCTAAAGGGACTAATCATGTAACACATCTACTGTTTTTCTCACAAGTCTTTGAAGCAAATGAAGGCAGAATAATTTTTCCTCTGAACACGTTAGTGTCCTAAGTGAAGCCTGAGCCCATGCCCTGTCCCACAGCACAGAGGGGGAGTGCTGGAGGCCTTTGGTTGTAATTAATTTGTGTATAGGAGGAATATGCAAACAGGTGTAATTATAGCACACAAGTCAATCCTTTTGTCTGTAGTGCTCAAATTATGAGCAAATTCTTGTAATCCTTCCTGAGCTCAGACACTTGTCCAAAACCTGGCAGGTGCTGTTGGCCAAAGGGTCGTTCATGCAGGGCTGGAGCTCGGTGGGGGAAGGCTGCATGGGATGGACGGCTATGGTCTACAGACTGCGACAAGCAGAAGTACCAAAAAAAAGCAAGAGGCAAAGAGTCCGGCATAAGTTTTTCCTAGCCACCTTGATAATGAGATGCCTTTGAGTTGCGCCTTTGACAAACCCAATGCAGTTTCATGATGGATCTGGTCTCTCGTTGGAGTCTTTGGGGAAGAACATTTGGAAGATTCAAACCCGTCTCTGTGTTTGATAATGGTACACACATTTCCTCTTCTCTTTCTCTCTCACATTTCTGCATGAAGAAGCTCAAGGGTCTTGTGTACCCAGAATATTACTTCTAGTTTTATTCCTTTTGTATTGGGGGATGCTGTGGAGCCACCCCACAGCCTGGGGATGGGGAAAGCAGCCTTTTCCCTGAAAAACAGATCTTTGGGGCTGCAGAAACCAGCTCTGCAGCAGGTTGGATGAGTGTAAATCGCTTAACAGGCCCTTGCTAATATCTATAAATCATGTGAAGAGTCCAAAAATTTCACTGATCTCATATATTGTAGCTTGTCATGAATGCTGTAATACATCATTACGTTGTTTGAATAGCATAAAATAACTCAACAAAGAACTAAAGGCAGGACACATCTGGCATGTCTAGACTGGGAAAATAGGTTACGTTTGAAAATGTTAGCTCTTCCCCAGAGTCACTCACGACCAGTTAACATATTTTTGAAAGTACTAAATTGCATTTGCACTAGGAGCAAAATCATGTTTAAATTGCTATTAACTAACACATTTTCAAGTGTGGCCTATTTTTCCTCATTTAGAAGTGGCTGTTATCAGCTGAGCTGTCACCAATGTGAGAGGGGATGTATGAAATGTGAAGAACAGGAAATGTTAAAGGAGGCTTTTTTATTATCCCCAATATTTGGTTTGGATTTATTTCAGCTTTTGGCTGCAGATTCCTATAAGCCATTTTGCTGAGACCAGTTTGTGCCTCCACTAAAGGAAGGGGTAAGTAGGCTGGGGAACATGGGGTTCCTCGGTAAGGGCATGACTAACACATCTCACCAAGCGGGTAAGTCTACAAAGTCTCCAGTGTTGCATCTCTTTGTCCTTCATTGCATCTCTCTGTCCTTCATCGCATCTCGAAGATGATCCAAGGGCTGGAGCCCCTCTGCNCTATGATTTTGGTAAGAAACTTTTTGTATTGTTTTGCTGAAAAATTTGCTAGGTGGGAATTGCTAAACCTGTTTTCCTGTCCATCCAGTGTCTGAATGTGTTCAAGATGTCCAGCCTTGTTGTGGCGCCCAACTGGGCTGGATACTTCCCCTGGGAGACACTGTGCAGGCGAGTGGGAGCTGTTCCTGCCGGATCCTGGCACACCGGCATTCCCCAAGGGCTCTTACAGACTCCACTGGGGGCTCAGAAGCCCTACGGGAAATCAAAAGCTCTTACACCAGCCTTTGCAGAGCGGGCTGGAAGTCTGATATATCCAGACAAAAGTCTTTGCCGATCAAACCTGGGAAGCACTTCTCTCTCCAGTTTCAGGCTTTGGGAGCGGGCGCCTGCTGGGCCCTCGCTGCCTCGTGCATCACGTGGAGATGGGCTCTGTGGCGCTGGTTGAGGGCAACGTACTGCCTTTATTAGGGTCCAGTGCTCATTTTTTTATCACAAACTGAATTCAGCCGCTGGCCTTACCACCTGATGCACGTTAAGATTGCAGCTTACCTGCTGTGGGGAAAGAGCACGGCCATCCCCACTGACACAGCAACATTTTTTGCTAGCGTGGATTTTAAATAACTATTTGATGTATAGACTGATACTTTATTATTTTGCCTTTTTTTCTGTTGTTATCCATGAGAAGTACTTTTCCATTAATGACTTTTCTGTTAATTACTCACCTTAGACTAAAAAATAATTTCTATGACTAAGTTTGTCAGTGAGGCATCAGGGTTCACGTGCAGCAGCTGCCCTTGGAGCAGATTATCCACCACCTGCAGAGGGAATGTGAACTCCAACGAGGAGCCCACGGGTCAGAAATCAGAGGGCAAAGGGCCTCCAGACCCCAGCGTGGTCACACGTGCTGGTGCACATAAAGGTCATTCTCCGCAGAGCGGCAAGGACAGGCAGGGTGGGTGACACTGGCCCAGCTCCGGGCAGGGACATCCTGGTGAATCAGCCTGGTGCCACCACCAACATGATTTTCTCTCCAGTCTGCCATCATGTCTCTTCTTTCAACGTGCGCATCATACTGAGGAGTTGTGCAAGAGGTTAATTTTGCTGTAAAAACTTAGAGATGGGAAATCTGGGAAGAGAACTACCTCAATCAGCAGCGAAGAGTGCAGTAGCTCAGTTTGACCTCATTGGGTAAAGGATAAAAACCCTTTTGGTTATCTTAACAGGAATTGAGAGCTGTCAGAGGATGAGGGATTGCAGACCTCATGCGTTGCTCCATTGCTCAAACAAACTGAGCACACACATCTCATCAAGGGGCTGAAGCTCTCCTGGCCCCGTCCATGGGCTCCGCAGGCAGGCGGTGCGGCACGTGTGCTGCGGAGCAAACCGCAGGGCACCTCGGCTCTGCTGCATTTGGGACATTGCATGGGAAATAACCCTTTTTTAATTCCTCTGTTTCAAAATCAGGGTGAAAATTAGTTAAGAATGGATCTGTGAGCATTAATTAATCTCGGCCTATCCAGCAAGTATTTTTAGCTGCTGCTCATGGTGATAGTTTTGTGAGTTTATTAATAGTTGGACTGAATTTCTGAGCTGCTCTGCTCAGGAGCAGACCGCTGCTGGTAGATGAGCAAGGGGCTGCTGCAGGGAAGGTTAGGGTGATTTTCTCCCCAGAAAGTGGCAAGAACCTGTGGAGGTAACAAGATATGAAAGTCAAAACAAAACCAAGAGGATTTTGTGGTTTAAGGGGATGAGACAGCTGACACTTTCAAGAGCTTTAATGAAGACAGTGTTTTGCTCACAGCTGAGGTACAAATGGCCAGGGAGTTGTGGGAGGAGGCAGAAAAAAGCCAGCAAGTGAAAAAATTTCCGTGGTGCAAACCCCGTGGGATCTGGAAGAGGCCAGTGCATGGGCTGGCACGGCTGCACTGGGGGGACAGCCCTGGTGAGGCTTTTGGGGTGATGCCTCAAGCTGCAGCATCGTGAGAACGTCCAGGTGAAGGTGGGAAGAGCTGAATAAAAGCAGCAGCCAGTGCGGTCTGGGGAGGGAGCAGCAGCGAGGCTTGTGGAGCTGTACAGCCGGGGGCGCTCCACCGGCTCAGGCAGCCTGGGAACCCAGAGAGAACGTCCATGAGAAAGGCTGGGAATTAGCTGAGTTGGCGGCTATGGTTTTATTATATCTTGGCATTTTGGGTTCTTTCTGGAAATCTGCTTCTAAGGGGTATGTTTTGGAGATTTCAAAGAATTATAGAATGTGTGAGTTGCAATAGACCTTAAAGACCATCTAGTTCCACCCCCATGCCGTGGGCAAGGACACCTCCCACCAGACCAGGTTGCTCCAAGCCCCGTCCAACCTGGCCTTGAACACCTCCAGGGATGGAGCAGCCACAGCTTCTCTGGGCAACCTGGGCCAGGGTCTCACCACCCTCAGAGTCAACAATTTCTTCCCAATATCTCATCTAAATCTCCTCTCTTTCAGTGTAAAACTGTTCCCCCTCGTCCTGTGGCTCCACTCCCTGATCCAGAGTCCCTCCCCAGCTTTCCTGGAGCCCCTNAAGCCGTGCACTCCCAGCAGTGGACAGCAAATGTGGGACACTGGGAGCACTACGGCTTCAGCAGGAAGGGAAGGGCTCCGGGCTCTGGCACTGGGGCAAGAAGCTTTCTGGATGGCAGCCATCAAGGGAGAGAGAGAACTCCTCAGCAAACTTTCTAATTTCTATGGAATGTGCCGTTCATGGTCTGAAATAACCCTGTTGGCCAGCTTGGGGCAAGTGCCCGGGTCTCGCTCCTCCTCATCCCTGCACCTGGCCAGCTTGAAAACACCGAGACCTTGACACCCACCCACCATGGCTGGCTGTAAAGTCAGTATTTTCACCCATTCAGACACTGGAGTCTCCTAAAAGTGCCATTTTCCCAAGCATTAGAAGAGACCTTACTGAAAAGTATAATTACTGAAAGATAAATTAATCCTGTGTCACTCAAACCAGGACAGATGGTGTGTTTATTAAAAACAAATTACCTATGCAACTCACAGGTATAGGCTTATTTGGCTTCACACAAGTATGTCACTGTCTTTTGGAAATTAAAGGATTGTTACTCTTCCTCCTTTTACCCAAGCAGAATCTAACCCAAAATTGCCCTTGTAAACCTTCAAGATTTCCTTGACCCATCCCTTCCAAACAACGCAATGGACCAATGGCCCCCCATCGATGCAGTACGGAAAACCCCACACTGCAGAGTGAAGTGCCCCTTTCTGAGAACTGGCTGATGGCTTTGGTTGATGCAGGGTCGGGGGAGCTGCAATTTTGGCAACTTCATGCACCAGCGGTGTAGCCAGGAGGACAAGTGCACGTGTCAGCACCATTGTTTGGGACTGGAAAATGAAAATGTGGGGAAATTTGGGAACAGGACCTGCAACAGAGCTGAGGTTTGTGCCTCGGGAGGGGGTTGGCCAGGGCTGTCCCAGGGAGGTTTGGGGGATGCCTGTGGTTTGGTGTTGGTGGGGTCAATGCTTGTTGCCGTTATAAGACCGGGGCCCTCTGGCACGTCTGTGCTAACGGTGCTCAGGTCAGTGAGGCTCATGCGCTCCAGATATTGATTGCATTATTTTAATTTCAATTCTTTCTTTGACAAGGCAAAGGGCCTCGAGCAGCATGCGTCAGGAGAGGGTCGTGCACGGTGGCCCCCATGCCTCACACAGCCCTTCTGCAGGGGGTGACCTGATCCCCTCGCTTGCTGTGCCTCTGGAAGAATCAGCACTGCCTCTTCCCCAGCACTGCTCCTGTTCTTCTCTGCTCAAAACCTGCAGTGAAGCCTGGAAGTAGGACAGTAGATGTGCACAGTGCACTATGCTTCTGAAATCCATTGCGTGGAGGTGTTGGCAGCCAAAGACATCCATCCCCTATTTAGCAAAAGATTTAAACATTGTTGAAAATCTTGAAGAAATCAATAGACACATTTAATGACCTCCTGCTGAAGGATGGCTTGAGCTATAGCAACTATTGACTGGGCTGTAGCACTAATAAGCGAATGAAAACTGGCACCCCGTGCACCTTCTGCCGTTCTGCTTGGAGATGCTGGTGGGACATAATAGCTATCGGTCATGGGAACAATAGACGTTTACTCACAGCTTCCTACACATCCACTGTCCCAAGCTGGCTGCAAGCATATGGCCGTGGTGGGTGGCATCCTGACTCCAGCAAAGCTTCGAGGAATTTTATCTCCAGCTTTGGTACAAGGCCGGGGCAGGGGGTGCTGGGGCTGATGCGCGGGGTCTGCAGAACATGCAGGACACAGCTCTCAGGAGCACCAAGGAAAGGCTTTGCTCTGTGTTTTGTCACAAACATCAGCAAACATCAGCCTGGGACGTACAAACCAAAAGCTGCGGTCTCATCCGGGCCAGCACCAGCGAGGCAGGGCAGAGGAGGGTGTCCTGACTGAAGGTAGAGGGATGGAGCCGGTGGCGTTATGTGATGCTGCTTCTCCGGGGAAAACACACAGAAATGTCTTTGCGTGTCCGGATTTGCAAACTTCTGTTTGCAGTAGGATGTCAAGTCTGCAAAATCCAATAACCATAGATTTCAGCCGTCTTCACTGAAATACCACTTTCCTGGATTCCACATATTTGATTACATTTAATTTGATTTGATTCTTTTTATTATTGATTTGATTCTTTGGAAAGTCAGACAACGATCGTCAGAGAAGGAAAACAAATATTTTTGTAAGATTAATATGAACTTGTTAGGCAAAAATGCAAGTGAAGTCAGCCACAGTTCCTTTTTTAGCTCTTTTATTCCTCGTTCCATGTTGTGACAGTGCTGTTCCTTCCGCTTAGCTAAGAATAGCCAAAAGTCTCCCAGGAGCAGGCTCAGACATGTGCTTCCTGGGGCTTTGTAAGAAGAGTCAACTTTGCAGGAGTGTGTGAAGGCAAAAAACACCTCCAGCACGTTGTGCTTGCGTTGTCTTTACTGACCATGGCTGCTTTTCTTGTCTGCTACCCTTTCCATGTATAAAATAGCTGTGAACTTTAGCTATACTTAGGGGAGGAATTAAGGTTAAATTCAAAGCTTTCTGTAGCTAATGCAGAGATCCATTGTATCCCCAACAGCAGAAGGACATGGATCTGTTGGAGCGGGGCCAGAGGAGGCCACCAAGATGCTGGGAGGGCTGGAGCCCCTCTGCTGGGAGGCCAGGCTGAGAGAGTTGGGGGTGTTCAGCCTGGAGAAGAGAAGGCTCCAGGGAGAACTTCGAGCCCCTTCCAGTCCCTAAAGGGGCTCCAGGAAAGCTGGGGAGGGACTCTGGATCAGGGAATGGAGCCATAGGATTAGGGGCAACAGTTTTACACTGGAAGAGGGGAGATTTAGATGAGATATTGGGAAGAAATAGTTGACTGTGAGGGTGGTGAGACCCTGGCCCAGGTTGCCCAGAGAAGCTGTGGTTGCCCCATCCCTGGAGGTGTTCAAGGCCAGGTTGGACGGGGCTTGGAGCAACCTGGTCTGGTGGGAGGTGTCCCTGCCCATGGCAGGGGGGTGGGATTGGATGATCTTTAAGGTCCCTTTGAACCCAAACTGCTCTATGACCATTCTGTGATTCTGTGATCAATCTGGCTGACTTTTAATACAGGAGCCGACATGCACTGCTCCCAGAGGAGCTTTTCCTTGTGATTCCTTCTCCTGTGCAGACTCCCTGCAAGCAGTGGGGCAGGTCCCTGTCCCTGGCTGAGACCCCCTTCCCTGCAGGACTGGGGCCAGCTGCAGGAGAGCCCTGCTGCTGCAGCGCCAGCGCCGTGTGAAGCAGTTGTATCAAGGAACAGCGGCAGATTCACAGCAAAGTCCATAGCTGATGGCAGGGAAAGCAGTGACACAGATGTCCCCATCTGTGCCCTGTACCACAACGTGTCCCAGACGTGGAGGCTGCATCCACACCTTGCCCCGGCCGAGAGCTGAGTCCTGCTGACTCATGATATCCCTGGTGAGGTGTCCCAATCAAGCAAACCGCCTTGGCCACCCCCACGTCCCCCATCACCTGCGGCAGCCTGTCGGCCTCTAGCAGGAGCAGCCGAGACAGCACTGTGTTCAACTGCCACCGGTGGTGACGTGGGCGTGGGGAGAGAGGGGCTTCAGCTGGCGTCATCTGCTTCCGTAGGTTTGCCAGGACTCTGCTCAAAGCTGGTGGCAAGCCGATGGGGCTAACGCGGCAGTGTTTTGTCTTATGAAACAACGCATACATTTTATGCATACAGTAGTATATATATCACGCAGTGATTTCTATCGTACCCGGTTCCTCCGAATCCGTTTTCATCCAGGACTGTGTCCACCAGCTCTGTTGGGAAGCTGTCCCCGTGCTGGGGAGGTCCGGGTGGTACCTCTGACCAGGAATTGCGGCGCTGCAGCTCCTAAAGGGGTTTTGAATTCAGCAAGTGGCTCACTGTCGCGGTTACACAGGGCCAGATAACTCCAGGCTGACTTGATCAGAAAATTACTCTTATTTATTCTATTATTTGTATTCAGCCCTTAGCTATGCAAGGAATTTTGCATTTGCTGCAATAGGATGAGGAGCGACTCCTTGTCACAGCTCCTCGTGAGGACTTCACCGCGATCATGAGTGTTTCCACCCCACACGTTTCAGACAGATTGGAAAAGCAGCAATTTCATTACAGGAAATTCAACTCATTCTTGACACAACTATTATATTGATTAGATGAAACAATTTTGCATAAGCGTGGTGGCAGCAAATGGCAACTTACGCAAGAGAAGTTAAAATAATCTAATAGGTTTTTTTCCCCACAACTATATTTTGACTGAACTCACAAGGATGTCATGTTCATGGACAATAACCCGAGCTGCTAAGTGCTGCGTGCTTACACCATACCTGCACTTTATAGCAAAGCACCAGTTATGGGATGCCAGCATTTGTAAATTAATTAACCCTGAGTGCACTGCCATTTGCAATGGGAAACAATATATAGCAGCAGCTATAAAACCAGTTTTATGCCTTTGTGAGTATTTGTGAACCAAAGAGGAGAAGAGTCATTAATACTTATTTTCTGCCAGCTTTTAGAGCTTAGAATTATCTCATTAAGCGCTGAAGGAGAGATGAGCTCACAGTAAGGAACCTCAGCTCTAAACTTGCAAATAATTGCTCAAAGCAAGGTGAATATCCTTAATGCTTGCTAAGGTCCTAATGTGCAGGACTTTGTTTCAAAGACATCTTTTCCCCTGAGTTGTTTTTATTGTAACTAGTCCTGTCTTGGGTTTTTGTTCTTTTTTAGAATATCAGTTTTTGTTTCAAGTCTTTACATTTTAATAATTGGTTCTATACCTTTGAATAGCTGTCTTCTGCTTCTGGCTACCGATGCCACCGACGCCTGCATTCCTCCGCCTGCCTGGCGTACATGCTGAGATGCATCAAAACATACTGCACATCCTGGGGTTTCTCTGCCCTTGTGCTAACCCTAAATCATTTCAGTTGATGTAGTTGTCATTCCTCTGCTGGCAATGATTGCAGGAGGCTTGATGAAAAATATCAGCAATGGTAGGAGCGTGGGAGCAGCAAATGCTGCAGCCCTTATTTGACCACGATCTAATCATAGAATCACAGAATCATAGAATCATTTTGGTTGGAAGAGATCTTTAAGATCATCGAGTCCAACCATCAACCTAACACTGCCAAACCCACCACTAACCCATGTCCCTCAGCACCATGTCTACCCGGCTTTTAAATACCTCCAGGGATGACGACTCCACCACTGCCCTGGGCAGCCTGTGCCAATGTTTGACAACCCTTTTGGTGAAGAATTTTTTCCTAATATCCATCCTAAACCTCCCCTGGCACAACCTGAGGCCATTTCCTCTTGTGCTATCACCTGTTACTTGAGAGAAGAGACCGATCCCCACCTCTCTACACCCTCCTCTCAGGTAGTTGTAGAGAGCGAGAAGGTCTCCCCTCAGCCTCCTCTTCTCCAGGCTGAACAACCCCAGTTCCCTCAGCCACTCCTCACAAGACTTGTGCTCCAGACCCCTCACCAGTTTCGTTGCCCTTCTCTCATAGCTTCAACTTTCGGGCAAAAAAGACTCCTTGGGCAAAACCCGACCTGTGCATAACGGAGATGCCACCAAGGAACATCTTTGCTCTTTCCAGATCACTGGCAGCTTCTGGGGATGAACATCACAAAAAGTTTGATGAGGAGCATTTGGCTGCACATACCAGGGGTCCCCACAGTGGGGCCGTATCCTGTGCACCTGAGCATTGTCCTCTCTGGGCAGCTGGAAAATGAATCGTGCTGCAGATCAGCTGCTGAGCCCAGAGGCACCGTGTCATCGACCCTCAGGAGCAGCAGCAGAAGCCACAGTGACGCCAGTGGCTGTTGTCCCTCGTTCAGCTTCCTGAGAGTCGCTGCCAATGTTTTGCATTGAAAATGCATTTCTGCCGCCTGCTTTGTAACAGCTGACGCTGTTGATGTTTGCTAGAGCAGGCGATGCAGAACGTGCCAGGAGAGCTGCACTGAGTAAGGCTTTCTTCCAAAAAAGCAAACAAAAGCAAGGTTGCCCAGGGAAGCTGTGGCTGCCCCATTCCTGGAGGTGTTCAAGGCCAGGCTGGACGGGGCTTGGAGCAACCTGGTCTAATGGGAGGTGTCCCTGCCCATGGCAGGGGGTTGGGACTAGATGGTCTTTAAGGTCCCTTCCAACTCTAACCATTCTATGATTCTATGTGTTCAAGTTTAAAAACAGTTGCAAGTTTGAGATTTTGCTCAATTATTTTTAAAGGTTCTTTCCTGAAACACCCCCTCAGAAGTCGACTCTTGTTAAATATTCACGGACCTTTCCAGCCACCAGCCCTCCGTTCTCAGCCACTGGGAGACGGCTGGAAGGAAATCAGAGACCCTGTTAGCTGCTGGATACGTCCCCCTTCGCTGAGGGAAAGCCAGCTCCGAGGAGGCTTTCCTGGCCCTTTCCCAGAGGAGGTGGGAGGGAGGCACCTGCCTGACCCGCCAAAGGAATTGCAATCCTTTCCATTCCCCAACTCAACCCAGCACGAATCCCCCAAGGACTGTGAAGAGCACAGCAGCTTTCTGCCAGCGGCCGCTCTCCCCCCGCTCCATGATGCATCGTTAAATCAGCAAGTACTTGACATAATTGGATCCCAGTACATCGCTGAAGTTTGTAGTGCCACCGCAGTACAAATAAACATCTTCACCACAGCTGTGGGGCTTACAACATTGAAAATGCACTTGTCTCCAAAGGAAAACGTGGGAGGGTTTGTGCACTGGCAGGTGATTCCTGCTGTAACAATATCTGGAATGAGGCATGCTTTTTCGCTGCTGATTTACTCCTTTTTTTTTATTTAAAAAAAAAAAAAAAAAAAAAAAAAAAAAAAAAAAAAAAAAAAAAAAAAAAAAGAGCAAAAAAACCCCAAATCTGGGCTGGTGCCAGTATGACGGCGGTGCTGTTAGGAGGAGGGCTGGGACTCGGTATTGCCGAGTCAGCGTTTGCCCCTCATGGTTGACGGCTGGCAGCGGGTACTGGCCACTGTGGGGTACGTGTGGCTGCAGCATCCCCGGAGCCTGGGGCCGGCAGTGCACGGCAGGGACCGACCTGCAGCAGCAAAGAGAGTTGGCCGGTCAATCGAAGAGAGTGCGAAAGTGAAACACCCAAATTGGAAAAGAAAGCGGCAACGTATTAACTAGCAGTTGGTCTGGAAAGCTAGGATTTCGGAAATGCTGTTTTCTCTTATTATGCTTGACACAGTTGTTTGAAGGTTATCTGGAAAGGGGATAAGTGATTTTCCTGAAAGCAGGTTTTGTGTTTCATCATTTCTTTAAAGCATGTTATTTCAATTACCATTTACCTAATGAACTCTTCAAATTTAATTAGCATAATCGGTGCCAATTTTGCGAAGAAAGATTCATCCTGCTGTAATAGAAGTTACATGAAATTCACCCATAATCTGTAGAGGCCTGGGCTGGCAAACGGATTCTGGGGACACTCCCCCAAATGACCAGGAGCTGGTTTTGCACTGGCTTTCCCCTTCACATCAGTGAGGGTTTCCCAGGGCAGCAGCCCAGGTCTGGGGATGCTCAGGCTGCTCGATCACATGGACCATAGAGTCACAGAATCACAGAATGGTTTGGGTTGGAAAAGACCTTCAAGATCATCCAGTCCCAACCCCCCTGCCATGGGCAGGGACACCTCCCACCAGACCAGGTTGCTCCAAGCCCCGTCCAACCTGGCCTTGAACACCTCCAGGGATGGGGCAGCCACAGCTTCTCTGGGCAACCTGGGCCAGGGTCTCACCACCCTCACAGTCAACAATTTCTTCCCAATATCTCATCTAAATCTCCCCTCTTTCAGTGTAAAACTGTTCCCCNTCTTCTCTCCAGGATGTTGACTGCTCCACGTATAGACCACAACTAGCTCAGCTAAGTTGCTTCATTGTGAGAAAATTATCATATTGCATTGGCTTAGTCACTGGCACTGAAAATATGAATGAGAATGAGGTTGAAACATAAATATCTATGTTGAGACTGTCCTTGTGACACTGTGATGAGATGAAGACACGTGTCCACCCCTGTTTGACAGTCACAGAAAGGTGATGCATGGAGAGGTGATGTGAACTGGTCCTGCTCTGTATTGGTCTATGTTGGAGTCAAGCATGAAATGCGAATGCTCTTGTCTCCATCTGTGTTCTGATCACAGGAGCTTTCCTCATCAATTTAGTCAGCTGGAGAATTTGCAATGATTTAAGTTTTGAACCCTTCCCTCCCCAAAAATGGCATGTTATCTACTCATAAAAACATGTCATGGAGGTTCTGGCCAACATACAGATGGAGAAATTACATGTACGACAAACATCCTTTACATCTGGCACATAGGAGCTGATAAATATTTCCAGCTGGATTTGAAATAAAAGATTTAGAAGCTGCTGGGCGAGTGGGCGAGGGGTTGTGTGGCAGGATCAGCCAGTGGCAGCAGCAAATCAGTTTTTCCAGTAGGAGATTGGGATGCAACGGCTGACCCCCTTGCAGTCCTGCCCTGCCCCTCACAGGTGCTCAGGGGGACCCAGAAAGGATTTGCCAACGTTTTTTCCCCCGGAAGTATTTTTTCCCCCAAAGCATTCAAGAGTTTGAGGGAAGTTTTGCTAGAACAGATGCCCAACTGCAGCCACTCCGCAAGCAGCGAGGCTTTCTGTGATACTGCTTTAATGAGAAAAGCTGTTCTGCAGCCAAAGCCTGGCTTCAAAGCACCATTATTTTGAATATTTCTCTTAAATGAATTTGACTGTGTTAATTTTACTAATATAATACAATGCAGAAGAGCATATGTTGCTGCAAAAACAAGCTGCGTCCCAGAGGGCTGCCCGTAGGTGCTGCAGAGTGCCGCGTGCTTTGGCATGCCTTACCCACACGGCAGAAGCATTCCTTCTCCGTTGGATAAATTCTTCTTGGTATTTGCTTAAACAGTCGTAGGGATGACACCCTCCTGCTAAAGAAGTCCTTAATTTAATAGAAAGCATGGAAAGCCTGGCTCTGGCATCCCGTGGGGAGCACAGGGTCTGGCCAGGAGGATGCTTATTCACGCCCAGGCATTGGTGCAGCAGCACGTGGGAATGGCTCTGCTCCGCAAACGTGGGTCAGGTCTGTCTGTCCTCTCTCTTCCCAACAAGAGTGATAACTGGAGTCTGTTTTAAAAATTGAATTACCATTGCTTGGGCTTTACCAGCCATGGTTTTCACCTCTCCTGCTATTCAAGCAGCCAGCTCCTGAGCGGCTTTTCCTCTTCTCAGCCTCTTTGCATGAGTGGTTAAACTTATGTGAAGCAAACAGGAAAATGTGAGATTCCAGATATTGCACCGGCAAATTAAGAGGAAACTGTCTTGCTTCTGCTGTGCAATGGTCTCTTCGTTCCCTGAGTTCTCCCTTTCACGGGCTCCTCAGCGGGAGATGTGCTGTGGGAAGAGGAGGCCTCCCCTGCAGCAAGCCAGCTGCCTTTCATGTGGGATTCTCCTTCCATGGGGAACCATACGTCAGGAGATGCCATTTGTTTTTCACTATTATTGAGTAAAGAGGCTCAGTTTTATGTGGAATATTAGCTTGGATCTTTGGAGTCATTACATGTTCCTGTGCCCTTCCTATAATTCGTGCAAACATGGTAAATACATCCTTGCAGTTCCCGGTGATGTCCCCAGCAGCGGTGGCCCAGAGTCCCCACTCCTCTCTCCAGGCTTGGAGGTCTCCATGAAGGTTGCAGCCCCCTGGTACCAGCCAGTCAGTCCGTGGAGGAAGGTTCCCTCCCAACACAAACAGCATTAAGGAAAGTGGACGCCTCCATGATTATTTGTTGGATTTTGCTGGAGCAGCTTTGAGCGGCCCCTCGCTCCTCCCCGTAACCTCTGCACTGTCCTGTGGCTGGGACGGGACGTGTGCTCCCCAGGGGCATCCATCCAGCAATTGGCATCCCCCCATCTATTCCCCCCAAGAGATGTTCCCCCAGGGCAGGGCCAAATCCTCTCCCGTCAGCCTGGGGACCAAACCCAGAGGCTCTGCCTCGGGGAGCATCGGCCTCGCTCCTAGGGCCAGCAAGTGTTGCTTTACTCCCATGTTTCATCAAATCTATCCAGCTATGGTTTTCCTTGGCACCTCTGGAGAGAGCTGCCGTCCTGAGAATGTGGGAAGGACGAGTTTCCTCGTCCCTCGGCCCCGGCACGGCTGCTCTCCCTGCAGAGTGGGGTTGTTTCTCTTCGGTATCGCGCAAAAAGCCAAGTGTCAGGGTTGAACGTGTGTGTAATCAGCCGAACGATGGGGCTGGCCGGGATTTGATGTTTTGGTGAACCTTGGCAGGCCCCATTATAAAAATCTATATGTCTGTCTAAAAATTTCATTCTCATTCCAGTGCCCTGGTGAAACTCTTAATTTGTGTAATTACATTGCTGAGGAGCAGTTAGCGTGTCGGGAGCTATCGATGGCTCACGCAGCAGCGGTGCCTGAGGCGGTGCCAGTGTGGGTGCTGCGGGAGGTGGTGGTGCAGGATGAGGCCCCCAGCATGGACGGGGTCAGCCCTAACACCCCCCAGGTGGGCAGTAGTTCATTAAATGCTTAATGACAATGATGACAATGCTATTGTTGCTGTCAGAGGGCTGTTCCAGGCCGGGTGTTTGGCAGGTGGGCTGTGCCGTGGCAGCAGTGGTACTGGTCCTGGTGGGTGAGGGGGGCAGTGGGTGCGCAGGTGACATCTGCACAGCTTTCCAGGAATGCATCAGCATCTTCCCATGGAAACCATCGCTTCCCAGGTCCTGCAGAATTCAAAAAGGTATTTAGAATCACAGAATCCTAGAATGGTTAGAGTTGGAAGGGACCTTAAAGACCATCTAGTTCCACCCCCATGCTGTGGGCAGGGACACCTCCCATTAGACCAGGTTGCTCCAAGCCCCATCCAACCTGGCCTTGAACACCTCCAGGGATGGGGCAACCACAGATGCTCTGGGCAACCTGGGCCAGGGTCTCACCACCCTCACAGTCAACAATTTCTTCCCAATATCTCATCTAAATCTCCCCTCTTTCAGTGTAAAACTGTCACCCTCATCCTATGCCTCCACGCCCTGATCCAGAGTCCCTCCCCAGCTTTCCTGGAGCCCCTAGAGGGACTGGAAGGGGCTCGAAGGTCTCCCCGGAGCCTTCTCTTCTCCAGGCTGAACACCCTCAACTCTCTCAGCCTGTCCTCCCAGCAGAGGGGCTCCAGCCCTTGGATCATCTTGGTGGCCTCCCCTGGCCCCGCTCCAACAGGTCCATGTCCTTCTGCTGGTGGCTCCAGAGCTGGACACAGTATTCCAGGTGGGGTCTCCCCAGCGTGGAGCAGAGGGGCAGAATCCCCTCCCTGGCCCTGCTGCCCACGCTGCTGGGGATGCAGCCCAGGATGCGGGGGGCTTTCTGGGCTGCCAGCGCACATTGCCGGCTCATGTTGAGCTTCTCATCAACTTGCCCTCGAGAAATGTGATTGACCCTTGTCCTGAGGTGCTTCGGCCATTGTTTTTTTTAAAATGAATCTTCTGTTGTCTCTTTGCATGCAATTAAAATAGAATAAGCCTCTTGTGCTGTAGGTTATAAAACAGAGGCTTGTAGCTTCCAGAATCAGTAGTAAAACTTAATATTCCAGGAACGGGGAAGATCTGTGGGTAGAAATCAACATTTCATGTTCTTCCTTCAGTATGCACGTGCTGAGTGATGTTGTTTAGGAGCAGGGAGTGGGGATGAGGGGCAGCAGCCTGGTCCTGCTCCTATCTTTCTCTCTGCTGTGTTCCTGCCCCAGCTCCGGGGCTCCCTCGGCAGCTTCTGGGGAGAGCCCTGCCTGCAAGAGAGCAGGAGATCACCTCTGTCCGTCCTTCACTGTACAGCCTGGAAACAACGCACATGAGAACCATTTAAAACCAAAAAAACGGTAACAAGTGTGGCCCGAGCTGAGCGTTGAAAATGAGATTGTCTCTGTTCTGTACAAAATTAAATTCCCAGTGGACATGATTAGCAATATTGCTAATAATTTACTGTGCTGTATTTCAATATACCAGGCGGTTCCGGAAGTGCATTTCCTGAATAAATTAATGCCCAAGGGCTAATTCTCCTGTCCGCTGTAATGGTTTCACAGCCGTCTCTCCCCTGCAGTGGCCATCCCTGGAGAGCACAGACGCCAGCCCAGCAGTGCCAGGCTCCTGCGGGGACTTTGTCCCCTCTCTTTGGTGCCTGCAGCAGCGCGTTCCTCAGGGGAGAGGAGCTCCTTCGTGCAGATAGCTCTAGTTTCCCCATGCTGAGATGCTGCACCTCCCGTGCTGTTCGGGGAGGGCATCAGGGGGGAGAGCAGCCCGGCATCGCCTCCGAGTTGCAGATCTCCATCTACCCGGTCCCAGCCCCAGGAACTGCTGCGGCTCATCTTCATGGCGTTTGTACACACGGTGTAGAAATAAGCGCCAAGCACCGAATGGCTAAAGTGTTAAACATGAAACTAGTAACATGCTTATCCTCACAAAGGATGGTACCCGCTCTTCCTATCTGGTACACTTACAGGTTTACTCCTCGAGCATCCTCACTGGAGGTGGCTGCCTTGCCCTTCCTTTGGAGCTGCTGGAATCCCGTACAGAGGGGATTGCCCGGCTGGGTGGTGAAAAGCAAAACAAGACCACGACACCACGGAAGAAACTTCAAAAAGTTTTTATTATGCTTCGTGTCATGGACACGAAGTGCTGCTAGGGCTGAAAAAACGGCAGTGAGAGAGGAGGGAGGAGCAGGACCATTTTCCCCCCTGCTCACCAAGGATGGGGGTCCCAGCATCCCGGGGCGGGGGCCTGGGTTTGCTTTCCCAGCATTTGTGTGCAGCTCCAGAGCCATCGCTGACACCAGCCGCAGCTGGCACCAGCTCACAGGTATCAGTCTTTTTCAGACTGAGATGCTGGAAGCTGTAATCTCTGTATTTAAACCCACCGTAAGAGCATTTAAGGCTTTTTTTAGTGTAGGTAGCGGTTCATTCCACCTCCTTCACCTCCCTGTTTTGACCGTTAATGATTTATTTTTGTTGATTAATACAAAAGGTAAAGGTAAATTGCTTTTAGGCCAGTTCTTCATCTCAAGCCTCTCTGCGAAGCTGCCGGAGGTCGTTGCTGTGCTGGGGAGAATCCCACCTCCAGCCCCCGCCAGCGCCTCCAGTTTCTGTGGTAACAGCACGTCTCCACCGCTTCCACTTCAATATGCTAAAAAAGTTATTAATAACAGCGGAAATTCTTTCATAGGATTTTTCAGTTGAATGATGCCAGGGTTAGAGTTAAATTGGCCAGGTATTTTGCTTGCCCTAAATTCAAGCTGTTGTTAATGGCAGACGAAATTGCCAGTAATTAGGAGCGGTGTCACTGGGACTTGCTGCGGCTGGGGGGGACCACGGAAACCTTCCCTTGCTGCTGCTCGTAATTATTCCGATTTCTGATATCTGGGCGCCGGCAGACTGCGATGCCTGCAGGCTGGTCAGCACGGGTGAGCTGCTCCTGATGGAAATATCCGTAGATCTGGGGGCTCTACTGGATTCTCACAGTACAGATTCTTGCTGTAGCTGACTGAAGAGCCCGGCGCTGCCCGCGCCGACCTTCGGATTCTGCTCTCCACGGTCTGTTGTTTGAACCGGTGTTACAGAAAAGCAATAAAATTAGTTCATTCATCCTAATATCCCTTTATTGTGTTGGCTGGGTACAGCTAGAAAAGCTGAATTTTTCTTGTGTGATCTGATTTTTATGTGGTCTGGCTTTATTTCTGCCGTAAGTGGTTTATAATTGCTAACGGCCAGCTTTGCTTTTCCCAACGCGTGAGGCTGAAAGCTTTCCTTACAGCCTTTGCTATGTGTTTATGATTCAGCTCTCTTCTCTTCCACTTCTCTCATTTTAAGGAGAAAACTCGCCTCGGGAGTGAGGAACTCCTGCAGGCATCAGGCCAGCTGGAAAGGGCCTCCCTGGAAATCCATCCATGGCTCTTCATTTTGGAGGCGGCCGTGCCAGGCAGCTGGGCTGAAGCCGCCCACCCAGCTCCGCGTGCACGGCCGCTCGCTCGGGTGGACGGCATAGATATTTTATTAGTCTTTTGAGGAACAAACTCTGAAAAGCTTTGCCGCTCAAGCGGGATGATGTGTCTTGGTAGAGCGGGGCGTGACAGAGGAGGCTTGGCGGAAGGAAGACCGAGAAGCCAATGTGAGCATAACCATGAACCCACACTACCCAACTGTGGAATATATTAAATTAAGCTTATGGGATGAAGTAGTTCAATTTGTCTTTTCTAGAGCAAAAGTTCCTTTAAGGTTGGTGATAAACACTTACCTGCAGCAGCGCCGCCTTTCGCACGCCGTGTGTGAGCACTGAAGCCTTTGTGGGTTTTCAGAGCAGGGGCAGCGGGAGCCCGCACTGTGATTTCAGACCGGTGGAAGCAAACTTGGGCAAGCCCAGGCAGGTGGTGGCAGCGTCCCCCGGCCAGCGGCACGGCCGGCTGGTCCCTTCGCTGGGCTGCCAGCAGCCGCCGTGCCTGGCCATGGATTTGTTGCTTTACTCTTGGTCTCAGGGATGTAAAACTGATAAATTGATAACTTGAGAACTGATAAATTGACCTTCAGCTCGTACGGATAACTTAACAACTGATAAATTGACCTTGAGCCTGCACTGTGTGTCAGGGGGGTTCAAGTTGGACTGTCTGGTCTACGGGATGCTCAGCTCCCAGCCAGAGTCTGATTTTAGAGGTTATGCTGGTTTTGCCATCTGAGACCATGAGACAGCAGGATAAGGTATTTAATGCATTTGTTTAGTTTAGGTCATCACTGAATTTAGAGAGATCTCAATCTAATTTTTAGGAATAAAATAATTTTTAGGATGAATCTATAATGGTTTATACTGCAGCCTCGTATGTTCTGGTTGATTTCAAGTGAAACCCACATAATTTGGTTTCTATTTAATGAAGTTATAAAGTCTTATTGCAAATTACCAAAGGATCCATTTATTCTGTTTCGGAGTTTACTAGAAAAAAAGCAGCCGCAGTCAAAGGGTGCAGCCGAGCAGACTTTAGATGTTAAAGCAGAACTCCTGGGGCATCACCGGGAAGGCGGCAGAGGTACCAGGGACGGGGGCGCGGAGGGCAGCGGGGACAGATGCTGTTCGCGACTTCTGTCTGTCTTGCAGCCCAGCCGCTGGGCACATGCGCTGCGGCCGCTGAACCCGCTGGTCCGTTCTTCCTCCCGGAATGGAGAAAGTGGGATTTCGCCCAGTGCCGACTCCAGGGGAATGCTCCATCAGGAACGCTGAGGGCCTGGCTGGATGGCGGCAGGGGGCTTGGGGGTGTCGCGGGGGCTGTGAACTCCAGCACAGGCAACCTCAGCGTGGGAGTGAGGAAGGGAGAAAAATGCATTTCAGTTGTGCGTTGTGCTGGGAACCAGCAGCTCCAACAGCGCTGGGACCTCGCTGTCCTGGCATAAAGTGAGTCAAACCCTCCCTTGAGGTACGCTTATAAATACATAGATAAATATTATACAATATATGTACAAGAAATAAACAGAAATGTGGTGAGTCCGTGTGCCCTATGTGCCAACCCCAGGGAGCCCCCGCGGTGCTGCCCGTGCCCGGGGGCTCCCGGAGGGCGTTTGTACCTGAAAACTTGGGTGTGTAAATAAATGGGTCAAGTGATGAAGTATCTGCGATGCTCCAGCTGTATTCCCTAACACCAAAAGCACCTTTAAACTTTCAGCAGCAGCAGAGCCACAGGTACTTCTGTGGCCCCGTGGGTTCCTCATGGGCTTTGGGGTCCCTGACGGTCACAGGGATGTGACACGTCCAGCTCCGGTGAACCCTCCCCTTGCACCATTTCACGATGAATAGTCATCATTTCTCTAATCCCCGTTTCAGCGCCTGGCAGCGCTGAGCTGCCGGCCAAAGGCCTGAGGATGGTTGCAGGTGAGCAGAGCCACGAGCCAGGGCTGTGGGGTGGCTGTCTGGGAGGACAACTCTCCTGTCCCCAGCCCCAAGCACAGCTCTCCTGCTCTCCTGTCCCCTGTCCCAAGCACAGCTCTCCTGTCCCCAGCCCCGGCAGGGAAAATCAACCTGCCAAGCCTCAGGGGTTTAACTGGAAAAGCCATTGAGCTTTTGCTCCACAGTGAGAAAAACACTACGGAAACCCAGAAAAATGTGGTGCAGGGTTTTTGTTTTTGCAAGGTCAGACCAGACGTGGTATTTGCTCCAACTTGTTCCCCGTACCCGGGCACCTCGCATCGGGACGCTGCCGCACGCAGCTGCCCTTGCTAGCGGAGGTAATTAGTTTTAAAGTGAAAACAGCTTATGACTTCTATTGTCTCAGCCTTACGGCTTGAAATATCTACTTTAAAATGCAGTAGCTGTGGTCCCATGTCCTTCTTTTTTTTTTTTTTTTTTTTTTTTTTTATATATTTTTTTTCAACAGTTTTTACAATCTTNATTTATTAAAGATTGTTAGCTCAAAGTTCGTACAATCTGTTGTTAAACAATCTGTTTAAACTAAGGGGTAGTCCTGAGCGCTACCCTTCAACCCTGCAACACAGCAGTGGCCTTTTTAAGGTGCCAAGTTTGCTCAGGAGAGAAAGCTGGCAGTATTTTCCACCCAAAATGATCTGCTGGTTTCTTGGGACTATTATATATTCAGATTAAGGGAGGAAGGCCGAAGTCTGTCTATATAAATGTCATCTAAAGCCTGCTTAATGGAATTAACAGGAGTAAGTCAGTGGAACTCCACGGAATCCAATTGAGTTGCTCCCACTTAATTGGAGAATTTGTCATCAAATACTTAATTTGCTCTATAGAGGAATGGAAACATACTGTATATTCTGTATGCTAAAAATAGCCTACGTGCTGGTCTTTCATCATTAATAAAACTCAAAAAAGGAATTGTGTACAGCCCGAAAAGCCCATAAATCCCATGTGAAAGTAGCTAATAAGTATTAATTGGCAAAGAAGGTGCTCCACCACTCGTGTTGTGCCGGATGCGCCAGTCCTGCCGTGGCAGAGCCTTGCGGATCCCCAACCGCCCGCCGGTTTGTGTGGGAACCGAGAGCGGGTTCAGAGCCGTGTCGCCACAACCTGCCTGGTTTTCGCCTGTGCCCCTGGCAGAGGGACGTGGTTGGGAGCTGCCTGTGCACCCACCCGCCTCGTTTCACCAGCAAGAGCTGGTGCCAACGTGCGTTTTCACAGGAGCCTACAAAGCCCGTGTCGGAGCATGGAGAACCGTGCCCGCCCTTGGTGCCAAACAGCAGTTTGGTTCTGACGGCGGCTGGCAGACCCGTGTCCCATGAGATGCTGGTGCCGAGGGCTGTGCCGGCAACACCAGCCCCCGCGGCCGGTCCCCGGTGCAGCCGGGCAGGGGCAGGATGGCCGCGCTGCTCCTCCCAGCGAGGGCAGAAGTGACCCTCAGCTACACGGAGGCAGCGAGTCCCTGTCACACAGGGCTGCAAGTGCTCTGCCATGGGCGCGCGGGGCTCTGTGTGACAGTGGTCGTTGTGTCTGCCACGTGGCTATTCGTGACGCAGTGCCCTCTTGCCGTGCTGCCTGTGGGCCTTTCTGATTTTCTCTTTCCTTTCTCTCCCACTTGGCTGTGCAAACATGTCACGGACGACACAGGTTAATTTGGTTTTATGAGGTGCTGGAACAGAGAAGCTGTCTCAAGGGCTCTGAAGAAGCAGCTGAGGAGGGGTCTCCGTCGCCCCAGGCTGCGGTTTGTGTCGGACCAGTCCAGGGGAAACCAGGCATCAGCCCAGAGAGCTGCTTGGTTGAGCTTGTTCCTTTAGGGGTTTATTTGGGTTTGCGTTTTCACTCTTGTAAACAGCACTATTGTGACGGGAGCGGAGTCAATTTAGCGCTTTAATGCTAAGGTTGCTCTTTCTTATTGCAGATTCGGTTCGGAAGGACGGAGGGGCCAGCAACGCTGCACGCGTGGACATCGAGCCCGGGTGGTGGAGGTGCCGTGAACAACTGTGGAAAGCCGCAGGTGAGAGACCTCCTGATGTTTTACGTGAGAACCAACTTCTGCTTGTTCGGACAGGGAAGGCTGGGGCTTGAGCCCGAGAGGCCAAGGGATAGCGTGGCTGCAGCGTCTGACGGTGCTTTCCCTGGGAGGAGAGCTGCAGTCCTCTGCCACCCGCCTCCTGAGCCTCACCGCCCCCGAAACCACAGCTCGGCCGCTCCCCGTGAGGAGGCTCTTTGGCAAGACCGTGGGGCAGAGAAAATCAGGGCAAAAAATGGAGACGTAATTAAAAATTAGGAGCTGGACATCAGAAAAGAAGATTAAGGTATTAGACTAAGGCAAAAGCCGCAGCGACTACATGACAGCACTTAATTTTCTTCCCCCGGGCAGAGTGAGCGCCTGACTTCTGGCCATTGGATGATGTTTTTGAGATTGCTGCGTGGGTCGGTACAAAGCATCTGCCTGCTTTCCCCTCTTCAGCCTCGTATTATCATCTCACAGTAATTACATTTTCACAAAATGAGACAGAATAAATACGCGCTTTTTTTGCAAGCATCAATATTTCCATGGGGTTAAATTGGCAGTTCCCTTATTTTGAAGCAAGGGATGTCAATGTTTCTAAGCCTGACTTGTCAGCCTTCCCCTTGGCTGGATAATAATAGACTTATTGATCGTTACTCAGAAAAATGGAGTGAAGGAACTTTGTCTTTCTATGGAAAGCTGGAATTTGATCTGGTGGATTATGAGAGGAAGACTCTGCTCCCTCTCTTAGCTAATACATGTTAGGCATTAAGATCTATTTAATTATTTCAGGCCTCCACAGCAAGACGTTTATATTTTAATGTTCTGCTCTGTGCAAATCCAGCTGCTCGGTTTTACAGCAAGGTTCATGTTGAAACCGTTGTTTAAAATAAACCACAGTGCAGGCTGGACTGTCATTTGGGAGAGAGCAACCTGCCGCTGTGGCCCTACCCTGGCCCAGGAGCGAAGGGTTTGCGGGCGTCTTTGGGACCCGTGTGAGGAGAGTAGTTGGCTCAGCTCCGTCCCTCCGGAGGTTGGTCAGGTCCGGGCTTGCACGTCAGCCCCTCTTGGGATGGCGATCACAGCGTGGGGGAGGTTGACCTCTGATGGATGGGCTGAGCCGGCAGCTGATGGGCACGGTGCTTCTTCAGGCTGGATGCTGAAGCTCTTGGTTCAGGATGGACTTGAGCAGCCTCTCACCTCCCGGACAAACAGCTGAGCGGCTGCTGGTGAGTCATCGGTCTTAGTAGTTCCCTGCCAGGAGTTTTAAAGTGGTTTGAATTGTTTGTAATAAGAAACGATGACAGAAACTCAGGACTCTGGATTCTGGAGTTATTTCTCGATGTACTTTGAGTCCCAGAGTGGGCTTTGCAGGGCAATACTGCCGGTCCACATTTGTCCCAAATAACTGCTGCACACATTTGTTTAGTTCGTCAGTTAAAAGGGCATTTATTTCTAGCTGCCAGCCACAGAAACTCATCTTGCTCCCGAGAAGAGGCTGATGTGACTCATGCACCACGACAAGCGCAGAGGCACTGGAGCTGCGTGTCCCCTGCCGTCCCCCTTCCCCAGCCTCTGCCGGGGCTCTGCAGGCTGCGTGATTAAGGACAGCATATGCAACCCCTTGGCAAGGCGTGAACCACAACAGAGCCGGATCTGTTTTCCACCAGCCCAAAAAGCTACTGCGAAGTCATGAGGTCCGATGTCCACCAGGAAACGTTGTGTTAATGGAAAGCTGTCACTCATGCAGTGTCTTTTTCACTTGTGCTGTAAGGATACCGAGGCTCCACGGTCAGGTATCAGCGACGTTAGCAAGTGGAGATGGATGGTACGAAGCTGCCCACTGCAGAGGCGCTCAGGGGAGAGCTGAGGAGCCCTCAAAGCTCCTGGTGACCCCAATGCTTCTTGAAGTGCCAGCACCTTCTTTGCTGCTTCTGCTCAGCAGGTCAAGAGCAGAAAGGTTGACAGAAACTTGTGCTTCTTTATCTTCTTTTCTTTGTGTCCCTGCTACTGAGATAAAAACTATCACTTTGAGCTTTTCTGGGTGCTCGTGTGTAGGTATGTGTCTAAAGCAAGGAGACCAGATCCTCTGTTACATGTCATCAAGTCCCCTGCTGATGGGCTATTTTCTGAGTTGTCTTAGAGGTTACTCACTACAAGCCAGATCTAACGAGCAAAGTCTGGCTTTGTTTGGTTTAGTTTGTTTATGAAATTGGGAAAGAGGGTACACTTTGTGCTTGCTGGAAAATTCCCTGAAGAAGTGTATGACTGTGAAGCGAGTCGCCCAGCAGCATGCAGCACGTGGGGCCGTGCATTGTCCCCCCGCCTGGGGACCCTGCTCACCCCTGGCTTTTCTGACCCACCCCTGGGAATGGAAACGGTGCACCTGGAAGAGAAACCTGGCAGAGAAACCTCTTCCAGACCTCAGGTGCCCGGCAAAACGTAGTGAAACTTCAAGACGTGAATAGCTTGCAAGGTGTTCAGAGGACCATGATAACGCTATGGATTGGTGTAGGCAGGAGCTTAACAAATACTTCCCTTATAACATGTTCACAGTACAAATCCATAGAAGATTTTCCTAGAGCTAATGTAGTGTTCAAAAACTGTGATTCCAGCTATAAAGCCCCAGAGAGCTCAGATGAGATCTGACTGCCAAAAACTGGGTGACCAGTGACCACTCTTGGCAGTAACAAATAGAGGAAGGTGCTGCAGAGGGAGCAGGTTTCGGCAGGGAGAGAGAGCTGTGGACCTCGCCAGACAGATTGTCACCCATTAAATGTTTCAGGTCTGTGGAAGAAAGGAATTAAGCCTTTCCCTTCTTGTTTTTTCCAGATATGTGATGTCATCAGAAAGAAGCAATGGCTGCTGACATGGCAGTGTTAGCGTTAGAAACTTCTTCCTAATTTCAGGTTTAAATTGTCGGAGCACTTGAACATCGCAGACTGCATGTGCTGGCTGCAGCCGGAGAGCCCACCCAACGTTTTGATAACAGCATCCTCCAGCAGTTATACAGCATCATAAATGGAAGAGATACCTACCCCCAAAATCCCACTTTCCTTTCCCTGGGCTCGGGGCTGGGGTTGCTGGTGCACCTGGACAGCTTCAGTCGGCGTGCGCCACCGGGGCACCCCTGGCACTGCTGCCGCACTGGGGCTGAGCATCACCGCCGTGCAGCGCCGTGCACCAAGGCGGCTGTGTGCATCGCGCTGCGCCAAGCCTGCACCCAGCGGAGTCCAACAAATGCCCCGTTTCCGATGGTTTCTTACAGCAGAAATCTGTGGGTTGGTAGCCAATGGCCAACCCTGGAGAAGGCTGAGGGGAGACCTTATTCTTGCTTATAAGTATCTAAAGGGTGGGTTGGAGGAGGATGGAGCCAGACTCTTTTCAGTGGTTCCCAGTGACAGGACGAGGGGCAACGGGCCCAAGTTGGAACATAGGGAGTTCCATTCAAACACAAGAAAAAACCTCTTTACAGTGAGGGTGCCGGAGCACTGGACCAGGCTGCCCAGGGAGGTTGTGGAGTCCCCTTCTCTGGAGATTTTCAAGACCCGCCTGGATGCAGTCCTGAGTAATGTGCTCTAGGCATTCCCGCGTCAGCAGGGGAGTTGGACTAGAGGATCTCCAGAGGTCCCTTCCAACTCTGAAAATTCTGTGATTCTATTATTCCATGATTAAAGGGCAATAATGATTTTGGTCTGCAACTTCTGCCATTTCTCACTTGCTGAAACCTCTGCTTTTCACCAAATTAGCTACAAAGATTTCCAGGCGGATTTTCAGCCAGTGTGAATTGCTGCAACTTCTCTGAAGTCCGTGGAGGATTGTGATCCTGTGTCAACCAATAACTTGGCCCTCTGTCTTCAAAGAGTCAAGCCTTATGTCCATGACAGGGAAAAGTTATTAGTAAGTGAAAATTGCTTCCTTTACTTTTTCTTCTTCTTCTCACGACAGTAAATAACAGTGCAGAAAGCATGCACAGAGCTATGAGAGCAGGAGCTGCTAAAAGCAGAAAAAGAAATAGCCAAAAATACAACTGCAAAGACAAAAGCAGCCGAGTGGATCAATATTTTACTCCCCGCTGCTCGGGCACGTGGCCCTGGGTGCTGAGGCCCTGGGGGTGCTGCAGTGGTGGGACCGAGCTGGAGGAAGAAACAAATAGGAGAAAATACAATCCCAGCTGGGACCCTCAGTCTCATGGAATACAGAGGAGAGGGGAGAACTTGCAGCAAAGCCCGGCAGCAGCGCGGGGTGTTGAAGGGGCTGCTGAGGATGCGAACGGCGCAACGGCTGAAGCACTTGGACTCAGTTGGGTGCAATATCTCCCCCGGATCAGTTTAGCGCTAATTACATGTAGACTGCTCAGGCTCTGCCCACAAGCCTCTGAGGTGTTGCTTTCAATTAATCTGATTGGACTATAAGGATCTTCTTCTTGCCCAGGGGTAATTTTGGGACACTAAGAGTCCATCAGAAACGGTGCTGCGACAAGTGGATTCCCTTCCGCCGAAATTAGTTCATTGCTTTAGCCCCAAGACCTGGATCAATTCCTGTGTTTGCAGGGGAAAAGCCTTTGATGAGCAGACCTAAATCATGGGGGGAACTAGCAAGTGGCAAGGATGGCTGGCTGCTTCCCGAGGCCGGCACAGCGCGGCAGCCCGCCCCCCCCAGCCTTGTGGACCCAAACCTGGCTCCTAAGCCCGCAAAATGAGGAATGTGCTCCCAAAGGTGCCGAGATATTTTACGGGGTGGATTTGGCTCCAGGCAGTGTGAATAACTGGAACCAGTGCTGCCAGGTATTTTCATACGTAGGAATTCGATAACATGACGTGCATGTACAAATGCAGGTCCTGAGCTTCGGATTCATTGGGGAGGGAGGTGAAAGAAAACGACGTGATGTTAATGAAATCACATCCCAGAGCGGAGATGAGGCAGGAGGTTACAGGCAGGAAAGCCCAAGATTTACAGTTCTACGACCTTTTCTGTGTCCAGGTTCACACACAACAAGGGTTGTGTGTGACTGTGGAGGATTGTATTCTGAAATGGTGTCTAAGAGGCTGCGGCTGCGTCGGGGCACTGGGGGCCAGAAGATCCCACCCCGAGTCACGCCAGGGTGGGAATCTCAGGAGTGTTTCATAAACCCCAGTTAAACACTGGAGCTCCCTGGTTTTGTTTATACAAGGCAGGGTCCAATATCTCCGATTTCCCAGGGAAAAGGAAGAGCTATATCAGAGCAAGAGGTAAGTAAAAATGACTAATAGCTTCTGGATTTTGTCTAGTTGTTGTGTTTGGTGGGTGCAGGAAAATCATGTTGGTGCCCTCAGGTTGCAGGCAGCAGCCGGGCAGGAGCGAGCCCCTCCATCACTCCTTCAAGCTTTACCAGCGCCTTGGCTAAGAGTGTCGGAGAGTTTCCCAAAAGCAAAGCCAAGCGTCATAGACTAAAACGTGGTCTAAAAATGCGATGCTAAATAAATCCTCGACTTCGGTGCTGTTAGATGACGCACGGAGTACCATGCCCGCTGGGAGGGAATAGCTGGCACGAGGAGTTCAGCAAGGGCACACGCTGCCGTCCTGCGGCTCCCTGAGCAGGGGGTAAGACAAGAAACAACAAACCTGTTCTCTAAGTTTCAGAGTATATAGGCAGTACAGGTAATATTACAGCGAGCGACTAAAAATGGCATGCTTCTACCTAAAACCTACGAATTTCCTGGAAGCCAGTGAAAATCTCTCCAGGCAGGGCTGGTATAGTCAAAACGGATTTTCTTTACAGGAACGCTGAAGACAAAGGGCAGCGGTGCAGAGGGCTGCCCTCACACCGAACCGGCTGCCCCCGCCAGGCTCCGGATTTGGTTCAGTGGTCGAACCGTGAGCGCTGCTCTTCACAACTCCTTTTTCGGGGGAGAGCCGGAGCCGGATCTTATTGAAGGAGGACGAAAGGCTCTCTTTGACGTCAGTGAGAATTAAATCGAATCCCTGGAAAGGATCCAGGATGAAAGTGAGTGAATAATTCACAACCAATAATTTATGCAGAAAATGTAGTTTCTTTTCCTACTCGAGGCTTGTCTGTAAAATGGAAAAGATTACTTCAGCTGTGTTTGTTGTTTGAATTTGTTCAATTAAGCTGAGTGAGGCTTTGAAGCTCAGGTTTATTTGATGGATTGATTGTATATAGTTTATATATCTGATACTTAATTTTCAGAAAACCTCGCCTGCTTTGGTTAGGGATGAATTAGCTGAACTGTGTCGTGACACTGATTTTTGTGCTCTGATTGAAAGGCATAATACTTGCAGGGCTTGACCCAAATCTCTTTTTCATCTTTTGCTCTCGGCTTAAGACCATGATCAAGAAAAGGCTTGAAGAAATACTCATCGTAGATGCTTAAGATGTTCAAGAAAAGGAAGAGACAAGAAGAACTGGAAAATTTTAGTAAACACTGAACACTTTTTGCATCACTTCAGCGTCATTTGAAGCATCTGAGGTTTCCTGCGAATGAACCTTCTGCAACAGGTCCTGCTGGGCTGTAAAATGAAAAAGTGGGTCTGCCTGGTGAGCTGCGGGGAAGAGGGGCTGCAGAGGATGCCCAGATCCACCTTGACTCAAACATCCTTTCATAAAGGAAAATAAACCAACAACAACCACCCCCATACATTTAAGTCAGCCTTGTACCTATGCTACACTAGAATCACAGAATCATCATAGAGCAGTTTGGGTTGGAAGGGACCTTAAAGATCATCCAGTTCCAACCCCCTGCCATAGGCAGGGACACCTCCCACCAGACCAGGTTGCTCCAAGCCCCATCCAACCTGGCCTTGAACACCTCCAGGGATGGGGCAGCCACAGCTTCTCTGGGCAACCTGGGCCAGGGTCTCACCACCCTCACAGTCAACAATTTCTTCCCAATATCTCATCTAAATCTCCCCTCTTTCAGTGTAAAACTGTTCCCCCTCATCCTGTGGCTCCACTCCCTGATCCAGAGTCCCTCCCCAGCTTTCCTGGAGCCCCTTGAGGGACTGGAAGGGGCTCGAAGGTCTCCCCAGAGCCTTCTCTTCTCCAGGCTGAACACCCCCAACTCTCCCAGCCTGGCCTCCCAGCAGAGGGGCTCCAGCCCTCCCATCATCTTGGTGGCCTCCTCTGGGTAGGTAATAAGCAAAGGGTCTATTTCTGTTGAGACAGCTCAGTGTCCTCAAACCAGGGCACATGACACCCCAAAGGAACGATGAGTTAGTTTAAGCAGGCCACGAATAATTAGAGATGTGAGACTTGAAAAGACTTTAAAGAAATTATAATTACTCTTTAAAACTGTTAATAAATTATTTATTTTTTAAAAAGAGAAAACTTACTTGCAATAAAAAAAAAAAATACTTGTGTATTTAGAGAGCAGCCTGGTTGTGCAAGGGCAGGGGGAGAAGGAAGCACTTCGATTGCTAGTGGTGACAGCTCGCCCCGAGCAGGGGACAATTACTGCTTTAAAATGCTGGCAGCAGCTCGCTCCGTCCAGAGCGGGGAGCCAGCAATCGCAGCCGGTTTTCATCTTCCCGTCCTGAAAGATCTGAGTTGCTGCCAGTTTTATAAGATGAATTTTAAAGGTTGTCGCTGGTGTTGCATGTACCAGTACAGGTAACTGTGTCCTTACTGCCTGGCTCTGGCTGGAAGCGGCTGCTCCCGGTCTCGGGGTGCGGGGGATGGCGGGGCTGGGAGGCATCCCTCCTGCCTTTCCAAATGGAAAATTCAGTACTTACAGCAGAATTACT
>VYXH01003293.1:90591-105544 GCA_013397275.1 Burhinus bistriatus
AAAAAAAAAAAGGAGGGGTTCAAATGCAATTAGATGTCAGTCCTCGCAGTTTCCCGAGGCAGCAGCGTGGTAGGGAGCAAGTTTTGAAGGACACTGTCATCTCTCCAGCTGCAGGGTTTCTAAGGAATACGTTTGTTACACCTTGTATCTGAGCTTATGTCTCTCATTTTTCATCAGCGCCAAGGTAAAGAGCTGGTTTTTGAGGAAGTACCCACATTTGTTGTGAATAAGTAGACTTCTCTCCATGAATTCAACACCTAGAGCTTTCTGAATCTCGAACACAAGCGTTTACCAGCTGGTAGGCAGGCTCGGGGGAAACTGCATCAAGCTAGCTCATCAAAATAACAAATTAAGGTCCTGTTGGGGCCACTTAGTGCTTTTAAAACTTGCAGCCAAGTTTAGGTAGAGGTGAAGAAAATATTCCTTTCCTTGCAGGGAATTTTTTCGCAACGATCATCATCTGAGGATGGTGACCCCCAGGGTTGGGGAGAGCTGCCTGCTCCATTCTGTCCCACTCCCACCCCTTTGCAAGGCTGGGGGGCAGCTCCAAAAGTCCTTTCATGAGGAGACATAAAGTTTTGTTTGACTTAGCAGGGAGTCATCCTATAAAAGAGCTTTTCTGTGTCGCTGGGAAGACCAAAGCCCTGTCCCTTCGGGGCAAGGGCCTGTGCAGCACCGGGTGCCACTCAGAACTGATCCGTTTGCAGAGGTCATCTGTGCTTGGCTGAGTTTAGGAGTGGTAAAGCTCCAGGGCATCTCGTGGTGATGGATACTGCCCAGAAATGTGTTCAGTTTTGGGTGCCACAGTACAGGAGGGACATTGAGGTGCTGGAGCGTGTCCAGAGAAGGGCAACAAAGCTGGTGAGGGGTCTGGAGAACATGTCCTATGAGGAGCAGCTGAAGGAATTAGAATTGTTCAGCCTGGAGAAGAGAAGGCTGAGGGGAGACCTTATTGCTCTCTACAGCTCCCTGAAAGGAGGTTGGAGCGAGATGGGAGCTGGTCTCTTCTCCCAAGGAACTGGCGATAGGACAAGAGGAAACGGGTTCAAGTTGCACCAGGGGAGGTTTAGGCTGGACATTAGGAAAAAATTTTTCACTGAAAGAGTTATCAAGCATTGGAACAGGCTGCCCAGGGAGGTGGTCGAGTCACCATCCCTAGAGGTGTTTAAAAGTCGTGTAGATGTGGTGCTTAGAGACATGGTTTAGTGGCAGACCTGGTAGAGTAGGGTCGGTGGTTGAACTGGATGATCTTAAAGGTCTTTTCCAACCTAAACGATTCTATTCTATGATTCTATGAAATCATAAACCAGATCCCTCAAGATTTTCTATATGGACCTTAGTTATCAAGTCCTGTGTGCCCTCAGGCATCCCGGCTGCACAGCGTCTCCATAGCTACTTCTCTTTTTTTCTTTCCCTGTGCTTTCCCTTTCCCCTCCTCCGGCTTTTTCCTTTGCTCACCCGATCTTCATGCCGACAACACTTCTGCTGTTGGACCCCATTAAAGTGCCAAACGTGTCAAGCAGCACGTCCCAGTGGTTCAGGCTCTGTCAGGAGATGCTGATGGGTGCTATGTTTTCAGCCTTGGTTTGTGCCTGTCCATCCACTTTCCTCTCTGCCTGTCCTTCCCGTTCCCTCGGAGACCCTCCCTTGGCCAGAGCTGAGGGACCGAGGGACACTGCCTTTCTGCCGGCCGAAGGCTGGGAGCTTGTAGGATCCCAAGAGTCGGTGAAGGCAGCTCCAGGCAGTGGGTGCGATGGGTGCACAGACAGAGGATTTGGTCTTCATGTGTCCATCCCATCATGTCTGCCTGTCCATTCCTTAATGTCTGTGTGTCCATCCCATCACACAGGGCTACAGCATCCTCCTGCCCAACGTTTTGCTGAGGTTGTGACGAGCTGCTTGAAGCAGGGAGAGGCAGTTCCTCGCGCAGCAGCGGAGGACCAGGGCGGTAATAAAGCGAAGCCCAGCCAGCATCTACACCCGCCACGTTCCCATGGCTACCGCGTTCCCCAGAGCAACCGGGGCAGCGCATCCCAGCGCATCCCAGTCTGCGGTGTGGAGCCGCCCCCAGCCCCGCTGCAGGGCTGGGGTCCCCCCTGCACCCCCCACCCCAGCCATCCCGCTGGGACACGGCAGCACCGACCCCTGGGACGTGCCTCCTCGGGCCCTTGCGATCGCCCCTCCGTGGGGTGCCCCGATGTGAGCCCAAAGGAGAGGCACCCCGGCACGGGGCACGGGTACAGCCCCTGGCTGGGGGGCACCAGAGGGGCAAAACGCTCCTTGAAAACCTCATGGTTATGTCCAGAGGGCTCCTGGAGGAGCGGGAACGCGTCACCATTGGCACAAAAGCAAAGCAAACACAGGAATGCATTAAAGCTGTCAATAAATGGCTAAATGCAGTAAACTAAGAGAGCATTTTCCTTTGTTCTCCACTTTTAATGCTCTGTTTAAATCAAGCATGAGCTCGATGTCTACTTGATTTTACCTTTATAACTGTAATTAAGGGAGACTAGAGATCTCCGGAGCGTTGTCGTCTGCTTATTTTTGTATGCTGGCTTATGTTAAAATCTGTCATGCATTCCCAGCGGAGGGCAGGAGATACGGCGCCAGGCTCTCACAGCCCTTACTGAAACGTTTTGTGTACCACAATCATTTCCAGGCAGCTTTTCAAGCCGCTCTCGCTTCTGGGTGGCCGGAGGAGTTTTGCTTGTCGCAGGGGCTCCTTGCAAACCCTGCTCCCAGCCGTCCCCGCTCCCCAAAAAACAGGCTGCACGCTGAAACGGGAGTGTGACAGCTCGCCGCTGCCAGACCCTGCGCTGGGGAAGCTGCTGCCTGAAGGATGCTCTGCTGCCTGGTGTCAAGGAGCTGCCGTTAAGAGAGAGGAGGTAGACGGGGCTTCTCTTTGGGAGGGAAGAGATGCGCTTTCTGCCGGCGGTAAGCCAGACGCTGGTGCCGGGTGCCTTGAAGGGTGCAAGAGGTCTGGGGAGCCCCGGTTTTGCTGCGGGTCTTGCCGGGGTGTACAAGGGGGTGGAGGTGCAGTCGGTGGGCACCAACCCTGGGGGAAGGGGCGAGGGAGCAGCTCCTCGCCCTGGTTTTGTACCACGCGTTGTAGGGGCTGGGTACTTTATGTCCGCCCCAAATTGTCCCAAAGGGGTCAGCAAGTCATGAAAGGTGCTGGCAGGTCTGCACATGGTGTGCCATGCTGCTCTGCTGATGGGACCAGCCCTCACATGTGGGCTGTAAGGGGCAGAAACCAATGTAGGGCCTTTGCTTGGCAAGTTTTTGGGTCTGGGTTCTGGGGTCGTCTTGCTTTGTTTGGGGCATTTTGATTTTCCTGTGATGTGAGGCTGTTGGGAGCTGCCCAGGAAGCCTGGAAATGGCATGTCAGTACTGCTGTGCACCGAGGTGCCGAGGTGGGCAAAGAGGCACTGCATCCGCTCCCCCTGAAATTGGGCTTTGTTCTACTTTCCAATTAAAGACTTAAAGCTCACAAAGGCATACGGCTCCCCACAGGCCCTAAAGCAGAGCCAGGAACAAATAGATTGAGGTCCCTGTGATATGTCCAAGCAGAGTACTTCCAAGATCTTCCTTCCTTGATCAGAAATATAACAAGATGGTACGAGCCCAGCTTTGTCTCAGCTTGAGTACTGTGTTCAGTTTTGGGCACCACAGTCTAGGAGGGACATTGAGGTGCTGGAGCGTGTCCAGAGAAGGGCAACAAAGCTGGTGAGGGGTCTGGAGAACATGTCTTATGAGGAGCAGCTGAAGGAATTGGGATTNTTATACAAGGTGCTTCAGGAGACTTGCTGTCAGTGAGAGAAGAAGCCCCTGAGCATCCTTGGTGGAGAGCAGAGCGTAACTGATCACGTGTGCATGGAAGTGCCTTTAGGCTGTTTGACTGTGAGACAAGACTCTAGCGTTGCTTTCCTAGTACTCTGGCAGTACTTTGTATTTTTTAATTACTTGCATGCTTTCACACCCTCTGTGCTATGCAGCGAGAAGCAGAAGTGCAACTCCTTACACAGACTTCGGCTGTCCGAAGTCCAGGAGCCGTCAAACTTCCTGGGAAGCGCGGGGCCAGTCATGCCACCGGCATGGATGTGCTCCGGCACCCAGTGCGGCTCCGTGCCTCTTCCCATGGTGAACTGCACCGTCCTGCGGCTTGCAAACAGTGCATTTCAAAAGTGAATAAACAGAGTTACGGAGCGCACTGGGGCTTGCCCGGCTCTATGGCTGAAACCTCAGTGCTCTCGTTCGCTGCCTTCACAGCTATTATTTCACTGCCGGTTGTATGCTACTGACAACGTGGTTATTCTGCAATATAAAATGTGGTAAATATCAAATGCCATAAATACAATCCTATATAATCCAGTCCAATTTTGCTGCTGTTATTCTACATGGGTTATATTTTTCATTTTATTTTTCACATTCTAATCTTAATGCTTTTGCCCTGCTACAGAATACACAATTTTTTATTTCAGAGTCAACAGTGGCTTCACGTTATTTGTACAAAGAGGTTACAGAGAGGTAATGCTGATGTGCAAACCAGGGATAACTCCACTTGAGCCCAGGAAATCCTGCACAGCTGGTGTGAGAGGGGAACCAACACTGTAGTGCTTCAGCAAGAAGCAAAACATATTTTTACTTGTTAATGGGTGGTGCTTTTCTTCGTCTGACCTTCCAGACTTGGGTTTCTGTCCCCGTTGTTGTGAGTGCCAGCCCCTACAGTGATCCCCCTCCCCAAGAGAGTCTCACCTGCTTTCTTGACACCAGCGTTTGCCTTCACAGGAGCTTGACCTAGCAGAGCTGTTTCATTTGCTGCTTCAAGTCTGAGCATCAGAAGACACATGGTTAATTCACTGCCATTGCAAAGATTATCGTAAACATGAAAATACCCTTGCCAGGTCACCAAAAGTTGTTTTCTGGGAAAGGAAATGTCCAAGTGGTGAGCAGTGACAAGTGGTGTTCCTCAGGGGTCAGTACTGAGACCAGTACTATTTAACATCTCTGTCGGAGACATGGATGTTGGGATTGAGTGTAACCTCAGCAAATTTGCTGACAACACCAAGCTGCGTGGAGCAGTCAACACAATGGAGGGAAGGGATGCCATCCAGAGGGACTTGGACAGGCTTGAGAGGTGGGCCTGTGCCAACCTCATGAAGTTCAACCTGGCCAAGTGCAAGGTCCTGCACGTGGGTTGGGGCAATCCCATGCCTCAGGCCTGGGCGGAGAATGGATGGAGAGCAGCCCTGAGGAGGGGGACTTGGGGTGTTGGTGGATGAGAAGCTCAACACGAGCCAGCAATGTGCACTGGCAGCCCAGAAAGCCACCCGCNCCCTGCCCATGGCATGGGGGTGGAACTAGATGGCCTTTAAGGTCCCTTCCAACTCTAACCATTCTGTGTTTCTATGAAGAAAGGGGAGGAGAAAAGGACCCTGCCTGCTCCTGGGTGCTCCCTTGGGCTGTGGGGTTGGGAGGGTGTCTGCTCCAAAACCCAGTATGGGCTTTTCCCTCCAAGTATTTATGTAATCCAAAGCAAACATGAGTTGGAAATAGTTGAGTGTTTGGTCCTTATGCTGCATGAGCCGGCATGGCGAGTGCTGGCACAGGCACCTGCAGACCCGGGGATGTCCCGAGGTCTCCCAGCCCCACAAGGACACACAGCACCCATGTCAGCTCCCCGTCCACCGGCGTGCCCTGCTTTCCACCAACCACCCTCCTGTGAGCACCACTCTTAGAGCCTGGCTGCCTCTCTGGGTTTACCTTAAGCTTTATTATAAAAATGACGTCCCTAGTAATTTACCAAAGGATTGAAGTAGTAGATTTAAGTTTCACTTTCCAGATACTGGAAGCAACATTATAAAGAAAACGTAAGACTTAATACAGCAAAATACCTTGCTACTTGCTCCCATCTAGCTCAGTCAAAGTTATCACAGCATGCATTAGATGAGCAGGTAATTGCCTTGTTCCCATGGCACAGTCCTGCTGTGGCTGTTCTGGAGGCTCTCTCTCCCGCAGATCCGTGGGGATGCTGCTTTGATGGGATGAAAATGTAGGATTGGTGATGTCCTAGGCATGGTTTCCTTCTGGAAGATATAGCCTAGTTCTAACCCAAACCTTGCTGCTCACTCTAACTGCATGCAAGACCTCAAAAAGTCCTAAGAGTAGGATCTTGGGTTGTATGCATTCAAAAACATCGAGTGGGCATGACCTCCCTCTCCATGGGCTTGTTGTCAAAGTAAGTGGCAGGTCCAGGAGCAATATATTTTGCTTAGACATTTTTATGAGTGTTTCTCCTTCCTACTGCTTGTGCCAGCCCCGAGCACTGCCAGTGCTGCTGTGGACAGCTGTGAGCACCTCCTCCGGCCCCACAGGGTACGCTCACAGCATGTCCACCATAGATCTCCAGAACTTCACTGAGAAGAACCCTTGCTTGGAGGGGATTCTCAGACTTTCATTGTAGAGCTATGGATGTATCTTTTGGAGGGTCTGGCCGCCACCGACTTCTCCTGCTGTGAGATTTAACCTGTCCCAGTTGCTCTCCCAGCCTTGCTGAAGCCATGCAGGGGAGCACTGGGCAAACAGCTAGGAGGAGAGACGAGTTACCAGGGCTCTTCCAAAGATGCTCATTGTGGATGTGAAACTGGGCGACAAGTAAATGCACTGAGCTGCTAGAATTACTCCCTTACGTGTGTGCTGGTTACATTATTTTGCTCAGCAGTAGGATTTTAGGTTACCCCTTGTTAGAAAGCTCAGATTTACAACAGGGCACCTTCCTGGGCTGTCCTCCTATGGGCCAGGAGGGAGAGAAACCACCTTGATTGTTTGGAAATGAAGAATAAGTGTTTTGCATCAAAAAATGATAAATTGAATTGGAAGGCATCCGGGAACAGTTCTGGAGCTACAGATGATGTTTGTCTTGTCAAGGCTGACCAGAAACATGATCTCCAAAGCCAGTGTAATCAAGAGAGGTTCTGGAGAATCCCCTCTCCCTTTCTCCCCTGAGGGGAAGACGTTGGTACGCTGGGGTGTTCACAGGACCACCGAATAGCTGCCACCACTCCCACCTCCACCGAGAAGAGGACAACGAAGGGCCGCTCAACAGGATGTGTCGCGCTAACAGGACTTGTGGCTTCTCACCTGCACATGACACAGGATCTTACATCTGCTCACATCCTCCCATGGAGACACTGCTCATGTCCTCCAGGCAAGACACGTGTCTGACTGCACCAGCAGTTCCCTACCGAAGACTCATGATCTCAAAGGCCCAAAACACGCTGAAAAGCTCATGTCAGCTGCCTGGCCCAGGGGTACAAGCTTGTACTGATTTTGCCTTGTGAAATGGAGTTGCATTGGGGAAAGCCATAGAGGTGATGACTACCTGCAGTAGTCAGCACTGTGGGCAGTGGAGCTACCCTTCACATCTAGGTGGACATGAAATTTTAGGAGCCCACTTTCACTGTTGGTGAAGGTTATGCTCTATGCACCACCCCAGCTGTTGAAGTGGGAGGGCATGAGGGCATGGGAGAAGCTGAGGGGCAGGAAGGCAGGAAGGAGATGGAAAACTCGGTGCCATCAAACTAAAAACTATTGGCAGCGAGCACCAAATCTGCTGCAGGTGTAGGCAGCTATGCACTTGTGACCTCCTGGCAGAAGCTTGGTTTTCAGAAATCACCTGTGTGTCCTGATGGGTGGGTGTACCTTGACCCTGGCATTTGGACATGCTGTGAGCCACCAGGACTTTCTGAGGTCTTGTGGATGGGCACCACAGGTAAGAATGGACCAACCCTCCCAAAAACACTGTGTTTGCTACTGTGATGTAGGCATCATGCCAAGAGACTGGGCTCAAGTGTCCCTCATTCCCAAGGCAGAATGGGGAAAGGTTTGCTGGAGCGCCGGAGTATTTTGTCCCTTGCTTACAGAAGTTGCAGTACTCCAGGATGGAACTATGTAAAATGGACTGTATAAATGTAAAAGGAGATGAAAAATGAGGCTTCACACTTGATGTACTCCCCAGCCACATCCCCCGCCTCGGCTAGGATACGTGAGTAGCGTGTCCCCCGTGATGGGTTTGGAACATGGAGTAGCTAATGCAAGAGACGATCTCTTTTCATATTCACTCGCTATTTTTTCCCAAAGAAAATAAATTTTTTAAGTTAAGTTTTTCACTGTGTCTGTCCTAGAGCATGGACAAGAAAGGTTAGTTATAAATAATGTAGCGCTGCATCCGCTGTTGAGGGGAAGGAAAATACAGGGAGCCTCATAAAGAGAAACACAGCAGCACATCAATGGATGGGGATGAGCCAAGGGAGATGGGGAACCCACCAGGCCACCTAAGCCCTTCTCCTGCCCATGGGGAGAGCTGCCCGTGGACCTCTGGCCAGGCAGCGAGCAGCCACATCTGCACAAGCCGACCTCGACCCTGACAGCAGCTCCGCAGGCTTGTCGGGGCAATGAAAAGTGCAGCAAAGGCGGTTGGATCAAAGCAGCACCTGAGCACAGACACACTTAGTTGAGCTGTGCTCTGGAAAGTACTGGAAGATGGAAGAGGAAGAGGAAGACTGGAAGAGGAAGGTGTCATCTTCCATCCAGCTTTTTAATCAATTCAGCGCATTTTTTGTGTGTGGCAGAGGGCTGACATAGCTGCTGCCCAGCCAGCATGGTGCATCACCCCCATGTCCCCACCGCATGCATGTGCTGCCTGCGTGGTCACTCTGCACCAGCACACTGGGATCAACACCCTGCATCAACACACTGGGAAAAGTTGTGCCTGGGGAGGAACCATCGCTCTGCTGCACTCCCACCTCCAGAGAGCCAGGACAGCTCAGCAATGCAATGCCCTCACTTTGGGGAGATGGACAATGGACCACCGAGCACTTGGTAATTCATCCTTGGGCATCCCAGCAGTGCAAGCTGCACAGAAGCCCTGAAGCTGTAGCCTTCCACCCCTGCCCAGGTTTCCTTGCTTTGTCTTGTCCTTTCATCCCCCCATGCAGAAGGTTGGTCACTCCTCACACAACATGAAGGGGACGACGACTCACCAATGGAGAAAATGATCTTTTGGTGATGGGTGGTGAGATGAGCTCCGCATGGGAAAGAGTGCAGGGGAGGAAGAAAACTGCTGCAGAGGTCACATGGAGTCCAGGCTTCGAAAGGACCATGGGGAAACAGAGTAAGGTGGAAAACTAGGAAGCAGTGGTGGCTCGGCATCCTGGTCAGTGCCTGCCTCCCTCTTTGGGAGCGAGCATGATTGCAGCCTGGAAAGCCACTCTCCATTGGGACTGGTGTTGTGCAGGGCTGCCAGCTCTCAGCAGAGAGTGGTTGCTCATCAGGAATGCCACCTGCCCTGGGATGGGAAGCTGAGATGCAATACACGTATTTGGGATCCAGCACCAACAGTTTCATTGATGGAAACTGTTGTTCAGTTAACTATATACTATTATCATAGAATCATAGAANTGCCCAAAATTGAACACGGTACTCAAGCTGCAGCCTCACCAGCGCTGAGTACAGGGGCACCATCACTGCCCTGCTCCTGCTGGCCACACTGTTCTTGTTACAGGCCAAGATGCCGTTGGCCTTCTTGGCTACCTGGGCACACTGTTGGCTCATGTTCAGCCGGCTGTCCACCAGGACCCCCAGATCCTTTTCTGCCAGGCAGCTTTCCAGCCACTCCTCCCCAAGCCTGTAGCGTTGCCTGGGGTTGTTGTGACCCAAGTGCACTATGTTATGCTGGTGTTCATGAAGTTACTCAGAAAATGAACATGGAAATCCTGAATAATTTGTCGAAGGCAGCAACAATTCATCAGTGGACACTTTGGTCAGCAAGAAGATGGCAGTACTTCCTTGCTGCATATGTTTAATGCTTGGGAGCCAGTGCAGAAGGCCTGGCAGGGGCTTCTTGAGATACCTGCGCTCTTCCATCTCACTCCCCGTGTAAGCTCAGCTCTCTTCAATCCTCCATTGCCCACCCCGTATCCTCCTTTCTGCCAGGGCACCACAGCTTGCTGGGGTTTCAGCTGCCACGTAAATCACCTTTCTGGAATTTTTGGACTGTAGGATGGCTGTGTTGGGCTGTTGGTTTCCATACAGATAAACACAACAGCAATGCATTGGTGATGGTTTGGATATTGCGATGATGCACAACGCTCTGCAACAAAAGACACACATTGCACTCTGCTTACTTTTAACTGAACAACTTTGTGATATCTCTACCTGACAAAGCATCAGCTACCAGGGTATTTAACTTCCCCGAGTTGTCCTTCATGGCTATATCACAACATTATTATTCCTTTAAGAAAGACTAAAACGTGTTTGCCTCCTAACGGCTAATTTCTTCAGCATGTGGTTTCTCCTGCACAGTTGACTTTTTAGCCTTGTGTCATAGAGCACCGGGAAAAAATCCAACTGTTTTTAAAGATTTTTTTTTTTTTCCTCTTTAAGTGGCAAGGTTTTCAGTGAAAAGGTCTGTTTGGGAGAACTCCCCTGCCTACTCTTCCTATGGATTTGTCACAAGAACCACGTTGTGAGCCATGTGGCAGCAATCATAGCATCGCTGGATGGCTGAGGGGGCAGAGACTGCTGCGAACAGTTCAGCCTAGGACTCTGCTCGAGGCAGGGTCACATGCAGCCGGCTGCCCAGGACCTTGGAAATACAGAAAATCAGGATATAAAATTAAACACAGAAAATCGGGGAGTCCTGACGCACTACTGGGGCAGGGCTGAGTGCAGCAAAGTCACCCTCATCATCCTCTTCCCTATCGTGGGCAGCGTAAAGGCTGTCTGCCCTTAAACTGGGGTTGGGAAAGCCGAGGATGTGCGTGGGGCTGGGCTTACTGCCTTTCAGCTCTTTCACACCCACGCCGTGATTCAGAGCAGCAACCTGAATCCCCAACACATGTGAACTCCTCATGGGCCCTGGGATTAAAGGAGGATGCGCGGTCTGTCAGTGGACATTTGTGGTCCTGGGGACAGACAGACACACTGCAGTCAGCAAGTATTTCAGCACTTTGGGGCCAGCTTTGTGATAAATTTAACCTGTCACGGGGAAACGGTAGTTTGGGAGGAAGAAGGTCTGCTTTGTAGTGGCACGTTAAATCCACTGTGGGCATGTGTGCACCCTGCGAGCCGGCGTGCTAAATCATGTATCCAGCAGCAAACTTTAATAGAAGTTTTGAATTCTTTTATTGCTCGGTTTTCCACTTGAAGAGAAACTCATCAAACGGGAACGGCAAGGAGAGCAGAGCACGGGGCAACTTTTAAAAAAAATAGGTCTTCTTTAAAGACGTCACTTGTTTCAACTCTACGGTCTGCAGGCAGGAGCTGGTTTTTCAGATGTCTGCCCGTGGGAGCCCTCCCCGCAAGGCAGCAGACCTTCCCCTGCGTGGCCGGCCGTGAAGCCTCCCCGTGACTCCTGTGCTCCGTGCCACCCTCGGGCTGGAGGTGGCCATGGCTCTGGCTCTCACCCCGCAGCCATTTCTCAGGAAGCAACGTGGTTTTGACAAAGGTCACCCACCCGTTCCCCTGCCATGCCTTCAGCCTGTTCCCTTTCCTCAAATTATGAAATTTGCTGTAACGAAGCAGAAGGGGTTAAGAATGTTAATGAATTAAGGTCATCCCATCTAACTTCTGCAGCCCCTAAGTTGAACTCAGGGACTTTTTAGATGCCAAAAAAACCCCCTGTCTGGTTTGCAAAGAAAGGAGATGGAAGAATCTGATAGGTGAATCATTTGCTCATCCCTTCATTTTTCTTTACCCCTTTACCTGCACTAAACTGGCTCAGTATACTATATTTAATAATTTATCAACCTAATACAACTCATGTATTACTCTTTCAGAACAGTAAAGCAATTACATTTAGCTGGTGTATAGCCTTGCCCATATGGTTCCTGAAGTTACCTAATTACGGTCACAAATCTGAATACCTCAATTTAACTGAGTGCCAGAAATCCTGCTGCTAAAAATGAAAAGAAAGCGAGGTGTTATTCACTTCTAAAGAGCCATTAAGATTGGCTGAGCTGCGCCAATTTATACCACCGAGGCTGTGGCTGTGCATGGCTGTTTCTCTATAGGAAGCTATACGTGTTAGGGAAAGCATCTGCTTTTCTACTTCTGTGCGCGATTATTTTGACACAAAAGAGCATGGAGTACGGACAAATCTATCATTCCTTTTGATAATTTTAATGTATGATTTTTATTTTTAACACCTGGGCTTCTCCAGCTGCATCTTACAATTATTATTACCGTGAGCTGTACTTTTTTTTCCCACTTTCTCTAGCAGACCTATCAATTCTAAGCTGCTTTCTTCCTCTGCAAATTCTTGGTTAATTGAAAATGTCAGTTATTGTATTTGATGATATTTTCTCCGCTGTTCTAACTCTGGCTGTGACAGTGATTGTTGCGATGAGAGACTTTATCCTAAATCTAGTCATAAAGACGCAGTGCAAAAGCCTGAGCTGCCATAAATCAATAAGGGATTCGGGAGAGGTACTTCAGCTAACAGGGATTTAAACTCCAGTTCTCACGCACCTAATCCTTTTTAGGAAAAGTACAGGTATTTTTCCAATTTCTTTTAGTCTTGTTTTTAGTTTCATATATTCTACGTCTCTACCAGTGCTCCTCTTGGCTTCTTACAGAGATAGAGACCCATGAAATTAAAGCAGCCTGTTGAAAGAGCAGACGTGCTGCTTGCAGCAGCCGCATTAACGCAGGGAGTGCTGCGGCTCCGCACTCGGAGCTGTCAGAGGCGCCTGGAAACGGCCGGGGAGAAGATTCAGCTCCACTCGAAGGAGCTGTCGAAGACAGGCAGGTTGCCCAAGCCATCCAGTCAGCCAGCAGGGAGGAACGGGACCCCGAGGAGACCTTGTTCCAGGCCAGGATGAATTCCCTGGAGATGTTCGCTCCTCTGTTGTAGAGCGTACTCCGTTAGATGGTTGGCTTCTAGGTGGTTAAAGTCTGAGGAGGTGAGTCCCTTCCCAGCTTCCTAAAAAAATCCAAGCACAAGTCAAAGATGAAAAAAAACCCCTCAGATATTTCAATTTACTGGCTAAGTTTAGGAAAACGAGTGGAAGGTTGGGAAGCACCAGCGCAGTGGGAGCAGACTGTAGCAATGGGGGAAGCCACTGAAGAGCTGTCTGGGTCAATTATCCAGGCTGTTATGATTAAGAATGCAAATCTGATCCTCTTGGCAAGTCTGATGTGGGGGATTATACGGAGAAACTGTAGGAAAAAAAGAAAAAGTGACAATTGTGGCTTACTTCCTTTAAGATCTGAAAACCCTGAAACTGCTGCTTCCACTGCTGCGTTGGGAAGATGTGGGAGTTACCAGGAAGCATAAGACTCTCTTCTATTCCAGACTTTCAGGCAATGTTCAGCTTAATCAGTACCAGAAAATTAAAGCAGAAGAAAATGTGCAATTGAATTTGAGCAAGGACCCGTGAAGCACTCTTTCCTGGAAGAACAATGACCCTCTCACCATCATCGAAAGAAAAGTCTACCCACGGTATCATTTTTATTCTCCGGCTGCAGACATAACTCACTCTGCATCTCGTCCGAACCTCCTTCCTAATCATCATGAAAGAGGATGACAAGGCACAAGATTATCCTCAAATACGCGCTTTTTCTTACATTTATCTGCCTGTCCTTCATCTGACTAGCAAAGAATGGGTATAGAAAAGAAAAATGAACAAGGAGGGGAAACGAGCACGGGGAGACCAGCTCTGCACTCAGACAGGAACTCCTAATCCACTTCGGTTGTGGAATGGGAATCCTTCAAGTCTCAGCGCCTTTTGGTGCTGACCCATGATATTTAATATTCTCTAAAATCCGTTCTCAGCTGACATCCCTTTATTAGCTGATACTCCTCTTTACTGTCTATAGCCATGAGTTTCCAAAAGTACTTCAGTGACTTAAACTCAGCCACTTCCCAGGAAATTTATGTACTTACGGTGTTTCGAACAGGCCACTCACTGCAGAACTAGGACTTTCCTGTTCGGAGCTGCCCATCCCTTGGTGGGGGTGACCACAGGGCCGGCCGTGGGTGGGTTGTACGGCACGCTGCTGAGGCAGGAGCCTGCAGCAAGTACAGCGGGTTATGGCTTATAAAAAATGACACTGTTAAATGAAGTGAGACTTTGATTTTATGGGGTATGAAATGCTGCTTACATACTGCAGCCTTCAATGGAGATGATCATTAAGCAGCTATTTGCACAAGAAGCTTGGATGAAAGCTGGATGTATGGCTATTTCCCCCAGTCTGGGGATGCGCCACCAGCAGGCAGCACCCGCTCGTCCCCCTGTGTCCTGGTTTGAGGTAAAACAGGACCAATTTTGTTCAGTAACTTTACTTTTTAGCCNAACATGATTCTCAATCTGGGAGCTTGATACAGTTTTGTACATATTTCATTATTTTCTTTTTATTATTTTATTATTAATATTTCATTAAAGTAGTTTAGTTCCTTCTAAACTCTTAAGTCTCTCTTTTTTCTCTCTCTCCTGCCTCCCTTTGGAAGCGGAGCAGGAGACAGAGCATCTGTTGTTCCACCTGATTGGGCCAATCTGGCCCAAACCACGACACCCTGGCAGCACCCGGCCAGCTCCAGACCTGCAAAGAGGGAACTGCTGAAAAAGCAGATAGGAGCGAAGAGTTCCCACTCTTCCATGTCACTGGAGAGGAAAAGCATCCTCATGTCTGCCCAGGCTCCTCTGGCAGATTTGCACAGGTTTTGGAGATGCTCTGTGATTATGTTCACTACATAACCATACGGGCTGCATCCCCAGCAGCATGGGCAGCAGGGCCAGGGAGGGGATTCTGCCCCTCTGCTCCGCTCTGGGGAGACCCCACCTGGAATACTGTGTCCAGCTCTGGGGACACCAACAGCAGAAGGACATGGACCTGTTGGAGCGGGGCCAGAGGAGACAACCAAGATGCTGGGAGGGCTGGAGCCCCTCTGCTG
>VYXH01003293.1:105575-119395 GCA_013397275.1 Burhinus bistriatus
AAGATATTCCTGCCCATGGCAGGGGGTTGGACTAGACGGCATTGAAAGGCCCCTTCCAACCCAAACCATTCTGTGATTCCATGATAATATTGTGAACAATATACGTGTTCATGCAGTGTCCAGAAACCCGCCCTGTGTTGCCTGAACTGCTGTGAGACCAGATGTGGTGGGTCCTGCCCAGTGGCTGCATGGTCAGAGGGACAAGGGGCAGCAAGGGATAGGCAGGACGGTGTGGGGATGAGCATCAGGGGGAGGGCGGGTGGTCTCGGGGTACGGGAGCAACAGAGCTCCTCTGACGATAGAGCAGCAAAAAGGTTCCAGGAGGGCATTTGAGAGAAGAAAATAAAATGGCTTGACCAGTGTCTATGGCAGGTTCTTGCTGAACAGAAAGTATTTCACAAAAAAAACGGAAATTCTGGCTGTATCCAACAGGCGCAGGTGGTGATGCGGGGCTGGGCTCAGAGGCAGGACCAGGGCGGGTTTTGTCTGCACAGCCACAGGCTGACCGCGTGGGAAGAAATACTGCATTTATTACAAGCAAGGGCAAAACTGTGGCCGTGCTCCCGTGGCAGCGTGCGGGGAGCCGGGAGGGCCGAGGGGAGCTCGTGCTGCCCGGTGGGAACGGGCAGGGAGAGGCCATGTCACTGCCCACCGGGACAGGGATGGGGTGGCACAGGGACACCGGGCTCGTGGAGCTTGCACAGAAACGTCGTTACGTAAAATTTGCCTCTCCGATGTTGGCAAGAGATTTGATCCAATGAGAACCTTTATTTTGTTTTGCTTTTCTTGTAACAAACACTATAACTTATTCTCATGTAGCAGAGAGATACCACTCCAGTTTGCAGCGCCTTTGTTAAAGCAAACTCCGTTCCTGCGGGGTTTCCCCGTGGCTCTGACCGAGGGGCCGGGTCGGGCTGGGCATGCTGAGCCCGAGGCTTTGCCAGGCAAAGGCTGGTTTTGTCTCTGCCAAATTTCACTCGAGTTGTTCAGAAATTCATACAGACACTTGAAATATGTGATTAAATTCCCACAGTGACCAGGTTGCCATACCGGCACAAAAGCTTTATTTTAATGTGTTGCCAGAAGTATGAGGAGTCAAGAATTAGGGGAACCTGTAGGTCGTAAGGAAGAACAAAGTAAATAACTGTTTTTGCCTGTCGCCTTACTCTGTCATTGCCATCGAGCTCACCTCTTGCTTTTCATTTAACAGCCACTTACCCATTTCAACAATTTTACTTGTTGAAAAGCAAAGGCGAAGCAAAGGCATCGCTTCCACTCACTGCTACCGTGGCTGCCTCTGCCCCTGGCCCCCGCACCGCACCGCACTGCACCGCACCGCCGCAGGCAAAACAGGCGTCCCGGGGCTCAGCCCTCGGCTGCGGGCACGGCCCCATCCTGCATCCAGCCCTCCGCAGCTCCGGCTGCGCTCTCCTGGGCTCTGGGTATTATTATCCTATTAATTCGTATGTGGTAACCTGACAGTAACATGATTCACAGAGCCAATAACAGTTTTTGATAACGATAATGCAATTGCTAAGCCTGAGTCCTTAACCAGTACAGCTCAGTGGGGAAACATTGACTTCAGATATGTTGTGCTGCTTCAGCTCCTAATAGTCAAAATACTTAATATTGATTTCTTCTTCTTTAAAAAAAAAAAAAAAAAATTAGTCATGGCGTACTGTTTCTTGGCAATTAATGTCTTTAATATATGAAAACACAGCATTGCATTGTGCAGGTTTGACACTTAACCAAAGTAATTAGTGTATGCAATAATGATTCTTACAGTTTTTCCCCACTGTAAGAAATAAAACAACTGTGAATAATTTGTTAAAACCTGGACATCGCACCAAGCTTTTAATGCACATGAGTAAATCAAGTTCTGTCCCATCCTGCTGCTCATCCCACCCGGCACGGAGGAGCGGCAGGTCCCCCCCCCCACACGGGGAGCTGCCCTGCCCTACCCGCTGCCGGCGTGCCGAGCTGGCCGTGCGTGTCCCCGCCGTGGTTTGCTCTGCCCGTGCCACCGGACAGTCTGAAATGGATGATTTTTCCAGTCCTTGGGAACAGGGAAGAGGTTATTTCTTTGCAACAGCCTCCAAAGTCAGGGCTGCTAGCCGGCATATAGCCAAAGGCACCACCGAAAGTCACACCGTGTCCTCGACGTGGGCACGGCCGGCACGTGGGGCACGTCCCCAGCAGCCAAGTGGCGGTGACCCCGTGTGGGATAAGGGACACACCAAGCACCCGGCATCAAGCGCCAAACGAGCCTGTCCCAGCCCCACGGCACAGACAGCCCCTTGCTCGCAATCCCTCTCCCAGGGCAGGTACCATCTGTGGTTCAGTGCCATGAAGGTGCTCTTGAAATAGGATGGAAGCGCTCGGGTGGTCTTTACTTTGTTTAATCTGCCATTCCCCTTTTGAGAAAACCAGGGGGTGTTGCATCCCGTCTGAGCGCAGGTATTGACGAATTCACGTCAAAGACCCCCTCACAGTAAATAGGTATGAGAACCGCAAAAGCCGGATAAAACTGCTTGCCACCTTCGAACGCCTGTAAAAGCACAAACGCAATTCCAGCACGGGGACACTGCCATAAGGAATTGCAGCTCCCAGCGGCGGTGCGATGCTGGGGAGCTCTCGAAGCATCTGTCTGCGGGCAACGGCTTTAAAGTCCCCGGGCAGGACAGATGCTCTGCTCACGGTTCATCCTTAACGCCCGAGTTCACGCGTTTTCATTTCGAAGCAGTTTTTACAGCAGTTCGTCTTGCATGAAAATGGTATTTGTAACAGGCAGAAAGTTTTAGTGTCAGGAGAAATCCTGGTACAGCTGTATTTGAGAAAAGTGCTCCAATCATATTGAATTTTTAAACGGGGGCTGGAACAGCTGGCAGCAGCGTGGGCACCACTGCGGGGAGCCCGCCGGGGTGGAAGTTGTGCGATGCTGAAACACTTTTACCTCCTGCTTGTAAGGAGATCCCAGTCTGCGGGCAGCGGTCCCGTGTAGATAGCTCCCAGGCACGCTGTTAAGGATTTTCCTACTTCTCACAGCAAGTCGCTTCTTTACTGGCCACAGTAATTATAAACATTTTACTTAAAATTTCACTTTCAGTATGTTGGGTTGGGCTTTTTCTATTTAGATGCTACCTGAATGCTTCTGCTTTATTTAGCCACCACGGTTAGTCATTAAATACACTTGATTGCAATGTTACATAGGAAGGGAAAGGTCACCAAGGTGCCAGTGCTCAACCAGAGCTGTGCTGACACTGGGGCTCGTGTCCCATTTCTCCTCCCCATCCCCACTGCAGCTGGAGGACTGCAAAAGAGTTTGGTTCACTCCGATGCTGGCACCGGTGCCTTGTCTTATGATGATTTTTTCCCTTTTGTCCATATTTTTCTTATTTAACGGCACCATCTGAATGATGGAAATTTAGACTGACTTCATACATGGAAACAAATGGGTGAAAAAGCTGCCTTTTCCTTGCCCATTCTGCAACAGCGGTGAGAAAATGCCGTATGCGCTCTCCTGAATCATGCAATCGTGCAATCCAGGCAAATCACGCCTGACAAATTTGGTGGCCTTCTACGATGGCGTTACAGTTTTGGCAGATAAGGGGAGAGCAACTGACATCATCTACCCGGACTTGTGCAAAGCATTCAACACTGTCCCACACACCATCCTGGTCTCTAAATTGGAGAGACATGGATTTGATGGATGGACCACTCGGTAGATAAGTAATTGGCTGGATGGCCGCACTCGAAGATTTGTGGTCAACGGCTCGATGTCCAAGTGGCAAGCAGTGACGAGTGGTGTTCCTCAGGGGCTGGTATGGAGACCAGTACTATTTAACATCTCTGTCGGAGACATGGACAGTAGGATCGAGTGCTCCCTCAGCAAGTTTGCTTACGACACCAAGCTTTGTGGAGCAGTCAACACACTGGAGGGAAGGGATGTCATCCAGAGGGACCTGGACAGACTTGAGAGGTGGGGTCCGTGACAACCTCATGAAGTTCAACAAGGCCAAATGCAAGGTCCTGCATGTGGGTCAGGGCAATCCCATGCACAGATACAGGCGGGGCAGAGAATGGATGGAGAGCAGCCCTGAGGAGAGGGACTTGGGGGTGTTAGTTTTAAACTGAAAGAGGGAAGATTCAGATGAGATATTGGGAAGAAACTGCTGACTGTGAGAGTGGTGAGACACTGGCCCAGGTTGCCCAGAGAAGCTGTGGCTGCCCCATCCCTGGAGGTGTTCAAGGCCAGGTTGGATGGGGCTTGGAGCAACCTGGTCTAGTGGGAGGTGTCCCTGCCCGTGGCAGGGGGGTGGAACTGGATGGTCTTTAAGGTCCGTTCCTACTTAAACCATTCTATAATTCTGATTCTATGAATAGCAAAGGGGATCGTGCAGGGTGGGTTTGGCAGTGGAGGGGCACCTGCCCCATCACAGGCTGGGGCATGGAGATCCCACCATGCTGGGTGCTGAGGGTCACGCAGCCTTCCCAATTGCCCACTTTGGATGGGGACTGCAGCAGCTCCCGAGGCGTGGCAGCGGGGCTCCAGGCTTTTGGGCGCTGGTTGCGTAGCAGCACACAGCCATGAAGGATTGCGGAGCTGCTCCTCGGCCGATGCTCACTCCTGGGTTCATGAGAAAAAGAGCATCATGGATGCATTTTATTGTTCAAGTACGTGCCCATGATTTGACTGGGTTTCCGATGACAAATGACCGCCTCTCTTTTTTAAGGTCCTGCGAGCTGAGCTGCCATTGGGAGGAGGTGTCCAAGTGAATGCCCTGGTGGGGCTGGGCAGAGGGTGGGTTCCAGTGCCATGCTGGGGACCCCTTGGGGAGAGGTGGGTGGGTGGGCGGGCACAGCAGTGCCCTCAGCCACCAGCACATGGGGCTTCCGTCTGTCTGAGCACAACACAAACGTCTGCCGATGGCGAGTAATCTCTGGCATGTTGGGAAAGTTAAGCCCGTAAGTACTGCCCTGAATTAGAGCTTACAAATGAAGTAGCCCTGCTGAGATGAGTAAAGATAATTTTGGTCTCCACGATTAAAGCTGAGAGCAGACTCTGTCCCCAGGAAACATGTCTCCAACCACGTCCCATCGGAGGCAAAGCATCACTGTGACCGCTTTTGGATGCAGCACGCTAGTTATCGGGGGCGGAAGCTGCCTGCAGCCACCTGCCACCGTCGAAGGTGGACTCAGGCTCACTGAACTTCTCATAAAGGAAGTTCTGAAACAAATATGACCCTTTGAGAAAATAACCACAGGATAATGAGGTAAGTAATGTTAAGGAGAAAAAAATAATTCAGTTTTCATTTTGAAGTTAGTTTGGGGTCTACATGGGACAGTAAGTGCTTCAAAGGTGCATCCTGAGTGCTGCTCATCTCCCAGTGCATCTTCTGGCTGGATCTCCCCACCCAGCTCATCTCCTCAAAGTGGGAATAGAAAGGGCAGCTGAAAAAAAGAGAGAAATGAGAAATGAGAAACACTCAGCTGAGACTGTGAAACTCCTCTGCATCTCGTGATGTGATTCCTCTCCCTGTCCTACTGCTGGTCACTGCGTTTAACGTCAGTCCATGTCCTCTTGCCCCTGCATGCTCAGCCTGCATCCTGGTGAGCTCATCCTGGGAAACTGCGATTCCTGTTCTTCTCCTCACCCCATAGCTTTAATATAGACTCTCAAATTTCTGCAGAAATGCCAACACCAAGCTGGAGTCACCTCCCTGCTGCTACCTGCCATCATCTAAGAGGGCTCCCATCCCGGGTGATGAGGTTGGGCTGGCAGGATGCACGGACGTGCCTGGGGTGGCAGACGGTGGGCGCACAAAGGTGGCTGCTCAGGTCCGAACCTGAGGTCCATGGATGTTTCTCCAGTTCTTGCCCCCCATGGTTACACCACTACACGGTAATATCACCCCACTTTTTAGACTTTTTTTTAAAGATGTTAAAATGTGTGGAAAGGCTTGAAAATCTGACCTGCAAACCAAGATGTTCAAAGCCAGAGTGAAAATAAACGGCTCCTGACGGTTGCTGCGATTGTTCTCGGGGATAATGGGAGAGGCAGCACGGGCTGGGGAGGGAGGGCTCTGATTCATAATTTGTCAACCCACAATGTTTACAGTACTTAGGCTGGGAAAAATACCTGTTCACAGAAACGATCCTCAATAGGCTTTGCTTTCTACTTACTGCCATTGCTTAGTAACAGCTCTATTTTTAAATGCTAAGAGGGTATTAGACCAAAAAAAAAAAAGAAAGTTTACTCAATCTCTGATCTAACGGGCGTTAAACTCAGCGGGGACGTGGCTGTGGGCCTGGGGGGAGCTGGCCTGAGCATGGGCGGGCTGCGGACACGGGGAGCCCCGTGCTGGCGGGCCAGGGGCTGTCGGTGCCAAGAGCTGCCCCCACCAACCTTCAACTCTTCCACTAGAGTTTTTTTTAAAAAGAATGAATAGAATCTGCGCACTCCTCAGTGTCGTTAGCTCATGGTGACCTCCTGGTAAATCCTGTCGAAATGAGTGATGGGATTTCCCTAGTGCAGGTGAAGGTGGGCTGATGAGGAAGGAGAACGTGGATGTAGGGAGTTGAGTTTGGGAAGCAGGAGTCGGGGCTCTTCGGCTGCCCTCCTTCCCCGGGTCATCTGCTCCACCCCAGCGTCCCTTTGGAAAGAAACCTCTTACAGCTTCTGCTGAAGTGCATTTCCAGGAGTATCCAAATCTCCTGAAATACTGTCCCGATCAATTGATTTGGGAAACGGCTCTTGCAAGTCCTGTGGAGTTGGGAGCACAGCCCATCCATCCCGCTGCCCCACAGTGGTACTGGGACGGTCCCAGCCACGTCCTGCCTGCGTGATCTTCCCTCACTAGCAATATCGAGACAAACGGGGTGAGCTGTTTTGGACTAACCCCTGTGCCCGGTCCACCGAAGCTCATGGAGAGTTAATTCACTTCACTGGCATTTGCAGCGGACAGAGTATTTTCCTCCATCCAGGTCTAATGATCAGTGTTTATTAGTTCTTTTCCTTTCTTGAGGATACAGCAGATAAACCCATTGAAATCCCTCAGGGACATAAATGTGCCTGGCCAAGGGAGACCCCAGTGCCAGTGAAGAGTTGGTATTTCTGCTAACAGGTTGTCCCTAAAGACTCGTGCCACCATTACCTATTGTTGTATTTTTAATCTATTTATGTAAGGGATATGGTATTAAATATGTGCAAAACCCCAATTGTTTTGTGGCTGATTAAATGTCAAAACAAGGCTCAGGGTTTTGGTAACTGCAAAGCCATTTACTGTGTATACCTTTGACTGCCGCGAATACCATTCCTGCTGCAAAATGATCATAATAAGAAAGTAATAAACCAGAACATAAGTGGCTGCTTTATTTTTCGAGATATCCCGGTGACGCTGTTTTGGGAGCCCTGCCAGGCTGCAGCTGCCTTCTGCTGCCGGCTCCTCTCCTCCCTGCCCGCGGAGGGTCCCTGGAAGCCCGGTGCCCCGCTGGGAAGGGGAACCTGTGCACAGCAACTACTAAAAAACCATCTACAGAGAGAAAAGTAGGGTGAGTTACCAGATACCCGGGATCCCAGAAACGATTTAGAGCATTTTTTGTAGCTGTGAATAATAGTAAGACGTCAGGAAAATACGTATTTTTCAAAATAATGATGAAAGGTATGTTATGAACATACCTGAGTGTGAAAATTGCAGTTTCCCGGGACATTTAAAGCCAGAGTCGCCACAACAGTGAACCTTTATGGAGGAGTAACGCTGGATCACCCGGTAGACGGTTCACATTGCTCACGGCTGTGAAGAAACAATTGCTCTTGGATGTAATCTGCAACTCGTGGTGGCCTTACCACCAAGTCCTCCTTTGCGGCATTTCTTTCAGTGCAGCTTTTGTGGGCTCCCCCTTACACACACGTTTTGCTCACCAGCATGTGGCTGTGCATCACCAGGGACCCGCTGGTACCCCGCCAGCCCGAGCGCACGGCGGGCTCCGCGCCGCAGCCTCTGGACGACTGGCACCGCCTCCCCTCCTATCGCCACACCAGTCCGTATCTGGCGCAGGATTATTATTTATCACTAATTTTGTCTTGCCCGTTGGGATCCGCAGCATTTCGGGGCTGGAAGCCCATCCGTGGTGGGGGTCTGGCGCCAGCACCTGCCGGCATCTCTCCCTCCCGAGCGCCTCGCCTACACAGCATATATTTTAATTTTAGAGGTAGAAAGAATTCAAGCATCTTAAAGGTCAGAAGGATATGAAACAGGGAATAAACACAGACTGTTTCTGTGAAAATATAATGGAGCACATGGTGAGTATTTGTTGCTGCTGCAGTATCTGCAATGTATTTTTGACACAGGCTTGCTGCAGAGTGCAGCCCACTGCAGCAAAGGAGGGAAGTCGAATTTTCTTCCTTCTGCGCTCGGCGGAAAGCGCCGTGTGTGTGCTTTGATGAGAGGTACAGCAAAAATGTAATAGCCAACAACTTTGCCAGCACTGACAGAAAACACTAGTGGGAAGCCTCTGCATCAAAGCAATTCTCATTTCCCCATGTTCGCAGCGGAGTTAGGAATGACCTTCATCTGCTCTTCATACAGGCGGCTCCGACAGGGAAAGTCATGCATGAATTGTGGCAAATTTAGATGAAATTATGGATTTGAGAGACAGCTGTAATTAGGTTTGAAGCAGACATTTAAATACTTTTTGCCGGATCGACCTAGAGAGCTCAGCCTTCTCCAGGGCGGAATTTAAATAGTAGCGAAGGCTTTTGTGCACCAGCTGAACATCAGACCTTGGGAGACAGGTACACGGCTCGGAGGAAAACAAAATGGAAGTGAGAGAATCAGTGATTCTTCTGACCACAGCCCTGAATGTTCTTTAATGTCCCTTCCAGCTCTGACCATTCTACGATCCCAGGACCCCTGTGGTCAGCACTGAACGTCCCGGTGGCCCCCCGTGCGTTGCCTGCAATATTAACATTTAAAAAAAAACATAATCTGAAAGCAATTGCAACATCAGGAGATGAATTAGTGTCTGGGCTCACCTCGGCACTGTTCTAGCCTGACCCGCTCCAGGGTAGCAGGAATGGGACGGGACTCTCCTAGCGAATATCAAGTTGGATGGAGGTTCAGCTGCTCAGGGTGGAAATCACCTGGGAATTGACACCGGGCACGGGGGAGCTATGAATTCCCGTGGGAAGCAGCCACCGGCTGCACCGGCTGGGTTTCCCTGGGGTGCCTGGGCTGCAGCCCCGGCTGGCAAATGCCAGGAGCATGATCCTCCCAGCACCCACGGAGGTGTTCCAGCTCTCCCAGTAGGGAAGAGTGAGCAGTTTAAGATGCCTGGTCGTCATCTTTTATAACAGGTTTCTAAAGTACTTTCTGATAACATAGATTAAATAATTTCACTATTAAGGAGAAGAAATGAGTTGTTCCATTTTGAAAAAGGGTTATAACTTCTGACGTTATAGCCTGCTGATGTCATACGCTTAAGAAAAGTTAAATTTTTCTGTTACCTGATCCAACGTAATTCCCATTTTTTGACCTACTACAGGCCGCGGGGATGCAAATATCCCAAGTTATTCTAGCGAGTTCCTCAGTGCCAATCGTCCCTCACTCCTTCTCTCTGCTTGCAACCCATTTTTAACATCAGCCCTTGCCAAAGTCTCATGTAACTCCTGAGCTTCTCAAACCCGCAGCCTGCCCTTAGAGCTCGCTGCAAGAGAGGGACACTCACAAAGTGCTGACACAGTTCTTGGCGTCCTCCTGATGCAAGAGCTTTTGCAATACCTCATTCATAACGATCAAACCCAAGCGCGTCCCGGAGATCAAGAGTGAGGGTGGTACCCGGTGGCAGCCTGCTCTTCGGAGGGAGGAGCTGCACGGGGCAAGGCAAACTTGGGATGGAGTCTGGCAGCAGGCTGTTTTTTGGGTTTCTGTTAAGATTTTTTCTTCCTTTTGATCATACTATTTCACAACGTCTCCTAAATTCTGTGACAATCAGGAGGGTGCAAACAGTTCAGGTGAAGTCTGTTCCTGTCACCTGCTCCTTCTCCCTACTGTCCCCCATATCAGAGCTCCATCACTGTGCCCACCAGTTTCTTCCACAGACAGAGAGATCTCAGAGCCTTTTTCTTCAAAATGCCAGAAATCGGGCAAGCTCCTGCTGCCTCCCAGCCACACGCGTCTGCCTTCCCTTTCCCGGGAAGGCCAGGAGCGGCAGGTGGCAGTGGTGGTGGCAGTAGCAGCAACGGTGGTGGTGACAGTGGCAGTGCAGCAATGTGTTGACTCTTGACCCACACAAGGATGCTCCCATCCCATCCCATCACTTCCCATCCCTTCAGGTTTTGCTTTTCTCCCCAAGAAGAAGGTCCATTATTGATAGTCCATGTTGTTTCCAAAGTTATTGACATTTTTTGCCAGACGCGGCACTGACAGGTCCCTTAGACGCCCAACCTGGAACCACCGTTACCGTCTCGCAGCACCCAGCTGGACTTCTAGTTACTGTCCACCATTGGACTACTTAGAAGGTGACCTAAAAACCAGCATCCATCTCTACCACCACAGCCCATGACTCATCTGCTCTTCTCAGTCTCAAAATTAAAGTTTCCAGAAATGGAGATTGCCATTGTCTGAGAATAGATAAAGTAGCACTTGAGAGGACTTAGTACAACCAGAAGGAAAAAAACATATTGGGACTTCTACAGGGAAAATTTTCAAAGCTGTGTAGCACCACCATTTATTAAATATAAGGAACTGTGTCCTTAATAACTGTTCCTTCTCTGTATTTTACAGACTTTTTTAAAAATGAGAAGAAAAAATAACTTTATTTCAGGGTTATCAGTCTTAAGGATGTGCTCTGATTTACCACGTCATCTTCCCAGCCAGTGTGACTCCAGCAGACACTAGTGACCCCAAACCTGCGGAACCCCCTTAAGGAATGCATCCAACTTTCCTATAAAATTTGCTGAAGGAATTTCAGGATTCTAAAGCTTTCCTTAGCCAGGTCTACAAATGAATAGAAATCAGTGTGGAGGGGGGTTATTTATATGGGCATGCCAGTGGCAATACATTTAAGTACCCATGGTGAAGGCCAGGCTGCGGACCTGTCCAATTAACCAACTTTAGTTTTGCACTGAGCAGCATTTAGGGATATCCCTGGGATCCACATTTTTTCAGAAAGCGAGTATTTTGGCCCGCCCTTTGTTTGCCTTGGTTTTCATGTCTCCACTGGAGTCAGTGGAAGTGAAACCACTATGAAACTCCTGTAAGACTGGGGGAATCAGGGTTTTAAGTTGAGCAACGATTCAGGATCCCTGATGGTCTTTCTGGGATGTTCAACCGCTTCAGTGTTACCCACAAAGGGGAGCAATGATGCGTACACCCCAATAACCGGTTAAGAACAGTATCAGGCTTCTCCCCGCCACCCTCGTGTCCCCCCGCAGATGGATGCCGCGTCCCAGCCTGACCAGCTGCTGCTTCACCAGCAATCGCCCAATTCCCGGGGAGGTTTCACTGCTCCCGCAGCACCGGGCAGCGCAGCGGCTGCTGGCACACAGCAAAGTTTCGCAAAAATACGAGACCTTCCCTGTTCGGACACGGCTACCCGGAGTGGCTCGTTGTGCCAGCGACAGCAGAGAGCGACTGCCATCGTCTCGCAGAGCGAACCGCACCGCGAGCCGTCCCCAGCCTTTGAAAGCGTCTGCATTTTTCATTTTTTTTCCCCTCTACGAGGAGGACGCAGGGAAAGGCGTTGGGATGGCTGGAGTTACAGGTACTGCTGCCATTCGGAAACTGTCGCTCCCTCGCTGCTCCTGGGCCATCTCACTGTGGGGAGGGATAAGCGGGTCCCACGCCGCAGCCCCCGGCTTCGGAACCAGAGCGGTTGTCCCCGGGCTGCCGCAGGCAGGGGTGGCCTGGGTCCCACCTCCCACCGCACACCCGCGGTCCCACGCTGGCTGCCACCTCTGCAGCATCTTCCCCGAGCGCTCCCACCTCTATATGCACAAAACCAACCCGGGAGCCCATTTCAATGATTAGTCACAGACAAGGTTGATGCCAGAAGAAAGGAAAACCCTCTGTACTCCTAACGCCGCCATTGCCAAGGCCACCGCCGCAGGAGGCACAGGAAGCTCTCCAACACATGCTGCTAAAAAGACAGGAATTTGGGCACCGTGTCTGAAAGGGGACAGGCTGGTGACACAGGTGGGAATCTCAGCAACCTTAAGCAGGAACCACAGCCCAGTCCAGAGCTGAACCTGCCTCCCACACCGTGCCCCAGCCATTCCCTTCCCAGGCCCCGGCTCATGGAGTTTTTGCCCCCTGGAAAAGGTTCCCACCTACCCCTGTCCTTGTGCAGCTCCCCCATGGCACAGCCCTGTGTTTCTCCCACTCCACACGTGTCTTTACTGGGGAGAAAGATCTGTCTGTATTTTGCAGGTAAGGAATAGACTCTTCCAGGGTTTTTCCAGTTGCAAGTCTTTTTGCCCTGCAAAATCTTGGAGATGTTTATCAGGAACATACAGGAAGGGAGAACTCCCCGTTATAACACACACACCCCCCCCCATATCTCACGCTACAGTGGACCTCCTAGGAGACAAATTTCCACCACCTGCCTACCAGAAGCCATTCCTGCCCTAGCCATCGCTCCCATGCAGACTGCAGTTCGCCCTCTCCGGTGCGCACAGCACCCGATGCGTACCTGCATTCGGCTGGCACCGGCTTTATGTGCCACTGGTTATAACAGCAAAGGCTTCTTCTCTTCTTTGATGTCTTTCTACTGAAAGAATATTTTATTTCATGGTCATTCCTTGCTGGAGGCAGGTAGCCCCAAGGGTGCCGCAGGCAGGAGTCGGGCTGGTGCCGTGCCAGAAGCCGAGGAGGCTGTGGGTGCTCGCTGGCATCTCTGGGGAGATGCTAACATTGAAGACCCTGCCTCATTTCGCTGCTGAAATCAAACTAGTGAACACCCACTCCAAGCAGTACAAAAATATTGGTGGAGCAACACTCTTCTGAGCCAAATTTCAGTTCCCACTCTGGAGCCGGTGAGAGGGGGAAAGTCTGGGAGCAGCCCGGGCTGGCCTGTCCCCAGAGCAGGCGTTCCTGCACCAGCGATGGGGAGAGGTTATCTGCACCGAGGGATTAGCAGCGTGGAACAGGGATGGAGAACTTGTTGCTGGTATAAACCCTTCTGTGATCCTCTTCCAGCTTTCCCTCTCTGATGCCGGGCAGATCCCACGGTGCGGGAAGAGCAAGGTGACAACCTCACATGGCACAGAGCAGGCAGGCTGTAATGCCACCCTGTCACCGAGGAAATCATGTGCCATCCTCACGGCCTGCCCAGGAGCCGTGCTCGGCAGCGGCTGCCCCAGCAGCTCTGCACGGGGGAATGGCAGCGGTGGCCAGCAACCGGGGCACAGCGAGGACCATGGCTGCTGCTGCGAGTTCTGCTGCATTGGGAAACAAAGAGTGACACCAAACAAGCAGAGCAGCACCCGCACTTGCCAGCTGCACCAGCTGCTCTGCAGAACAGCAGGAGAAGCTGCAGAAAGCCCAGCGGCCGACAGGTCCTCAGCATCGCTCCCAGGTAGCGCACAAATGCAAGGGCAGGTCAGCTAAGGGGGGCGGAGGTCTGCCACCCACACGCCTGCCCCTTTCCATACCACCGTGGCTGGATGTTACCAGTGATGGAGGCCAGCCTCCACTGGACGTTCCCCGCGATGGAGGCCAGCCTCCACTGGATGTTGCCGGCAATGGAGGCCAGCCTCCACTGGATGTTCCCCGCGATGGAGGACAGCCTCCACTGGACGTTCCCTGCCGCTGGGGGCAGGC
>VYXH01003293.1:120459-135693 GCA_013397275.1 Burhinus bistriatus
GCAGGGGCCGCCTCCCCCCGCTCCCCGCAGCGAAACCCGCCGGTTTTGGTGTATTTTCGCCGTCGTTCCCGTCAACCCGCCTGAACCCAGGCAGCGGGCTGGGCGCAGCCCTTAGGAACGTTCCGCCCCTCGCCCGTTTTCGGTGTCCCCCCTCCCCGGGGCTGCGGCAGTGTCGCCCCGGCGGGGATGTCGCCGCCGTTCCCACCGCCCGCGGGGCTCCGGTGCTGTCGCCCCCTCTGCCAGCGCAACGCCGCCTTTGGAGCGCGGCCGCTTTGGCAGGCGGCTAGCGCCGGCTGGAAGTTAGTCGCCCAGGGGCTGGGGGAAGCTCAGGGCAATAGGTGGGAGCGCATCCCCGCTCCCGGGGAATTGGGGAGAAGCTCCCCCAGCGCGGGGGCTCGGGGCTGTGCCACCCCCTGGGCCGTCTCCCGGCTCGGCACCCCCGTTCCCCCCGGCGTGTGCCCAGCGGGGCCAGGGAACGGCCGGGTTTGCTCCTCATTTCTGTCAGGCCGGAGCGGGGAAGGGTTGATGGCCGTGACGGCGCTGTTGAAAGTTCCTTGGTTTTTTGGGGAAATAAAACTGATCCGTGCCCTGGGTATTTTGGGTATGCCCATCGCTCCAGTTAAATCCCTTCATTTTGCTGTTGTACGTCTGTGATTCATGAGCTAAAAGCTCCGGCCACGTGCTGTTCTAGGTTTTCACCTCAGGTGTTCTGAGTAATTATAATCCTTAGGAGCAGATGAAATATAAAGCGTTTTCCTCATCGTTACATGACGAGAGAAGTGACTTAATCCGGTGGGTTTTGCCCTTAACGCATCTGCTCGCTCAGATACTCGACAGAGGATGTATGCTTGCCATGGCAACCTCCACCTCGCATATTACAGCCACTTTTTTGGAAGTAGCGAGACCTGTTAAAGAAATAGGAACAGCTGATTTCAGAATCTACATAATTATAAAGAAATTGTGCATCTTGGAAAACATGACCTCTTTTTCGAGAATATGAATGTTGCTTCAGTTCATAGGTGCGGGGAGGGAAAGGGAATCAGCCTCCTGAGGAGGTCGTGTATGATTTTTTTCATGCAACTGCAGTGAAAGAAGGTTTCTTCATTTTTCGTACAGTATTAATTACTGTCATTTGTTTCAAGACCGTATTAATTTAATGATCTTATAATCAAATATCTTGATGGGTCGTGTTAGCTTGATGTCCGTGTGAACTTGAACCTTTGCCAGTATTTGATGTGTAAAACTTTTTCTTTGCTAAAACAGTATTTTATTTTTTTAAAAAATTATCTCTCACAGAAGGAGCTTTTCTGTGTGTTTCTGTTAACCAAATAATATGAAATACTTTAAAAAAAAAAAAAAAACGGTTTGACATGAAACCAGTTTTTGCAGTTGCTGAAGTAACAGCAATCCTCACTAATTGCCGGCTGGATGCTTCGCGAGCAGGGAGCAGCAGGTCGGAAGCAAACCCCGCTCGCTGCGAGGAGCCGGGCTGGAGGCGGCCGCTGGGACGCGGCATGACCGGTGCCTGCTGCACTTGTGGGAGCCCGTCAAAAGGAGGAGTGGTGCACGGTCATGAGCAAATTCTTCACTCCTTGGTCCCACAGGAATTTATAAATGCTTCTTAACATTCATTAAAAATTTGTTAAAGTCGTAGCTGCTTGCAAAATGGGATTTTAAAAGGAAGGTTGTCCATTATCTCTGGAATATTTCAAGACAGCAGCGCGTGCACGCTGTTAAAGCCACCCAGCTTCAGATTAATGAGGAATTAACAGCCCTGAGGTATTTGCGTCTGTGCAAAGCTTCAGCTGCGTGCATTGATCTTAGAGCAGAGATGCCAGTAATGCAAAATACGGCAGAGCATCGGACTTCCTCATACACCCAGAAAACGGGGATTAACCCGCATCTCAACGTGGCCAGCAGATGCCCCCGAGGGCGAGCAGGCTGCAGCTGCGTGGTGGCAGCCCCAGCGCCCCGCTGAGCCACCCCGGGCTCTGCACTGTCCCCTGTGCCTGCCCCAGCCACCGCTGTGCCGCGGGGTGCTCCGGCAAACGCTGGGAGCTGCTGCCCAGGAGGGGCCATTCGGTGCCTGGGATCACGGATAGGAGTGGGAGACCCATGTGCAGCAAAGGTTTCCCAGTGCTCCAGACATGGTGAATTTTAGCCTACTAGACATTCCAGTGCCCCAACCCCTACCCCGACCTGCTGGAGGGTGATGGGTGAGCGGTGGCTCCATCCCCGGAGCGGCGCAGAAGCCCTGGCTGTGGTCCTGGGCAGCCTGCCCTGGGTGGCCCGGCTTGGGCAGGGCTTGGACTGGTGACCTGAGAGGCAGATCTTCTGCAAGTGGGTGTAGGAGGACGCGCTTCCCTTTAAATAAGGGTGTGCGAATCCATCGGACCGATCACCGGCACTTTGAAAGTCCGCTGGTCCGCTAGATCGGTGTCTGAAAGCCCACACCGATTACCCTGTAAAGTGCAGCGTAGAAAACTGTCCCAGAAGTAGTCAGTGCTACTTTAGAATATAAATTAATGATCTCGGTAGATCTCAACTGGGCACAGACCAAGCACCAAAATGTTGTATTAAGCCCTATTTAAAGATTCGTAAGAGCCACCATGTGTCTTTGGTTTTCATCTCAGCTCTCTCTAATTTTAGCGTGGTTTCTGTAGGCTTTAATTTGCCGGCACGGCAGATTGCATCAAATCCTAGGACAAGTCTTTCAGAACTGTTAGCTTTTTGTCGGATCTTTTTTTTTTTTTTTTTCTGGGAATGCAGCAATTTGTTGATGGCAGAGAAATCCTCCGTGCGTTGCTGTGCATCTTGGCTGGGCAGCTGTACACCTCTTAGCCTGACCTGCTTAGAAGTTACGGAAGAGTCAAAGGTGGCGAGGGGGAATGGTCAGGAGGAAGGACGCGTGGAAGGAGCTGTGAATTAGGCTGGGTGCAGCTTCGTGTGAGAGGTCTGGCAGCCCCGGGGAGAGGCTGCCACTGGCAGTTTTGTAGCTAAGTGCGAAATTAGGGAAGTAAAGGAGCGTAAAATCCGTGCAGCTCGAGAGGGGCTCCGGTGAGGTGGAGCAAGTGAAATGTTAATGGAGCAAGTTACGGTGAATAAAGAAGGAAAGGAAGCCATAAGCTCAGGAAGGCTGCTCTTTTTTTATTACAAGGAGGAGAACATTCTTCATCCTTTAGCTCACTTGTATCCAGAGTGAACGACTGTATAGCTGCAGGAGTTTAAGCTTATTGGAGGGAAAATGCTTCTTTTTCCTCCCCTCCCAAATATTCTGCTGGGGAAAAGAAATGAAAATGAGAGCTAGTACAAAGAAAATCTGAGAAGAGAAAGTTTAACCTTTTATAAGCGTAGGAGGCAGCGGACAGTGTGCAGAAAAAACCTGAATCTGTCTGGTTTGGGTGAAGGACAGCAATACTGGTTATGCAGGGTCGGTCATCAAGATGTGGGACTCCTGTGGGTCTGGGCTTGCTGTGCGAATTCCCATGGATGGGAAACAAACACTTTTTTTTAATGTCACGTAAATTGCCAGTCTCTACTATTTTTTCAATGATGTACTTAAGATGTAAAGACACGCTTGTGAAATCTTTGATGCTTAGTTTATCACTGAAGTTTGATGCTTGGAAGATATGACACGGACTATAAATAGAGCAATCAATAGAGCAATCTTCCAGGTATGAAACGCGTACTTAGAGAGCATTTTGATAAACAGAGATCCGCGTGAGCTCAGAAGTTCATGCTGTCTGACACCGCGAGCAGCGGAGCAGAGTGTGCCCGACGGTGGGAGTCGGCGGGCTGTGGGCACTGACCTCAAGTCACGTAGCTGATGCTCCGTTCCCTGGAGAGTGCTGCTCCAAAGTGCGGAATCGAGCGGAATTTAAAGCTTTGGTTGACTTGGCTTGTTTTTCAGCTGCCGATTTTAAAATCCTGCTTTGTTGTTGTCTTTTTTGGTACTTCTAAAACTTTTACTGCAATTGACTTAGGGAAGATTGTGGAGGAAAGATGATGACGTGCCAGGAGAAAGATGGCATGCCAGGAACTGCTCTGAGGAACCCGCTGTCGTAATGGATTTATACCGTACCCGCATTACGTCAGGAGTTAGGCGAGAGGCCATCGTCAAGCTGTCCTTCCTTTCTGCAACTTCCATGGTTTCTTCTGTAGTCGGTGCTGGGTTGTGGTCGGAGGAGAAGAAGCCCTGGTGGGAGCAGAGCCGGGAGGCTGGGAGGAGATGAGCGGAGCTGGCAGCGGGGAAGCCTGGGTGCCATTGGTGGCCAAGGAGCTGAGTGGTGGCTCTAGGTCCTGGTGGCAGAGCAAGGGGTGGCAGCAAGGCCAGGAGCTCTGTCTCCAGCTCTTCCCCACCAATCCCTCCCACTGTCTGCTTCTCTCTTGTGTCACTTTATCCTCAAATATATTTAAAAAACCCAACATTCAAACGCCATATGTTCAGTTTTCAACACCACGTTCCCATCTTCTCCTCATTGCCATCCTCAGTGTTTGACCATTGAAGCAAAGGCTCTTCATCCCTGGTAGATGCTTTGTGAGACGTTTGTGGTCCTCGTTACTCCTGACAAAAGGGCAGTTTGAGGGGCTGGAGCAGCACCCTGACAAGAGGGACACGTGGGGATGGTTGCAGAGCAGTGCCCGGAGGCAGGCTGGGGGCGCTGGCGACGAGATGGATGAGGTTGGGGAGGGGAACGCGTCACCCCAGCGGGAAGGGGCCTCTGTGTACCTGGTGGGCAGCTTCACTCCGTAATTAGCATAAAATCTGCTAAAGGTGTTGTTTGAGTGGTGTCGAAACCTCTTTGTACCTTGTGTTTAATTTTGCCTCAGGTATTTGATACACTGATCAAACCGTATGGTGCATGTGTTAGGCGTTTCCACCTCTAGGCTTACTGAAGCTTTAGCTGTTGTTACAATAAAAATTCTTAAATTTTAAAGCCTGAGTACTAAATTGGTAGCTTTCAGCAGTTCTCTAATTATGTGAGACATTTTTTGTACTTAACAAATGGTTCTTATTCTTGCCAGCACTTCAGCCCGGTGTTCTAGGACTGTGGGTGTCAGGGAACAGAACATATTTCTGTGTCTGTGAATATGATCCCACACGTTGTCTTAAGTGGGAAAATGTTCACAGCCCTTATATGGCGAGGGATTTTTTTTTTTTCCTAAATCCATCAGTGCTTTCTCCTGCAGTAATAACGCAGTTTTATCTTCCTGGTGCTTTGTAGGCTGGATATTGATTATGAACCAGAGATATGAAATGGTCTTTCTTTTTTTTTTTTTTTTGCTGGCAAAAGTATCCTGCAGTGTAACCTCCGCTGTCTTGTAAACCATGCAGAAATTGTTTCTAGAAATGGTTGATGGTTTTCAACAGCTGATCAATCTATAGGTGCCAAACTAATAGATAAGTACCCGCGAGCAGCAAGGGTGCTGCTTCTGCCTGGCGTTGTGCATCTCTTCTTCCTCTTTGCTGTGAGTTTACACGCTCCTCCTCGTGTTCGGCCGTTTCGACAGCAGCGTTGCAGTCTCCTGACCGTGCAGGCAGCCAAGCACTGTAGAAGAAGCTAACATTTCTGCGTGTCACGGCACGGTGACATACTGCACAGCGATGTGCCATGCTTTCCAGTCGTGTGCCAGAAGGTTTCTTGCCACGCTCTGCGGTGAGACTTGTGAAATTCATGAGTTACCAGAGCACCTCGTGATGTTCTGAATGAACGTCGGTGAGAGGCTGGTTACAAGTTCGTGAACGTATGAAATAAAGGGTGAAGAGTTCTTTAGGGTGGTGAAAGAGCAGCATTACCCTCAGATGGATTTTGTTGGGGAATGCTCATTTTTGCATTAGATATTCCTGCCCAGTGGCGTAACACCCCCAAAATCCTTTTGGTTTGTGACAGGAAGGCTTTGTAATGCTCGTGGTTGTCTGCAGGAGGAGGAGGAGGTGTGAGCCTTCGTCCGTGCTGGTTGCTGGGAAAGCCGGAGGTTGAGGCTGGAGGGGAGGATGGACGTGCTGCAGCTGGAGCTGGCAGGAGCCCTGCCGTGGTAGCTCAGTGGTGTGGCATGGTGCCACCTACGTTTAGAGGCTCGTTGCCACACAGATGTTTCGGTGCAAAGCCTGTGTGGTCACCCAATCTGGAGGACCATCACCCAATATAAAGGGCTCCCAGCTAGTGTGCACAGGAGGGAGGGAAGAGTAGTGACAGGAGCATGGATGCTGTTATCTGTGGGTGAGCAATGTCATCTCGTGAGCTTTCATGATAGCCCTTGTTTTGAAGGGCTGTAGGTGTTGGCCCCCTCCTGCATGAGTGCATGGCAAGAAGGGAAGGAGATGGCCTAGTGTGGAGGCATGGAGGAGTGGGGATCTGTGGGGATCCATGGGGATCTGCAGGGATCCGTGGGGAGAGGAGAGGGTCAGGCAGATACTGGGAAGCAGCTGGAGATGCAGCCTGAACAGGGGGTCCAGGATCCTCTTGGACTTCCTGGGCTGATGGTCACATCCTGCGTTTCCTTGGTGGTCTTTGGGTATCTTCTTCCATTTTTCCATCCATGCTTTGTCCCGTGACAGATGAGAAAATGTTGCTTCAAAGGCTTGTCTTGCAGAGTGTCCTGCACCTCTGCGTCCTTGTAGGATAGCACCAGGCACCCGCAGTGACCTGTGTCATAGGAGGAGGGTCTACCAGATCCTATCTCCGGCTCCGTGGGAAGGACGTGTTTGTCTGATGCACAGCAGAGGGTTGTGCCTGGCTCCGGTGGCCGAGGGAGCCGCGCTGTGCCACCTGCGTGGAAGCACGTCGTCCCCTCTGGGGTCTGAGCTTAGCAGAGATGCTACTGTTGATTCATAGATCCGTTCGTTGCCTCATGAATTAAGAAAATGTTGTAATCCTGTGTATCAGCAGGAAGATGAATCATTATAGTACGGAAATTCAGTTATGATCGATACTAATAACATCCCAAGGTTTAATAATTTTCTTGAAAGTTCTAAGGCTGAGCAAAACTTACTTATTTACCCAGGTGACTGTTTTAATTTTTAAGGCGGCGTTAAACTATCAAAACAAAATGGATCAGAAATGCTGTGAAAGTCTGTATGATTTTCAGTATCTTCTTGATGCGACAGTTAAGTAGAACTGTCTCTTGCTTTCTGAAAGGATGAAGCAATAGGAGTTTTCAGGCAAAATCTATATTTGGAACAGTATTTTTTACCAAATACTTAACAGAATAACAGTTTATGTGAGAAATGCTGGAATGTAGATACATTGTATTTGTAGCCACATATTGATATGGTCTATATAACAAACTGGTTTGTGGTTTATAAATGTCACCTAGAACAGAAGATTTGGCTCAGAACTATCTCCGACAAAGGCAATCCTCGTGGACTGTCACAGACTTGGACCCTGCCAGGGGCTTCTGCCTCATGTGCCGTTTTGGGGAACAATGGTCTTCGTGAAATTTGAGAAAAAAACCCTCACTTAATATGCATGCATTTGTAAGAATTTTTCTTAGTGCCATAAAATATGGTTTTCTTTATTTGTTGTTGCATGGTTGCAGATGCTGCAGTGTTTTTTGAAGTACTGAGGGTTTTTTCCTAGTAAAGCCACACTTCAGGATTCCTGCAGAAGTATCTGTGGAAGAGGCCATGCTAAAGAAGTGAACACTGACATGCTTGCCTCTGCTAGCACATCAGCTTTCACATCTGTGCACAGAAGCTCCTTTAAAGTGTGTATTTCTGTGCGTTTTCCAAGGCTAACCGGTGTCTGTGTCTTCATTCTGCCAGGGAAAGGCACTCTTTTTAATGGGATGTCATTAACACTCTGCTGCCGAAGGATTATTTCCATTTATAATAGCAACAATATGTTAACTTCGACAAGTTAAAAATTAAGATCCTGGAACTGCCAGTCAGAGTGCAAGGGCTGCTGGCAATCTTTCATCATCAGTGCTATTTTTGTGTGGACAGATTTAGCATAAATAGGTGTGATGCAAAGTGTTGTACCAGATCTAGCCCTTGTCCAAGGCATCTTAGTTTTGGAGTGGCGCTCTTTGGATAAAATTCCTCAAGAAAGTCAGTCTCTATCCATGGGGAGGGGTGGGGTGGGGGAGAAAAACCAAAGAAACAAAAACTAGTTGTATAATTTGTGCCCCCCACCCCCATTTCTCTTCAATTTAACTGACTTTGTGTGAAATACAACAAAGAAAATAGTTTCCAGTACAGTGAAGTGATGACCCTGCTCATGAGGTGTATGTTTTGTGCAGTAACTTAACGGGCTGCTCAATTTGTGGCACATTCAAAGCGCATGGAGCTAACTGGGATTCCATCGGCTGTCGCTGGGTTTGGCTCTGGTCCATAGCTGTCTTCAGAAACATTGAGGTCTGCATCCCTAACTCAGGATATGGTACTTTAACAGACTCCTAAGGTTTCTTTATTCCCTTATACAGAGGCGTGTTGGTTTGTTGTTGGTTTTTCCCACCTTTCAATATTGCATGTTGTGTCTCAGCAGAAAGACTCTTCTGTGGTCATCTTCGTCCTCCGCTCCGATGAGCCCCCAGCCCCTCTACCTGCTCCGGCACTGCCTTACCCCAGGGAACGAAATTAGGACAAGAGTAAGGAGGCAGCAGACTGGGGTTTCTCAGGACTTGCAGCTCCTGCAGTTGGGATATCGTCCGTAAATTTGGTTAAAGCAGAAAAAAACTCATCAGTGTTGGCTGTCAGATTAGCCTGAGATTAGATAAATCTTGATTACTTCTGCTAGATTTGATTCTGACTAGTCACACTAAACTCATTATAATAAGTTACGAGGTCAGTTAATGAGAAACTGAGAGGTAGGATTAACGTGCTGTGCTATCAGAAATGATTCTCTGAGACCAGGTTTATTTGGAGCTCTCGTTTTTGCACTGGAGATGATGACGAGCTGCTCCCGATCCATCTTCTCCCTGCCACTCGGGAGTCGGTAGATATCTGTCATGTTTCCCCCAACTCATCTCTTTTATAAACTGACCTACTTAGTGACTCTTCACAGAGAAGACTATACCTTTGCCCATCCTTTTCATCCTATTTTGAGCATCTTCTGTACCTAGTATGTCCTTCCGCTTTATTTCAATGAGGGGACCATCTTTTTATGGCTTTAGAATACCTCTAGGAAACCTGAAAGTAAAAGAAATTGTGTCCTTTCTGAAATACTTTGCATTTTTCTAGTCCGTTGGTCTGAATGCACTGACTTTGGCAGCATGGCGTGAACAGCATGAAAAACCATAACCGCTATTAACAGAAATACAGGATTAACAGAATACAGTGAGTTTGTACTTCTTAATAAATGCCTGCCTAAAATGCAATACCCGTTAAGAGGAATCTTCATAGTTGACAAGAAAGAAAAAAGAGCGATCACTATCTTTCTAATGAACTGGTAAGTCAGAATATTAAATCATCTACAGAAGCTCCCTCAGCTTCTATCCATCCTCTGTCTCCATCTACTTTAGAGTAGAGAACTTGGCTGTTTCTTCCTTTGAGGTTAAGAAAAAGCACTTTAGCATTGAGTACAAAACCTGTTATCGGTCCTTGTCTCGAACACTCAATTTGTGTGTGTGCACGTATAAATGCATATGGGTATATATCTAAAAATATAGATTTGTATTAATACCTGCATAAAAATTTGTATTCACACTGATCATAGATCGCTCCACTCTCACAATAGTAGAGGACTGGGAAACTTTCAGCAAGTAAAATGCAAAGCTTTTAGGAGTTTTATGACTTTGCAAAGCCTTCAGCACATGGTGGTGCCAGGGCTGCTTTTTTACCTCCTGTGGCTTCTTGGTTCCCTCTGGAAGGATGTGTAGTGGAATAATTGGTGCTGGAACAGGAGAAACTGGCAATGGGGTGAGCAGAGCATGTTTCGGGTGATGTGCGTGGTCAGGAAGTGTCATGGTAGTCACACGTATTTGGCAGGAGGCAATGAGGGAAGGCAGGGACTCCATGAAGCAGCGTGAAAGCAAATGGCACAATAAAGAAATCTCGGGGCCAAATTGTTTTTCCTCGAAGTCCAAAGAGAATTACTGTTCCTTGTTGTCTTATTGCAGAAAAGAAGGGCATACTGCTTGCGTGGGGGCTTTCTTGGGGCTGGGTTCAGCAGATAGTGCCCTCAGACTCCCCGTGAAAGGGGGAGGTGGCACCTAAATCCTGCGTGTCCTGTTCACCATGTTGAGTCACGTTTTCATAGCAGCTTTGTTGCCATTTCAAGATTTTTTGATAAGGAGCTTGATTTTTTTTTTTTTTCTTTTTTCGCCCCCCCTAAGCCCTTGGTGGGCGGAGGCTGCTGTAGGGACCCCTACTGCTCCGGCCGTTCCCGGAGCGCAGCAGCCGGGTGTCAGCCCGGGGCGGCTCGTGGTCGGGCTCCCATCCCTCATGCCACCGCAGCAGAAACCTGCGGCAGCCCCCAGCTCTGGCAAGCTGCACTTCGAACAACGTCGTACTCTGTGAGCGGTGCTTTTCCTCCTCAGCTGTGCCGTGCTGCCCTGTCCGCCCTGAACCGGCGATCAGCGGTGACCGCTGCCGGCTCTCACTAGGGACAAGGGCGAAACGACTGTCCTGGTGCAGCCCTCGGCTCGCCTTTGCATGCAGAGTGCAGGGCTGGACGTTCAGAGCAGTGTCTGTAGAGCAGCACCGTCTCCGCAGGGATCTCCCAGCCCGACTGGGACGCGCCGTTGTGCGGAGGTACCGACCTCGTGCCTTAGGGTTGAGCTTTGCAGAGACTTAAGGGAAAGCTGTTCCCTATGGAAGAGCTGCACGGATGGATACTGGCTCTTTGGAAACCTGCTTAGGGGTGGGTTTTTTTCTTTTTCAAGTTGACCCAGAATCAATATATGAAACCTCAATGTAAAAAAAAAAAAAAAAAGAAATGGAGCTTTTCAGGCATACAAGAACTTTTCCAGACCTGCTCTTTGCTTCTTCAGTCTCATGAAAAAGTTGGCACATCCACCAAACTTTAGGTCCTGAACTGAATTTTCCCAGTTTATCGTTGCTTCCCTGACAAATATTTTCTTCTTGAGACTGTTGAGACTGGAGGGGGAAACCCACAATTCTCCGCCTAGGATAGTAACTTTTGATGGTCTTCTGTTTTCAAACGTCCTCACCCTTGTAGAAGAAGAGCGCACTGTGGTTTGGTGTGGGATGGCCATTCTTTCACCGGGGAGGTTTTTCCCATGCTCCTGAGAATCCAGGTGGATTTGACCAATGCATCAGCCTTTGGAAGAGCACAGCCCATCCTGTAGTGGGGAATGCCCTTGGCTTTTGGCAGCCACGTCACCCTGAGTGGCTGGGATGCTCGGCATGGGGCTGCTGGGTGTCCCGGGGTGAGAACAGACATTTTTGGGCAGGAGAGCAAGGACTGGCATGGCAGCTCCGTGAGGAGGGTCTGCAGCAGCTGCGTGATAACCTGTAGAAACACGGAGAGTCATATGGACAGTCCTTCTGGTTTCTGAGGCTTTAAATAGTGTTCAGTAAATAAAAGTGTTCTTTGAGCAGGGATGAGGAAACAAAGATAAGAATAGCTGTCCAGAAAGTGTCGTCCCTACGTGCACTGAAACAGCTGTTCTGTGGAAGAATTAGTGTGAGACCGTGTGGCTAAAGGTGATGTCATGAAAACGCAGAGCAAAACTGCCTTAATGCCACAGGAGCATTAATTCTGTGCTGTCGTAAGGCTTGACTTGCCTTTCTGGTCTGGTAACACAGGCTTTTCACATACGGAGTTGTAGACTGTTAATACTGCTTTTTCATATATGGCATCTATTGCTATCTTCTAAAAATATATATTGCTGCTCTGTAATGCATTTAATACTTCCTGTATTTCATTTTAGTCACGTGGCCCTTAGCTGTAAATTACCAGTTGAGCATTAATGGGCAAACCAGATTTGCTGTAAGATCTTTTAATAGGTCTTTTCTCCTGTTGTTGTGATTTCATTTCAACCAACTCTGCTCCAAGAAAACACAGAGAAAAATTGAAAACCTTTTTTCCTTTCCCCCGCTATGGCTTTGAAGACACCCTCTGCGTTATTTCCTGACCATTCAGGATCACGTATTTATAGCTGAGAGCAGAGATGAGCCAGAACCTTGCGGTGAGACCCGGGTGGAGACGCGGTACGCCCCACCGCGGGTTTGTGGAGCACGTTGCACAAGTCAAGTAACAAGCGCTTGCCAAGCGATAGCAGAAGGGACCAACTACCATCCCAGGTACAAGACCGGGGTGCAAAAGGCTTTTTTGGGATGAACTGCATAGAAAAGAGAGGCGACCTGCCTGCGGGTTTCGGGAGGAAAAGCAGATGTCTGTCTGCTGCCGTGGTGCGGGCGTTGCAGTGACACGCGGCATTTCAGCGCTAGAGCCGGAGAGGAACAGCGCTTGGAAAGTGTCCGGTGGAAAAAGCTATTAATGTTAAGGCACTTTCTCTTGTTTTCAGCTGTGAACTGTAATTTGCTATGATTATTTGTTTCCTAATAAATTGTGCGTCGCTCATCTCAACATCAAAACACATTAGGCTTTTTGCTCTGATGTCTGTTACGCAGGCTAATTGAATTCATCTTTGCAAAGGAGTTTATGACCAGATGCAGGAGATCTGACTCAAAGATATCGTGCAGCTTGTTCTTTCTATCTGGTTATACCCAGAAGGTCAAATTCTGCTCCTTTCTATCCTCATAATTTAATTGAAGTCAAGAGAGCTCCGTCGGTGTAAATGAAAGTACACTCGGTAGATACCAGTGCAGGGTGGGAGGGTACTGAATTTCAAGTAACGGTGGCAGCGCGTGAATGAACTGGCGGCTAGTCTATTGAGAGAGCCATCCGCCCATGTTTGTCTTGCAAAAGGCTCCCAACATTTCAGTTGGAGCGGCTACTGTTTAGCTAATGGAATTAAGATAGGGATTTACAATTTAAATAGAATTAAAATACAGAGTAGTGACTACTGACACCATTTAACTGGGAATATAACATCGATGCTTATTATTAATTAGCGAGTGCAAAAAAGCTTATTAGCAAGCTACATCATGACATTGTTCTGGAGATGAGTGTTTTGTCATTAAAATTACTTTGAAAGCAAAGATAGTCCAAACCTAAACGTAATTTAAGATTGTTCTCCCACATTTTCTCTCTCTAGTTCTCTGCTCTTTTTGCTTATCTTTCCAAGTTCTGATGGGACAAATTCTGCTTGTCATTGTACATTGGTGCTAAGTTTGTGTGTGCAAAGCGGAGGTTTGTCCTGTGCCAGCCTGGGCATCGGCCATGCCGGTGTTCAGCTCTCGGCGGGAGGCCGTGGCTGCTGCCGTGCCCAGCGTGCCATGGCAAACCCTCAGTCCTTGCGTCACTTCTGCCTTGCTGGCCAAACCAGAGCTTTTTTACATTTTCTTTTCTCCTTTTAGAAGTTGTTCTTGCGTGTTTTGTGTGGATGTGCCATCGTGCACATTTAGAGTCATAGAATCATGGAATCGTTTATCTTGGAAGAGACATTTAAGATCATCAAGTCCAACTGCCAAGTTACCACTAACCCATGTCCCTCAGCACCACGTCTACCCGGCTTTTAAATACCTCCAGGGATGGCGACTCCACCACTGCCCTGGGCAGCCTGTTCCAATGCTTGACAACCCTCTCCTCTCCTAATATCCATCCTAAACCTCCCCTGGCGCAACTTGAGGCCGTTCGTTTGTTCTTGTCCCATCGCCTGTTACTTGGGAGAAGAGACCGCCCCCCCCTCACTACCCCCCCCTCTCAGGCAGTTGTAGAGAGCGAGAAGGTCTCCCCTCAGCCTCCTCTTCTCCAGGCTGAACAACCCCAGGTCCCTCAGCCGCTCCTCACGAGACTTGTGCTCCAGACCCCTCACCAGCTCCGTTGCCCTTCTCTGGACACGCTCCAGCACCTCAATGTCTTTCTTGGAGTGAGGGGCCCAAAACTGAACACAGGATTCGAGGTGGGGCCTCACCAGTGCTGAGGACAGGGGGACAATCACTGCCCTAGTCCTGCTGGCCACCCTATTGCTGATACAGGCCAGCATGCTGTTGGCCTTCTTGGCCACCTGGGCACACTGCCGGCTCATATTTGTTATTTTACTCTTTATTTTACGTATACTGTGTTTCATTATGACTTTATGTTATGAGTGTGTGGGGAGGAGAGAGCTGATGAGATGCACAGGGCTGCACCAGTTTAGAAGCCCACCTGAGAATGGCTGGCTGGGGAGATGGGCATCGCTGTGGGAGCTGCTGGGAGCGGAGTGGGAGCCCCACGAGGGTCCAGCAGACCCTGTGCAAGTACCTTGGTGTGAGACGAGGGAGTCAGCGCTCATACTGTGGTCAAAGCCACCCCTGTTCTTGCCTGCGTCGCGCCTGCTCTGGCCCGGCAGTGTTTGAGGAGTCATTTTGGTTGGTTTAACACCCACCCTACAAAAATATCCTGTGTCAGTATCTGTGTCGCGTTCTTCTCGGGGAAGAAAATAGAGCTGAAGGGTGCCGTGCTGCATCCTCACAGCTTCTCCTACACACGCGGACGGCAGCCAAGCAGGGACAGAATGAGACAGTAACCTTGGTGGTTACACGGTAAAATAATTTATAAACACCAATCCAAGAAAAGCATGCCAAGAAATGAATCCAGGTCTTTTACAATATCGATAGTTATTTTGTAATTGACTTTCTGGAGCAAAATTCTTAATTTTATGATGTTTTAGTGTCCTGTATATTTGTGATGTATTTGTCAACAAGATGAGCAAAAGCCATATTTATTTGTAATGGTTGTAAGAATCCTGTAACAAGGTATGTTTAATGAAGTGTAAAGGATAGAAAGCCAACTTCAGCTGTGGTTTATATTGCACAACATTTATGGAATTATGTAGGGGGCTCAGTTAAGTTGCTCAAATGTTTTCTGCAGACTCTGTGTTGTAAGGGCATATTATTGAATATATTTATTTTTGTATTTTGTACTGAAGGTTGCTGGATTCATTGCATCTAGGATCCGTTGTCTCTCTCCTTTCCCTTTCCCTTTCACTAGTGTAAATCCAATTATTTCTCTGGAGTTACCAGTTAATTGCAGCTCTAACTCATGACAAAGGGGGTGTATGGGAATCCATCGCGCACGCACAGCAGTGTGCAGGCAGCCCATGAGTTGCCCAGAAAATGGAGCAGAATTCTCTGCTTTCACATGTATTAAGCTGTTGAGGACTCAGGTCTTAGGAGCTGACCTCGTGGTGAGGGTCCCAGGGTGCTGGAGAGTGTCCAGAGAA
>VYXH01003294.1:0-42430 GCA_013397275.1 Burhinus bistriatus
ATGGTTGGACTCGATGATCTTACCTAAGCTGCTGGCTGAAACCTCTTGTGGACCTTATTCATCACTGATGGGGAATATTTCTGTGCACTGGAACTGAAAAGGCAAGGAGCCTTCCTTTCCAACTTTTTAAGTTTTAAAACTCTCTCTTCCTTTGAGTCTATTTGCTTCTAGAAAAGCAATCACTGCTGGATTCATGCTATGGGGAAAAGAAAATGTGTTCTTCACCTTTTCCTTGCCAAAGTGCTTGCGTTTAAAAGTGTGCAAGGTCATACAGGTAGAAAACCTCCATGTCCACAAGGGAAGTGATCCTGCCTCTGCTGTGGGAAGGCTTCCCAGGGAATGGAAATTAATTAAAACCACCTCAAAGGTCTAGAAAAATCTGTATTCCTGGGTGCTTTATCAGAGCAAACAGCACATTTCCCACCTGAAGCATCTGAAATGCCATGCGAAGTGTGGTGAGGAGGGAAGCCTTGGGTGACGGTGCCTGGCCTCTTGGCAGGCACCACATTTTTAGCAGGAGAGAGGAAAGTGTTGTGGGAAGGATGACACCAGCCGTGCTTTTGTCTATGGCTTTCATCTTGGCTTCTGTGCAGGGAGAGCAGGCAGGGCCCGCATTACTGTGCAGACTATGGATTGCAGGGGGAAAGGCAACAAGGAGCAGTGAGAGCTCCTCCAGTTTTCATTGCAGGATCCCAGAGCTACTGTAGGAGAAAGGCAATCCCTTGGAGGAGCTGTGAGCAGGCCCTCCCCAGCCCTCCCTCCGCCTGGGGCTGGGACACAGGGAGCCATGGCTCCCTCAGGGCGGGCCACAGGAGAAAATCTCCCTCTTCTCAGGTTTGCCAGCTGCCCACCCCATTGCATCCCCCCTGGGGCCCAGAGGCTTCTGGGGTCGTCCCACCTCACCCCAGGGCCGGAGTGCTTTTCTGCCTCTTCCTTACACCCGCTGCCAGCCACCCTCCTCAGCGTTGCTCCCAGACACCTCGGCTCCATTGGCATTCCCCAAGCTCTTGAGCAACAGTGTGCCTTTGAGACTACAGGCTGGTTAGTCTCACTTCTGTCCCTGGGAAGGTTATAGAGCGACTCGTTCTGGATGTCATCTCCAAACACATTGAACAACAGGAAGTTATTGGAAGTGGTCAACATGGATTTACCAAGGGTAAATCATGCTTGACCAATCTGATAGCCTTCTATGATGTTATAACTGGTTGGCTGGATCAGGGGAGAGCAGGAGATGTCATCTACCTTGACTTCAGCAAGGCTTTTGACACTGTCTCCCATAACATCCTCATTAGGAAGCTGAGGAAGTGTGGGCTAGATGAACAGACAGTGAGGTGGATTGAGTGCTGGCTGTGTGACAGAACTCAGAGGGTTGTGATTAATGGAGCAGTGTCAAGTTGGAGGCCTGTAACCAGTGGTGTCCCCCAGGGGTCAATACTCGGCCTGATCTTGTTCAATATATTCATCAATGACCTGGATGAGGGGACAGAGTGTATCCTCAGCAAGTTCGCTGATGATNACAAAGATGACTGGGGGATTGGAGCACCGCCCTTATGAGGAAAGGCTGAGAGAGCTGGGACTCTTTAGCCTGGAAAAGAGAAGGCTGAGGGGAGACCTTATTCTTGCTTCTAAGTATCTAAAGGGTGGGTTGGAGGAGGATGGAGCCAGACTTTTCAGTGGTTCCCAGTGACAGGACGAGGGGTAACGGGCACAAGTTGGAACATCGGAAGTTCCATTTAAACATAAGAAAAAACTTCTTTACAGTGAGGGTGACCGAGCACTGGAACAGGCTGCCCAGGGAAGTTGTGGAGTCCCCTTCTCTGGAGATTTTCAAGACCCACCTGGATGCAGTCCTGAGTAATGTGCTCTAGGCATTCCTGCGTCAGCAGGAGAGTTGGACTAGATGATCTCTAGAGGTCCCTTCCAACTCTGAAGATTCTGTGATTCCATGAAAATGAAAACTTCTATTTTATTTGGGAGCCTGCTATTTTAATAAAGGGGCCTAATCTTGCTGTGCAGCCGCATGTAGGGCTGAGGACTGCACCCTGTGGTGGATGTCTTATGGAAAGGGGACGAGTACTCACACCCCTTACTTTAAACAATGTTTTGTCCAGGCCTTTGTTTATCCCATAGCCCTCAGGGTGCTGGGAAAATAACTTTTTATTAATATCTATGGCACTGCTGTGCTTACAGGTCATACTCTATGCTGTGGCTACACAGCCAACGCTGAGAGTCCATAAGACTTCTAGTGGAAGGTGTCCCTGCCCATGGCACGGGGGTTGGAACCAGATGATCTTTAAGGTCCCTTCCAACTCTAACCATTCTATGATTCTGTGAAAACATAACAAAACAGGACATGAGACCCGTCTTCCTAGCAGGTCTAGAAAGGAGGCACCACTTCTCTAGCGCCGAGTCCTGCTCCCCTGCTCAGGCATGCTGCGCTTGCAGCTTGTCCTGTGAGAAGGAGAGCGTTAGATGAATGCCTTGGAGGACCAAGATGAGCTTGGGTGAATCTTGATCAGCTTAGCTGCTCCTAATTTAAAGGGAAGTTGTCAAAAATCAGGAGGAAGGAAAATCTACTCCTTGCACCTTGTTAATTGGAAAGAGAGAATGTGCTTTGTGTCTCAGTTCTCAGATGAACTTGTTTTTTCCTGTCTTGTGAGGGTGTACAGCTTCCAATAGCCTCCTGGTAATAGCTCAAAATATGACAGTATCTGTAAAGACCCACTTCCCTTTTTTCTTTTCCTTCCCTTCTTTGAGAGGAAAATCTTGCAGTGTTTGCAACGCAGAGATTATTTGTCCAAATGGGCTAAATCTTCGAACTCATCCAGTACTTGTTCAGTACAGGATTTTTGCACACATGCAATCGATGAGCTCTTTTCAAAATAGCCTCCCTCCATTTTAGCCTTCAGACCTAACTCCAGGTACTTAAATACTCTTTCTGCAAATACTTGTTCACGTTAAATCAAAATAACATCCCCATAAGACAACTTGTTCACATTGAATCAGAATAACATCGCCTATGTAAATACAGTGGGCACCTATTCAAAATTAAATGCATTCTAACCAGGGGTTCCCATTTGCACCCTGATTTCTCCTGCAAGTCACATGTTTTCATGAAGTGTTCAAGTCATGGCAGTGCAAGAGGGTTTTCCAGTCCCAGATCAAGTGTTAGCAGTCTGTATCAGAAGAGCTTTAGTTCCTCCAGGTTGGTGAGTGGAAGTGGAGTTATTTTCAAAATAACGCTGTAATGGTGTCATTGGGAGTGAAAGCACTGAATTAATTTGAAGTTGATGGTACGCTTAAATTTTATTGTTGTTGACATTCAGGCAGCGAAAGGACTGCTTTGGGTTTTTTTTTCCTTTTTTTTTTTTTTCAGAATTAGACACAGAAAACAACACATTTCAAGTTGACAGTGCAGTTGTTATCCTAGCTACTACAACTTCTCCACTCCTTTCCTCTGAATGAAGAGTGCTTTCTGAAATTAAGTAACAAATTAATAGTGGGCTATGGAGAAAACAGAGACAGGCTTCTCAGACCTATGTGGTGACAGGACCAGAAGTAACAGTCACAAGATACAGCAAGGGACTTAAGGGACTTTCCACCCGGGGTTGGGAAAAATGGGAAAACGGATGTCTCAGTGAGAGGGCCATGTGCTGGAAATGGGTTCCAGGCAGGATGTGGCCTTCCCAACCCTGGGGATTTGCTGGACAAGGTCCCAGACAACCTTGGGACCCCGAAGTACCTTTGAAGTTGACTCTGGTTTGAACAGGAGATGGGATTACAAGACCTCCAGAGTAACCTAAATTTTTCTTGGATTCAGTGGAATTTTGGATCCATATTTCTTCTAATGACATTAAATTCCCTTCCTGCTCCCACCGAGTCCCTATGAAAGTCAAATATTTAAAATAAAAATTGCCTTTTATTAAATGGCCTCAAACAGCCCTGCTTAGCCTAGTAAGGATGTAGCATCTCTCCACTTATGGATGCCCATGTTATAACCCACTGTCCTCCTGTACTAAGATATTAAACTTTTCTGGGCAGTAACCATCTCTTTTTGATATGCTTGTTTCAGGTTTTGGTGCTTCTGGGCACTACTATAGTCATGAAAATGCATTTCTCCGAGCATGTCCCATGGGAATGACTCAGTGTATTGCTGTTTCCACCACAAGAAGTTTTCTACAAATATCCTGGTTCTTCTCACTGCCCATCAGGCCCAGTGCTGCCTGCACTTCTGCTGCTGTGCTCACAGAATCACAGCATCACAGGGGTTGGAAGGGACCTCTGGAGATCATCTAGTCCACCCCCCCTGCCAGAGCAGAGTCACCTAGAGCAGGCTGCACAGGATGGTGTCCAGTCGGAGACTCCACCTCCTCTCTGGGCAGCCTGTTCCAGTGCTCTGCCACCCTCAAAGGAAAGAAGTTCCTTCTCATGTTTAGATGGAACTTCCTATGGTCAAGTTTGCGCCCATTACCTCTTGTCCTAAATGCAGTACTCCCATGCAGTACTTCAGCTGTGGCCCCGTGGAGTGCACACAGGGCAAGGGACCCCTAAATACACAGTGCCATGGAGCAAAAATGCTCAAATGCCTGAGAATCCCTGGGGGTTTACTCTGTACCTCGGTGTGTGCTGGCCCTTGCATGCGTGAGGAGGACAGTCCTGCCTCAATTTCTCCCTCTGGGATACAATCAGGAAAACCATTTTTTGGAACCAGCTGGGACCAAAGCACTTTCCGGATGCCCTGGAGACCAACTGGCTTAGGGTTGCTGGCGCTGTGGTCCCTAAGGGAGCAGGCTGTGGCGACCACGACGTCTCGTGGTGGAGCCTGGCACAGCCAGTGCCAGCTTTTCAGCCTGCATTGCTTGGCCGGGTGGTATTTCAGGGCAGGGGTGGAGGGAGGCTGCCTTCACTCTGGCCGGAGAGAAGTGGTCCAGAAGAAACAAAGTAAAGCTCTTGTAATTGATGGTGCAGTTTTGAAACCAGCACAAAAAGACAGGTTGCTGAGTAAGGGAGATCAAGGTAAGCATATAATCTGTAGCGTTGTTTCCACCTCTCCTGTAACAAAGAGAAACAACCTGTCAGCGCTGGCCAAGCATGCTTAAATCACCTACACCCCAATGAAGCCAAAGCACAGAAAACATCCAACTGGCTGAAAAACACAATTAAAGATATTTACCTTTGCTCGCATTTGGCTGGGGGAAACCTGTTCCTGCCGATGTTCAAACTCAGAGCAATGGGTCTGCAAGGCCATTTCCACCCACCCCATGATGCCACTGGCGGTATCAAAACAATCACAGGGGCTTTTCACCCAAGCAATCTGTTGGGCAGTACCTGCCTTGGAGCTGTACCTGTATTTTCCAAATGCCCTGCAGAAGCTTTGGTTCTCCTTCGAGAACGTGGGAAAAAGGGGTGCAAGGGGGAGTTTGTCTTGGGTGGCAGCGGGGGCACATCTGCCCTGCGGTGCTCTGCCAGGTGAGGCTGGCCATTGCCCCAAACCCGCCCAGCCTTCCCGGGAACCAGCTTGGAAAAACAGGTTTGTCGCAGATCGTCCAGAAGATGGCGCTCAAGAGTCTCCCATGTGAAATAGTAAAAGGATTGTCCGTGCCTGGGGAATACGGGAGGACAGGCATTGCTCCTGGGAAGCTACCTGAATCATCATTTTGTAGCAAAAGGCTTAAAATATCTTTTAGGGAGAAAAGGTAGCAGTGCCCTCGCCCCCGCCCAAAATGTGTCTAGAAATGATGCAGAAACAATAGATTTTACTCTTAAGTAAAACACTGTGATGAATCAAATATAAGTGAAAAAGAGTCGGGTTTGTTTGAAACAGAAACAGAAGAAGGTGCAAAACAAGAAGATATCAACTGCTGAAGTAGGAACTAGAACGTTAAACGATGTTTCTTTTAACTGAAGTATTTTTGTGCCCTTATTTTTCTCACTGGCCAGAAAACTGCCTTCCCTGGGAAAAAAACACAGGGAACAAGGAGGAGATTCTTATTTTCTTGGGACTGAGCCCACCACCAAAAGTCTATTTCCAGAATGGCTTAAAACATCTTCCAATTGCTGCAAGAGGAATGGCAGAGGAGGCAGATCGAACCAACTCTTAAGGAGAGAACTGTATATGTACGAGAGGTCAGTGGGAATTTGCAGAGATTAACAACTAAAGCCATCTGCACTCTGAAAAAAACGAGACCCATACTATATATTGTGTGGGAAATCCATGCAGTAACACCAAAATCCCTGGGGGCCCTATTAGTCAAACCACAAGTTAGCCATGAGAAAACAGTTGAAATGAAAACTATTAGCAGCTTGGTCTCTTTAGTGATCATGTTCAGGTCCATCATAGAGTTTTCTAGGATAGTTTTTGAAAGAAAAATATGAGGTAGTTCTCTGTTAAGCTCTTCTGGCACTGGTAACAACATCCTCTGAACCCAGTCAGATTTTTATATGATGTCATAGCTGCCCAGTTCCATTCCTAAACTTACACATCCCAGCCTGAGACGATGTTGATGTAAAGTAGCGAATATTTATTTTTTAAGATACTATTATGGCATCCATATATTATGTGTGTTGTTAAAGAGAAATTTCTTTAGCTTAACTTTTAAACAGATCAGAGCAAAGCTGAGCTAATAAAAGTGGGAGTGAATTCTGCTGCTAGAGACTATCTGAAGGCCAGATACTAAGAAATTTGAAATCTCCCAGCATTCATTTTGCAGCTGTGAAAAATACTATATAGATATATACATATCTATAAAAATCCATTACACCAAATTGGCTGCTGTTGTTGCCGGGGGTTAGGAAATTCCCAGACTCACTTCAATCCTGTTTCCTTCCCACTGCCAGACTAGGAGAACACAAAAGTCTCTGACAAGTTTGCCCTCAAGGACTTCTTTCCTCCAACTCCTGCTTCCTTTGGGTTTTCCCATTATAAAAGACCAGTGCACCTGCCTGTTTTCCTCCTTGGAGCCTTTTCAGAGAATAATTTGGAATACATAAGGAGACAGGCTGATGGCAAGGTCATCTGAAGTGTCCACCGCTGTGAACTGGTGCACTGGGGAGAGTCTGCTTTAGGCAGTGGTCTGGGTTCATGAGAATTGAAGGCTTCTTTCTCACTTTTACTAGGACACTTCAAAGGTAGGTGCCTAAACTTAAAGTCCAAGGTGAGCCAAGCCACACATATATTTAAGGAATGAGATGAAGAAGAGGCTGCTTTAATGAACAGGGCAAGAGGGATGATTTGGACCATTTAGTGTTTGTGTAGAAAACACTCAAAATTGTACTTTATGCTGCAGACCTTTTTCCTCCCTCCCTCTCTTTTCAGGCATGTGAATAACTCTTTGTTATATGCCTTTGCATATATACAAATTATAAACATATATGTATATATGCCTGTACTTCGAGGACTCACCAGCCCATCCATTCAGATATCAAATTAAATGAAAACAGGCCTCAATAATTCTGACAATTGAAACCTGAACCCCCTCTCTCTGAAAGCCCTTTTTTTGCAGAGAAGTGTTGCATCCATTACACTAAGTCAAGTCCAAACCTTGCTATGAGGGAAAACCCCAATATGTACAAAAAACTGGGCATGTTTTGTTTGTTTGGAACCTGCCACCTCAAGAGACCTTCGGTAGATTGAATCTAGCTTTTTATTCCAACCACCACCAAACAAAACAATTCAACAAAAAATCCAGAAATTAATTTTTCTGTATCAAACCAAGTGGCTGTCTACAAGTACAAATGGGTAAACAAGACTGTGATTCAGGCACACCAGGATCCCACTGTGGGATGGGCCTCTCTTTCCAGCAATATTACCTCTATAAAACTTTTCACTGGAAATTCCTGCCAGGTCAGCTTTGCAAGAATAACTTCAGGCTCTTAATATATACCTCTATACAGAACTAACCGACGCGGTGAGTGAAACAGACGTCAGTTATTTCATTGCAAAGAGAAGTGCAGACACTGCTGCTACAGAACAAAAAACTGTCTGAGACTAGGATGGTGAATTGCCCTCTGGAAGCACTCTTTGCTCAAGGCTGCATACAAAGAAAGCCCAAAGACGACCAACCTTTAGACATCCACTGCTGGTGAGCAGAGGCCCTTCTTTCCTGGTCAGAAATGTCCTTTTCAATGTTTCTAGAACTATATTTAAGATGCACATTTATTACTGGGCACTTTATAGGCATCTATTTGATACAAAGTCAAATAAAGTCAAATTAGTTTACTTACTTTTGTAACAAATGAGTCTTAGTTGACTTTGCCATTAACCTTTTTATTCCAAAATTAGTGTTCAGATGCAAGACTTTAACTGAATTTGTTAAATTGGCTGTTGGAGGCCAATTACTGTGAGTTTATGCAGAGATCAGTCTGCAGAAGCAGACTTTTCCTGAGATACTGAATAAGCAGTGCACTTTCAGGAACACTGGGTAAAGATAAACAAGGCTGAGAGCAAGGAGAAGTCTGAGCAGGTTTTTTCCTGCTGAAAAGCAGCTGCTTTAGAAAGTGCAGAAGGTAAAAATGTAGAACGAAAGCACAATTAGATGGAATTTGGTGAATTCTTCTTTTGTAACTTAATGATAAAGTGGATACGACGTATAAATCAATTATCACAGAAAAATTAAACCATCAGACTAAAATGAATCAAACATTGACAATTTGGGAAACCTATTAAATGAAGGAACCTTTGCCTTTGTCTGGCTGGAGAAGGATTTGTGTCAAATATTTATTAAAGCACAGACTCAGCGTCCTGCCCTAGTTGTGTGGAACTGAGCCTCCCCCCCGCCTCCTACACCTGCAGAGATAAATATATCTCTGAGGAGACTTGTAGATAAAGGTAAAATCAAATTCTGCCAGAGGCTTGACCATCTTCACCTAGTGCTAATGGAAAGGTACATGTTGAACATACTTTTCCCTGTAATCCACAGGTTTTGGTTGTAGTATAGCCACCAAAATGTTAATTATCTGCCTGAAAAACTGGCTAATCAGATCTATTGGGGCAACTGTGTTTAACTGGGTAAAGATAAAACATGATTCATTGCTCTGTGGTAGCATCTACCTTCAGGAGCTTGCAGTTAACCGTGCCTTTCACATAGCTGACGATAGTAACTTCTGTTCTTTAAACACCTTTCTTTCATTTCTTTTCTTTTTTCTTCTTTTTTTTTCAGTAAAACTCATGTGATTTGGTTAATGGCATCCAGATCAATATTCTGTGACACAGACAGATAGATAGGTAGATTCCTAACACAAAATATGACAAGCCTTGGGATGGACACATCTAGTAACCCTCCTTGCACAGTGGACACGACAAGCTGTTCACTCACATGTTGTACTTGGGGACACAGGGGTCAGAAGAACAATATCTTGGACTAACTGCCTCTGAAACTACTTCAAATTTCCTGTTAGTGTGTTCAACATGATAGATAGCTTCTCTCCTTTTCAAAATGATGACCTATTTTTCTACTGTCACTGCAGAATACATTATCATAAACCATAGTTTTCACATTTATTGCTCTGGACTGTAGAATCATTATTTATAAGAATTATAAGGTTGTCTACATGTTTTATATTCTGCATTAAACATGACTGAAGTTTAGAATGAGCTATTTTCCATTCTTACCTTATTTTGTAGGTCAGAAGAGCTGTGTGTGGGCGTCAAAATACAAGAGGTTTCACAGTATTCAAAATTATAGCATTTTCCAAACTATATCCAACATTAGGCTTTGAAATAAGGGGAAATACCACTTCACATATATTTACTTTTTTTCCTAAAGATTATAAAATTAAAATAATATCTGCTTGCAGGACAAAATAACTTCAGGCTAGGTCTTTAAGTTGGAAAAGACCTGAATACTACAGTGAAATAATAATTCTGTACTTTACAAAACATGTTTTGAAAACACTCTTCAAAGAAGTGTGGCATTTAAACTGTGCATCTTCATATTCTTGAAGTATCCAAACAACCTTACCTCTGTCTCTTTTGCAAGGCCAAGCTCTTTTTCTCTCCTTCAGATACGTTTGCCTGTCATTTGGATTCATGTTCTGTCCTTGCAGGGAAAACAGCTCTCCCACTGAATGACCTCTAGACTAGAGAAAACTTGGCTTGGAATTTGTCTTTATTTGCTGACAACTAATACTAAAAGAAAGCCAAGGATGAGTCTTGTTCTTTTCATGGGAGGAAGTTGAGAAGGAAATATCTAATTCATCCTGGGCAGAATTGTAAAAATACAGGCTAAGCAAGTACAGATCTTAACACTGCTAAAGGAATAAGATCTCTCCCTCAAGGGTGGAAAAGGGGACTTGTGGTCTAGGTAGGGCCAGTAGCCTTGTCTTTTGCTAAGCTTATCTGACACGTCCAATTAAGTAAAGGCAAGTCTCTGAAGACAAACTTTTCATAGCTAATCCCTAACTGCTGAGCTTGAGACCCCGGTGCTTGAGTGAAGAAGTGCTGAAAATTTATGGCTGCCAACCTAAAGGAGACGACCCAAGCTCTAGACACAGGAGAGCAGCACATACCGCCAAGAGCAAATTCTTTCCTGAGTACTTGTAAAATTTAAAAAACTGTTCCCAAACTATGGTTGAATAAACCAAATGGTCCTTCAGATGGGCCCTGCACATTGCAGCATGCTAATTGTATCTTCATCCTGTTCATAATTGTGTCGTGCTGTGGAAAACACCACTTCTAATTGTTCTTGTGCGCCATACATTGACAGCATGTTTTTCTGATAGCAGACTTCTTTAGCTGAAGTTAACAGTTGAAGAGTAGTAAAATATCTGGAGCTCACAGACATGCTGTATTTATAAAATTTTAGAAACATTTCAGATTTGTCTCCATTGTACAAATGCGTGAGTAAATGTGATATATCTATGCTAAGAAGAGTTCATATACTCCAAAACACAATCTGACATTTACTCTCATTTATTTTGAAATGCAAATGCATCTAGTTTATTCAGGATTCTTTTGCAGCTTACTGTCTTATTAGTGATCACGCTGATAACTTGAATTTCTGAAATGTTGTTGCTAAGCAATGCAACTTCAGGCATGTAATGAGGCTTTCCAGTGGCTACTTGAAGATGAAGAAAATTATCTCAGCTTCACAGGTTGTTTGATCATCAACCACATTATAATGGTTGGGTGATAAATAAGTTTTCAGCTTGCCCTCGTTCTCCTGTAGATAATTTATTTTTGTATGGTAACTGAAGTTGTATATTTTGGGATGCAAAGGCAGAACCAAAGAACTTGCGTAGCTCCTTTGTGTAACTTTCTATAATAAGAAAATTCCTTCTTACACCTCATTACTTCAGGAAAGAGTACAGGAGAATTGGGACCCAAAGATGTCCCAGCAGGACCCCTTCCCACACAAGGTGATGCTGTTCCTTCTCCCCTTGCAGTGCAGATCTGTTGGTGGGACCTGACCAAGGAGATCCTCAAGCTGTGACAGGAACAGGCAGCTGTGCTGGGCTGAGTGGTGGGGCAAGTCTCCTCACACAGGCTTTGCTCTTGGGAAGCAAAAACCATGCACCGCATTGGGACAGGTTAAATTCCTCTGATGTGTCCCAGCCTGGTGCTCCCCAGTGCATAATGGCAGCTGACGCCTGGCAGAGCTTTTGTTACAGGCTCTCCATGGCGCAGCAGTACCAGCTGGAGTCTAGCTATTCTCGAATCCTCTTTCGATTATTTTTCTTCATCACTGCAAAGTCCAGTCACTTAAGCTTGCTGTCACGAATTTGATGTTCCCCTTTTTCTATGGGATCACCCTGGAGCTCTTTTTTTCTCTTTTCCCGTCCGTTGTAGATATGATAATACCCTGCAGCTGAAGCAGATGGGAGCAATGTCCTGAACACCTAACCTACTCTTGTGTGTGCTGCTCAAGGGGAAGTGGGTCCAGCTGCCTCAGTCAGGCACATACCACCCTGACCTTGATCTCTCACTGCCTCAATCCTCCACCCACCAAAGGAGGCAGTATCTACAAAGCAGTGAAAATAAACCACTGTCCGAAGCGGTCAGAAGTAATAATGATAAAGGCCAGGAGAAAATAGACACGTCTTTATTCAGAGCTGGTTTGAAAAGTCTGCAGTAGACAAGGCCTGGGGCTACAAACTGGAGAAAAAAGCAAATAAAATGAAATATTGACCATCTGCTCAACAAGTGACTTGCCTTCTCCCATGCACTTCACAGTGCAGGGGACCAAGGGAGAAAGGCTGTGTAAGACTGTGCTGTAACACAGTCATGCAAGTGGACTGAATTAAAGTTGTCCAAACAACTGTCACGTTGTCTCTTCTTTTCAGTGCCTGGTTTTTGCAGCCTAATATTTCTGAAATAGGTGGGGGTTTTGTGTATGCCTGTGGTACTGGTGTACAGGGCCTTCCTTGAGGATCAGCACTTTTTATGTCCCCCAGCCTGCTAAAATAAAGATGGCTCCTACTACTGAGAGCTGCTTTTGCAAAATTAGAGAGCAATCTTACCCTGAAAAATGAAAGTGTAAAGTAAGATGATGCAGTTCTTGCCCTGAAGGACTTATTTTTATATATTTTTTTTTTCCTGAGCAGGTCAATGTTCACAGTGAGGTAACAGTTTCAGAGGAGTCACCCACCCAGCCAAGATACATTTTTCTGTGGGTGAAGGAGAGATATTTTTCTGTCCTCATCAAGACAAAGTTTTGCTGGTTCAACATTTAACAACTTAAGGATTTAGTCCTGGAAAAGAGAGAACATTTTAAAGCTTGTGGTTTTGAGCATCTTTGATTTCATTTCTGGCCAAAAAGCCACTAAATCCATACTTACAGTGTGTAGACACGAACCTAATCAAAACACCAGATTAATTTCCTTATCCGTGGGCAAGCAAGCCTTAAAACACATGCGGCCAAACGTTTATGTAATATTCAGTGTGCTGTTCTTGTAACTGCTAAATGTTTGTGCTCCAGGAGAGATTTCTGTCCATTTTGCTCCTGCATGTTCTCCAGACGCCTCTGTCAGTCAGTAGGTGCATCGTTTGCTGCATCTTGCTGTAGTCGCAACCAGCTATGTGTTGCATGATACCAGGAAGGTGAAAGCATGTGGGGAAAGGTGGGGTGGTTTTTTACTTTTAAGGAAGGAGGAGAAATTGGAAATTTAAAAAACTAATAACAAAAAAAAGCTTAATTCAGAGCGTTGTAAATTTGATACATTTGGCCCCTCAGTATGTGTCTGGTTGGGGCTCTGAAGCTTGAAGTCCACATCGTGTCAATCCTGGCAGCAGCCCCTGAGAATCCAAACCAGAGCTTTAAACTCTGGATAAAAAACACTCCTGCTACAGCAACACAGGGTATTCTCACTCACCTAAACCCAGCATGAAAGCACATATCCCTGCTTTCCTGTGCTGAGAAAGCTAGCTGAGGGACAGGCTCTGAACGTCTCTGGAGAAAGTCACCCCCAGGTAGGCAACGCACCTCATATTTCAGCCCTGCAGCATCAGCACTGGCCAAGGAGCTCGGCGACTTTGATCCTTATAACGATTTTTGCCTTATCACTGCCGTTTGCCGGTGCAGGAGCAATCAGTTGTTATTAGTTTGTGCAGTTCCCTTCCTCAATGGCACACACGGTTTGTGGCTCTCTGGGAATGGGATTTATTTCTTATATCTGTGATAAAATGTTTTCAGTTAAGTCATTAATCTTTCAGACTGACATTTAACCCTATACTGAAACAGGATTTCAGCAGCTGGAATCCTCTGCATGAAAAGGTTGGCTAATTAAAATCCTCCATTTCCAGTCAATTAGGAGAAGTATCTGTTCTGACACAGAAATAGCACTGTCAAAAAACGGATAGAACAACTAAGATTCAATGAGAATAAACTGATAATGTAATCAAAGATTCTCTCTAGCATGGCAGTTAAAATTAAACATTGTGAACAGTGCATAATGTTTCCATCTCTTAACAAGTTCATAAATACCTTAACCCTTAGCAGCCTGGCTAATTCCAGGACGTTAAGCTCATTTGACACGGTCTAGTCACACACACACACACACACACACACACACAAAAGCAGGAAAAAACCAATGCATTTTTAAAATAAAAATTTCCTTTCTAGATTGTTTTACACTTTCTGTTTGTTTTTTGCTCCCACTGCCAGCACTTATGTGTGCTGCTCTATTCAGGCAGCCTGGGCACGGGGAGCTCTGGCAGGTGGCAGTAAAGGAGATGGGGTGGGGAAGGCAATGGGTAGGAGGGTGCTGTTGGTCTCTGGGCTGGAGGCTACCCCAGGGGTGACTACAGGGTTAACAGGGAATGCAATATGCGGGGAAATGTAGGAGAGGACCCTGAGGAAAGAAAAGGATCTATCCAAGCACCGAGATTAGCAATCTGTGTCCCCATACTGCTGGGCCACACAAATGCTTCCTCTGCGCCATATGGGAGGGAGCAATTTAAGTGGTTCAGGCAGGTCTTGCTGAGGGCTCCTCATTCATGAGGAAGCTGATCAAAGGAATCAGGCAAATGGCTTCTAAACTTGGGGTGAACAAGAGGATTTGTATTGCCCGTGCCACCTTCAAGGTCACCGATTTCATTACGAGGTCAAGCTCATGACAATGATCCGTCCTCACTTTGTGGATGACAAAGGCTGGGTGGAAGAAAGTTTAGCTTCTGGGCCCCTTGTGAATGGACAGAAATGCTTCTTAGCCATTGTAATTCAAGAATCCACAGTCAAGAAGGAGACGGTGCCTCTAGAAATAAGATTAACGGTTAGGGTGCTTCACAAGAGGGCTTGAGGATTGATTAATATGCTGCGACTGCTCGATAGCAGAGAAGTGCTACATATCAACTTACCCAGGGAATTGCCAGTGTTGCATGACATTAGAGCATGAGTCCATGAACCTCCAATATACAATTTTGCTTGAAGTGTTACATGCTAGACCTTGTAATAGAGATGCAGATGAAGATGAATGTAGGGCCAGTGGCCCAGGTGAGGAGGGGATAGCCCCCAACACTTAAACACAGCAAACCTTCAGCTAAGGAATAGTAATGTGTGCATATGCGTGTTTCCTTTTGCATAAGTAATTGATAGCTCATTAACAGCCCATTAGAGTGAAAGCTCCTGGGATCAAGAGCATGCTCTCTGTTCTTATTTGAAAACCTAAAACAAATAGAAGAAAAAAAACACCCCATAGTTGACTGTTCTGTAGCAGGATCTTTTTCTGGCTTCCAATTACTATGATCAGCTGACCTCAGGGAGACAGAGGAGTTTCCATCCTGACTGTAGGAGCTCCGACTCTACTAGGCCCATAACTTTTCTGCAGCAGGATTTTTTACTGTTTTGCAGTATACTGTCCTTGCACACCCATGGTCCAAGAATCTGCTCTTCAGAATGGCATAAAATGGCCAAATTGTTTTCTTCTGGCTGAAAAACTAAGAGCTGGTAGAAGGCAAATTCTTTATTCTCAGCCAGTGAAATTCAGTGTTTTCAAGTACAGACATGAAGGGGAACCATCAGCCCTGCGCTCCCTGTTGTGCAGGGCTTGGAGAGGCTTAGGGACTAAGGAAACAGCAGCCTGAACGGGGAGCACCTAGTGATAATACTGTCCAAGTTACACCATGCCTTTACATGCACTAGCCATTTTATCCCGTAACTACAACATAAGCTCTGAAACAACACAGGGTGAAGGAACCAAACTCAGCTTCCCTCGCTCCACCCTGCCAATGTACAAATGATGGACTGTCACTGTCCCCAGTCTTCTCTCATCCCAGCTCCAGGCATCTTGTCCAGGAGTACAGAACATGTGAGTGCCTTCACAAACACAGCTCTCAAAAGATATTGGAATAAATAGGATGCATTTTCCCAAGAGGATTAATTCTATCCAGTTATACATCTGACAAGCCAAGGTATCTCATTTGAAAAACATTTGGTAAATAAACTAGAAAATAATGCTTGAGAGAGACCTGTGAGTCCTGGTGGACAGCAAGTTGACCATGAGGCAGCAGTGTGCCCTTGTGGCCAAGAAGGCCAGTGGTCTCCTGGGGTGCATTAAAAAGAGCATGGCCAGCAGGTCGCGGGAGCTTATCCTCCCCCTCTGCTCTGCCCTGGTGAGGCTGCATCTGGAGTANTTGTGTTGATCTAAGGTCAAAAGCACTTACTTTGCCCCTATGTTTATTTCGCAACAGATCAAGGAATTAGGAGAAGACTGATGGAAGATGAAACAAAAATGTGTACCTTGATATATGTCAGACAGAAGCTTTGTTTTTAATGTGTCTTGCAATAAAAAAGATCACCATGTCTTCCACTTTTCTAGCATGTAAATCTTTTTCAAGACTTAGCATAAATAAATTTTGCATAAACAGATTTTTTTATTTGGCACTGAACGTGTAAGACAAACAAGACATTTAACAACTGTGGTAAAATTATTCATTTCCTCTGTCAATTTCTAAATCAAAGGTATGTATTTTGGAATAATACATATTGACTAAGAAAGTAATTTTAAAAAAGTCTTTCACAAATATTACCAAATTAAACATAACCTTCAATGTTCTTTCTGAAATGTATATTTTCTTATCAGAGGCTCAGTTTATTCTGTTGTGTTCCTTCTACATCATGGCAATAACAAAGAAATAGTCAATGACTGGAATAATACACATTTATGCCAGAGAAGGAGGTGCATCAACACTTCCTTCTGAGCGTTTAAATGCTCTTTATCATCACATTTAGCAGACAAAAGCAACTTCTCATTCTTAACTCAGGAAGCTTAACAAAAGGCAAGCAGATACTATTGCTACTTGATCCTGTAAAATATTCAAATGGAAACAGTGAGTTGCAAGAATAGTCAAGAAAATAATCTTCATCTTACAAAGAAAGAGAATGTTATTTTTGACAACTGGACCAAACCCAGTAAACCATGTATTTTGCAAGGAAATGTGACAGGACACAATGGAAAAGATCAGTGCAGACTGTAGATTGCCTAGGATCACTAAATCAGTAGCATTGTCTGGGGACGCCTTAGTTGAGTCATGCACAACAGGTATATCAGAGCCTGAAGCAAGGCCATAGAGACAAGCCAACAGTGGGCAGCCTCTGGCTTGAGCCTGACCAAGCCTACATGTGCATGAGGAGCTCAAGCTGCACCATCCTGCAGCTGTGTTACAGGATCAAGGGCAAGAAATGCTCTTTCTCCCCACAGAGAGATACTTCTTTTGAAACTGTGAAAGATAAATATGGAATTATTAATGATAAAGCCTTCAGACTGCAGGAAAGTGTGAGGGCATCTACCCTGGAAGGCTAAAGAGCCCTGGAGACTTCCAGAGGAACAGATGCGGCTGCTTTGCAGCTGTGTACCCAAGAGACAAGTAACACAGTTTTTGCATCTCACCCTCTTCCAGCCTAAGAGCTTTTTTTTCTGAAGCTCTCCTTCTGTTATACTGAGCACTCTTCTCAGTTATAAGTTTCAGTACAGAATTTGTATTAAGCATCATCTAAGATCATCACCAGCAAAAGCATCTGCTGAGTGCCTGGAATTAGGAAGAAGTTTCCCTTTCATCGTAAGTGATTCCACATTCATCCATTATTCAACCATCTTCTCAGATCAGTTTTGACCCCAGAGAGAAACCAAATGAGACAGATCACCACTCTGATCAAGTATGGCAATTTTGACGGTCTTGCTAGCAATGTTAATACTCTACAAATCACATAGACTTGTTTTTTAAAGGTATTTAGGCACCTAACTTGCACTGCAATAAATTTAAAGATCTCTGAATAAATTCTTATGCAAGAAACTCATATTAGGGAAAGAATGCTTGTCTTTCTCACTTAAAATGAAATAAAAGATCTAAAGTCTGCTAATGAGCAGTGATATTCTTGAGTGCCAATTTAAATGGAAAAAATTGCTTTCATTATGCAGATTTTGATGTTGGCCGAGTCGTGACACCGCTTCCTCCAGAGGATTAATTTAAGTCCAGTAAAGCAGAAAAGAATCCCCTTGAAAGTGATGAGGTGAACATGAAGTGAAATTGATTTATGCAAAGTAAGAAAGTCCTGAAAGTATTGTAGATTATGCAAATGATTATGAAAAAAACAAGACCAAAGTAATTTGAAATTTTGAGGGGAAAAAATCAAATTACATGAAACAAGAAATAGTTACTTTTCAATTAAAAGGCTTAATATTCGATTTTGTAAATGGAATAAGTTAATAATAATCTTAAAAGAATTTAAGAGTGCAATGCATATTAAAATGGGCCCCAGTCTTGCCTGGGACCAGACCTTTACCAACTCCTGTGGCAGAAATATTGAATAAGAACACCCATGTGTGGTTATTTTTAAATAGCATCACTGCCAGCTGGCAGACCGAATTGCACTGCTTTAGAGAGTACAGAAAGAGGAATCTGATTAGTATCTAGTACAAGGTGCAAGTTCAGGCTCATTAGCCAGTGGTGATGAAAGCATTAACGCCCTTCAAGGAGTGCATTTACTCTGAACACATTTGCTCATTAGGAGGATGAAGGTCTCTTTCCTTGCAGTGTATCTGAGGTGTGAAAGAGTCTAAGGAAACTCTTTGCTTTATCAGGAGCTTCGTCTCCTCGTGCTGAAAACTGAAGGGAGGTCCCAGGGCACTGTCGCCAGGGGTGGGACTGACTTCTCCTGGCAGTATTTCACAAAGGGAAGCTGCCCCTACCCAAGGTGCCAGCTAGGTTCCCACTGCGGTGCACAGAAAGAAACTGGCACTTCCAGGAGGGGAGTTTTTAGAGGTCAACTCTGTAGAAATGCCCACTTCAGAAGGAGATAACTTGTTGCCATGGGCCGAAGAGGGGTTTAGACGACCAGTTTGCAGAGAATTGTCCACATGTTGCATTTGGGCTGATGAGGTGCAGTCCTTTGCCTGGCACAGAGCCATTGCCACTTTGGTACGGCCTTTGGTGCAGCGGGAATTATTTTCCCATGGATCATGCAGACATTTGAACCCAATATGAATGGGTTAATGGCAGCCTCCTATTCCATCCAGCCACGGAGGCAGAAGGAATGATAGAAGTAATCTGAAAGCAGAGTCATCAAACACCATTAGAGTCAGTCATGATTTTCTTGAGAAAATGGCCTGATCTGTTGCAACAGAAATGCTACTGGTGATTGCACACATTTGAAAGAAACTTTTGCCCAGAGATGCTTGACAACTTTGGAGTAGGATCAAGCTGGACAGCAAAAAAGGCAATGAATCTTTCATAGGACATGTCCTCATCCCTGTCCTCCTCCTCCTTCCAGTATGGGGATCTGCTTCCAGACCCAGCTTTCGCTAACTAGTCTACCTCTTCACTTCCCAGAAAAAAATTCAAAAGTTATCATCAGAAGTGTGGCTACAGGAAAGGCTCTTTCTTAAATCTCAGTCTCACCAAATTTAGCTAGAACTATTGTGTTTGTTTTCTGTCGTCTTATGGTGGAATAGTTACACACATGGAAGAGATACAAAACAAGGGAACTGTTCCACGTTCTTTCAAAGCTACTTAAAATCTCTCCCCCCTTTAAAGCCCATCATTGTTCAGGGAAATGTGACATACTGACACTCCTTGAGAGCAGCATGAATATTTGTGTTCGGCTTTGTTAGCCTGTGTACAAGTATTTCTACAAAAACTCTAACTTGTGAAGAGGGTCAAGATATAGATACGTTTGCTCAGTGAAAGTTTAGAGAAAAACAGAGAAGACTGCAGTTCATGCTGCAAGAAGAAAGTGCTGTTTTATTCTTAACCCTCTCTTTCATAGGCTTTCAAGTGTCTGATTTCTAAAATCTGCTCTTCGGACATGATGAACTGCCAGCCATTGTGTTAATGTCGGGAAGGACTCTGCCTTCATGGCTATGTCAGTGATTCTTATTGTGAGTTCCATGATACATGGCAGAAAAATACATTGTGCAGAGAAAGAGGCATATATATGCAACATAAATCCCCTCTAGTGTACCACACCAAAAAAGGGGAATTCTGATAACCAAGAAAATGATCCTATTTCCACTTGTACCTTTCATCCTTCTGATCTTATATTAACTATGCATGGTATATATTAAGGCTTTTTATTATTTTGGGGAATATTAGTTTAATAAAAAGTTACGTATTGAATCATCATCACCAGCTGTATATCTACAAAGATGGTCACTTCATGGGAATTGTATTTTACATCACAAGCAGTTACTCCAATAAGGAATTTCTAATGAAAATGAATTATACTGATTATTAATGAGTTCCAAATGAATTCAAGTCCCGTGGTAATGACAGGCTTAAAATAACACACAGACCAAAAATACTAGCTATGGAAAATGGCTGATCTGATCAGAATTGTATTGAAATGTAGCTTCAAAAAAGCAATCAGCCAGAATTGAGCCAATTCGAGTTGAGAAAGTAATTATTTTGCTTATGTCATATTCACCTCTCAAAACCGTTCAAAAAAGAACCTTGTGCTTCACAAATCCATTGATTTTTCTACCTTCTCAAGAGGAAAATGCAAAAAAAAAGTGTGAAAGAGGAGTAACAGAATGCCAGGGACATTGATCATTCCAAAACCACGTTAAAAGAAAAGAAAGAAAACGCAGTACAGAGGAGGCTGGGCATTCCCCAAAGCACCCCAGTGAAGCCTGAAGATAAACGCGATGTATTGTCAGCACAATGCCTTGTTATAAGGAAACTGGTGCCTTTGTTTACCATCCTGTGTTGTAGGAACTCAGAGAAGACAAAAGCAATGGAAAGAAAACTATTAAAAGAGGTCACATAGTGTTTTGAACAGAAAAAATACTAGTTTTCTATCCTGGGAAGTAACTTCCGGCACTGGAAGATTTGCATCACTGGCAGCCCCAGGCATTACTGTGAATTCTACAGTGTGAAAGTGAGTCGACAAAACTACAGAAACAATTTCGGCCAAAGTAAAGATGAAGTTCTCGGTACCCAGAATTTCTTCTTCAGTGTAAAATTAATTACTGCTGCTGCCTCTGTTTCTGTGCTGCGATGTGAAAGGTGTGCTGCCTTCTTCACTGCCGAGCCCTCCCCTTCGCAGGATGCACCATTGCACTTCAATTGCCCAGAGCCCTCTGCCTCCCCCACAAACAGCTTGCCAAGCGAGCTTTAATGACCTGCAAGCAAAGTTAGACACAAGGAAGGAAAAGGAACTTTGCTGGAGTGTAAACAGGGCAAAAGCAGTCTCCATAATATCTTTTCACCTGTGGCCATGCTCCATTAGGCCTCATTGAGGTAGGCGAGGAGCGAGATGCATCCCTGCACACGGGTCTCGTCCCTCGCAGACGTCTGCTTTTATGTATGTACTTCTTGCAGTGGCAGTGGCCCTTAAAGCAGCTTGTGCCCCTCTCTAAGACTCCCTCCCTGTCCCTTGCCCTGCCCCAGCTCAGCCTTTGCAGGTGGGCCAGCAGCGGGATGGGGGCTGGAGCTGCTTCCTGGCTGAGATTTGTTTCTTTTAATGGGGATTAAAAAGTGGATCCCGGTATAGGGATAAAAGAAGCCTCTGGATTTTATTTGCTATTTCTCTGCATGATACTTGCAGAGGGAGTGGGTTGTGTTGTTTTTCTGATAGCGGATGCTCTAGTCCCCTGTACGGAAAAAGGCAGCTTGAAGAAAACAACAGTCTAAAGCAAGGGTGGTGAACTTGGTAGGGGAAGAGTCATCCGCTGACTTAGTTAGGCTCCATGTCCCACCTGGACTTGCACCAAGTAAAGGCATACTGGGGACATGACAGATTACTGTGGGGTTTAGCATTATGGTTAAATTCATTCTTGAGCAGATCCCTTGAAAATTCACTGCCTCCTCTTCTTTCTTTCCACTCCTGCATTGCTCATCCAGCAGGCAGCCACATGAGTTGGGCGCTCCTTTGGACACACAGCCGCTGGGCGGATTATAGCAAAAACTGACATCCAGTAAGTTAGGTCGTTAAAGACAGTGTTAATCGCTGTTGGTGACATAAGTATTCCCAGGTAAAAGTCTTGTGTCAGTAAACTTAATCTGTAATTAACAGACTGCACATCCTTTGCTTCTGATGGCATTCACAATTTAGATCCTAATGGCTCATGATATATAGGTATGTCCCTTTTGTAGGAAAGGATATTTCCAGTTTGTCATTTTCTTTTGTTCAGTCTCTTTGAAATTGTGGGATTTCAAAATCAAGCAGATGAGTGCCCTGCAAGAAAGTCCCATCTTCCCCTGGTTTCTTAATATGTGCTAATGTTTTTTTTCATTTAATTGTGGTAGCTCATCCCCTCGGGATTCCATGAAATGCCGAGGAAGAATATTTGTGACTGCTGAATAGCACTGCAAATCCAGTTGTCCCATTGGGAATCAGATAGTTTTAACTGTTAGGAATGTGGGAAATGTTGAGAATCTGAGCCTTCTGAAGCACACATGATATATGCCAGGACACGTAGCTAACCAATAATGGTGGGTGAATACAATAAACTCTCCAGAGAGTACTGTTATACTAAAACACATTTCCATTTGCAACCAGCAAGCAGTATCTTTTCTCACCCCCTAGCAGATAAACAAGACATCAGGGTTGCATTTCCTTGTCATGTTGACCTGCTTCTCTGGGACTTTGTGTACTGCTTAACAGGCCGGCATGGCTTGCGCTACCTGCGGAACAGCGTGACCTTTCTCTTCTTCAGAGCGGCACTGGGCTGAGGCTGGGATCTGTTCTCGGCTGCGTGCAGTCTCTGGGCACTGCCTTTCACTACGCTTCTCTACTCCACAGTGCATCCATCTCCTTTTGTACCCCATGGGACTACTGAAATAATTTGCTGATATGGAAAATAAGGTTAGAGACACAAGCCTGCAAGCTTCTTAGTCTTTACCGGTCCTTTGGTATGTGAAGTTTTGTGTGGCTGCCTCTGACATTTATGCAATATCAAGACTAAGGGAGCCATTCAAGTGCCTGACCAGAGGGAACGCATGCTGTTTCAGGTACACAAAACATCTGTGCAAGGCTGAAAGCCATGGCACAGAACTTGCCACGCAGCTTGGACCAGCAGCTGGAGACTGGTGAGACACTCTACAGCACCTCAGAGAGCCCTACGTGGTCATGGTTAAGTCACGGGAGTCGCACCCTCAGAGTAAGACTTGGAAAAGGCAAGATTTTGCAAACATAAAACTGAAGTTCTAATATTTCACTCATAATTGCTCTGTCTCTATGTTTTCCCACGTTTCACCCCATAATTTGAATTTGTTCCTCTGGGTATTCCCTGCCTCAGTATCAGTGGGGAAAACCGTGGGCAAAGACAAATTGAATATCTGCTTTGTGCTCGATAAATTCTTTTTGAAGAAAAAATTTAAGTCACATAAGGAGAAGGATGAACTACTCTGAGAATCTGATACTCCAGATGTCTGTTTCCCAGTTAGAGTTAGTAGGTATTTGGCAGTTACCTGTTCTTATATATATGTTTATACATAAATTTTATTTTTTTCAATAAGATTTTTTTAAACCATACTTCTATTAATAACTTTTTTAAAGTTAACTTCTTTTTGCCCCTTGTGTCTTTTATTGCTGAATATGAAATACTAGTAGCGGTATTCTTAGAAGTGATTTATTTTCTGGTGTCAGCATTTTATTTTTTCTTTGGGAAAAAAAGCTTTTTCATAGCTATTTCAGAAGCTTAAATTAACCAGGAGAAGGACCAGTGATTTTGAGAAATAAAAGAGTCAGAAAGAAACAAAAATGATGAAAGGAAGAGATTAAGCAAGAAATAGAAAGAAGGATGAAGGAAAGGAGAGAAAGTTAGGGGTGCAGTTTAGCAATATTTATAAAAATCTGTGTTCTGTCACAGTCTTGCTTCTACCAAACGTTATTTTGACAAATAATAAAATGTAAGAAGGGTATGGAGGGCTGGCTTCAGCTCTCTTGTTCATAAGGTATGCAACTACTTTTTAAAGAAAAGATAGAAATGTCAGCATTTCTATACTTGGGAAAAATGAGAATTAACAGGTGACTTGTCACAAGATCAGTCATCGTTATGACTGTCTTGTTTGTATTCTGCAAGCTGCTTCTGAGCTTCGTGTCCATTTTGTGATCAGCTCACACAGAGATACAAACAATTTACTTCATGTGCAGGTAACTCCAAGCTTCACAGCCTTGCCCGTGTCCCCGCAGCATCCACCAAGTGATGCCTTGTGCGGGAGCTACGTCATATCTCATTACATACTTGCTCCACAGGTGGGCATTGCTGTTATTTTTAAGCATCCTCAGGAAAGATGGGATCAGCTGGGGAGAGTTCAGAGGAGAGGGGGTGAACAGGCAGAAAAAACATGAGCATCTCAGTGAGCCTGTCTGACCTGGGCTCGTTTGGCAGCTGGGTTATGCTAGCCAGAGGGCAACCACAGGTCGAGGAGAGCAGTTTCTTCCCATGGCTGGGCACTTGCAAGTGCACAGCTGGAGCGCTAGCTTTGTCCCCCAGTACAAGGGAGAGATCAACAAACTGGAGACGATCTTCTGGGATGGTCAGGGGGACGGAGCACGTGCCAAATGAGGAAAGGCTTGACAGAACTGGATTTGTTAGCTTTTTATTTGCTGTAAGAACCAGGCATTATCACAAGACAGATAGTTAGTAAGCTATATAACTAAAATTACAGAGAGTTAAATGGGTGTTTTAAAGACTTTTAGATGGCTCTATAACAGGAACACCTGTGAGTTTGAGCTCCATCTCTTCTCTCTTGCTCTTGTGCAAAGCCATCACAATACACACAACCCAGGCTGTAGGAGATGTTTTCTGATCGCTTAGCATAGAGCTAGTAATGGTGCTCACTGCTTGCACACAGAAACACTATGAGATGAAGGTGGCTCGTTACCATCATTTTTCCATACTTGTGTTGTCAGAGCTGGTTTCCACTGCTTCTCAGTGAGGGACAGCTGTTCCCAAAGGGCGATGAGCTGGGACCTGAGGGTGACCCCAGCACAGGACATGCCCTCCCTGGTGGGTGCCATCTCACATGGTCTGACCATGGTGGGCAGAGACGATGGCTATAACAAGGTCTATCAACAGTCCCTGAGATGGTAAGTGAGGAACCAGAACCAGGGACCATCCAGGGGCTCCTGTCAGGAGCTAAAGGAGAGGGGGCTGGAGACAGGACCAGAGACAAGGCTGCAACATACAACCAAGGGGTCCCAACATACAACCAGCACTGCCGCAGCATCACTGCGGCAGGGACTGATGGTCCCAGGCTGGGCTGTAATGGGGCTCCTGGCCCCAGGTGGCCACAGCAGAGGCTGGGCAGGAGCAGTAAGGCCCGTGGCTGCCCTCAGGGCCCTGACATCTGTGTAGCTGACTCGTTGCAAAGCAGAAAAAAGTATGAAAGCTGCTCAGTAGGTGCTCAGAGTGCTGCATGGCTTCAGGCACAACTGGCAGGGAAAAAAAAGTAGGTCTTTTTTCTCTCTCAAAGTTTTCTAGTGGATGAAATATGCAGGAACCTATTTTTGGAGTCGATCAGATAATGAGAGTGGGGAACTCATGTACTCTGTTGTGCTCACTGCATGGAAAACAAGAAGAGTAGAAAACATCCCTAGCTCACCAGACAGCTAACCAAGAACATCCATACGTGCTCACCATTCATATTTCACCTTGAAAAACTGGAATATCAAATGGGTTTTCTAGACAGATTCCTAATGGCTGGGATTTATTTTTGTGAAATTAAAAAAAATCATGGTGTTTCCAAAAATATAACATCCTTATGTTCTGGTTCATTACGTGCGGCTGAGGTGCTGGGCAGGTTCAGAGACATACACCATGGACCAGAGCAATGGAAAACACGCTCTCTCTAATTGCACCCTACTACAAAAGTCCCCTGCGGCCGTTCAGCAGCTAAAGAGCCACACCACAGCCCCTGCACCCTTGTAGCTAGCAGCTGGCATCAAATGCTGTGAGTCAAGCCACAGCCTGGCCTCGGACACAGAAGTTTTCTCCTATGGGGAGACACCGTGAAGCACTTTGCAGGGCAAGGCACGGCTCCTCTTCATGGCGCAGCCCATGCTCCCACCACCCCTGGGTCACAGTTCCACGTTACTCTGCCATGGAAAGCAGCAGTCCTACCTGAGCTGGGCTCTACAAGACAGTCTTCCCCTGGCAGTCTGCCTGTTTCCAGTGGTTCAGTAAAGTTACTCCAAACCACTGTTGCTTTTAACCTGAAGTGCACCTGTACCCAGAAAAAGAAGGGGAGAAGGCATGGAAAATAGATAGCTGGGTCTCCCTGAATCTCATCCTTCCCCTTCAGATTTTACGTAGGCTGCACCCAGCCCCATCTTCCTGCTGGGGGATGCACGGAAGCACTGGATGCTCTTGCCTGCTGCCCAAACCTCACCTCGAGCAGCTGCTGCCCTCTCTGCCCTCCTTCCCTCCCTCTCTTGGCCCCTTCCAGCGTGTGCGTCTGGGTCTGAGATCTGCCTCTGGAAAAACAAACCTGCTGGCTTGGCCAGTAAGTAAGTAGGTACTTCCCAATGAATTACGAATGCCCTGCCCTCGCCTGGCGCAGGGGCCATGTCCCAGCTGTGTCCACAGCCCTGGACATGGTTTGGGGTCCAGCGGGGACCGCCTGGCACCGGGGTTCAACCCAGCCTTGCCGATGTGACAGGGAGGGGGTGACACAGCCAAACCTGGTCTCCTCCCATCTTTCCGCTCTGCTGCGTGCCAGCCAGAAATTAGCCCTTTGTTAATTAAAGCAAACAGAAATCCAGCAGTGACAGGTTGTTTGTTATAGGCTCTAGGCAAGAATCCCCGTTTTCAGGATCACATGGAAGCCTATAGTAACAATGTGGGGCAAACTGGGAAAATGTCTGCACCACCCTTTGATTAACTCTATATAGCTCCTCCTGCCCTCTCCCAACATTTCTTATTGCTGCTCGCCTGAATTCACCGAGTTAATTGAAAGCAAGCAATAAAGGGCTTGTTACTGATCTGAGCAAGGAGAAGTAAAATAATGACCCGGTTAAGCCAGGCTCAGGTACGCAGCTTCGAAGGGGTGAGGATAACAATGTCTGGCCCTACCCAGCCAGGCTGGGAGACTCCTCCGGTAGCCGAGCCTGCTTTCAAAGGACCCCCTTAACACCGCCCAGATTCCACGAAAGGGCAGGGGATTATGTGAACTGGAAAAAGCTGACAGGCTAAAGATATGTGAAAAAAAAAATAAATTAATCAGGGGAACCAGGCTGCAAGCGTGATGGATGGCTTCCAGTTACCCATATTGGGGAAAAATGCCAGGTCTGCCTAAGCTCCAGCAAGGAAAGTTAAGTATGAGTACAAAAAGAATGTGTAAGGCACCTCTCTTAAATCCATTCTATTAAGAGCTGTGCAGCTTTTTGGCAAAATAAATTGTATTTTTATTTCAGTTAAGCTGCTGTTGTAGGCTGCCAGAAAGAGACCTTTATGTGTTCCAGTGCTGGCAGCCTTGCATCACAAATTCTGGGGAGAGAATTGCAGAATTTCATCCAGGAGGCATCTCCTGGCATCTTGGGGATGGAGGAAGGCATGGGGGCTGCTTAGAGAGGTCCAGAGCAGGGACAGTAGCACAGCTAACCCAGAAGTACTGTTGCAAAGGACTTTAAGGTGTCCTGGAGTGACATTGTATGTGTTCTGTCTAGGTCCTTCCTGGACGGTGCAAGAACTGTCCTTATAATCCTACATTGTTGACCAAGTGATCATTTTTTCCTTATAAACCAGCCTGTAATTCCTCATAAATCCATCTTGCTGTCTCGCAGAGATTGCATTGACTTTTCATTCTTCACTCCCTGTGGCAGCCCATGGTTAGAGAAAACACTGTGGTGAGCTGGTCATGCTTCAATAGCTCTCTCACAAATGGGCTCGTCAATAATTAAATTAATATATTTTCAGACAATGAAGAAAATATTTTCAGCAGAGCTGTGAGCTAGCAGTGCTCTGCTTTCAGCATCTTTTGAGACTGCAAAGGCCACTGCAGGATCTGAACCTAGCACAGAAAAAAAGAAACAAAAGCAACTGAATTTCCACAGTCTTCATTAATTTAATTTAGCCTGAATAATTCATGTAGTGCCTCTCTGTAGTATATTTTATCTGGAGACGCAAAGGCTCTTTAGAAAGTTGGGCAGTGCAATTATCTTTTTACAGGTGAGGAAGCAGAGATAATCTCCATACACGAACACGAGGCAGCAGGCAGGGTTTTCCCAAAACAGGCACAAAGCCCCTTTCTGGTGGGTGTAGTTCTGCAAGAAGACAAATCTGGCCCTATGCCTTACAAAACTAACTCCCGAAATTTGGCTTCTAACCTGGAATGTGACCACAGTAGGAGCTACACTTCTGTAAATGAGGTTACTTAATCAACCTTAACAGTCAAGTATTTAATTTAGTGCCACTCTGTGTTGACCGAATGAGTAGAAATCTGAAAACCACAAGTGACGGGGGATCATAGCAGGGTCTCCCTTTGCCTTCGGAGTCTGATGGCACCCAGCCCTTTAGCAGTCCTTTCCTTGGCTGTAGTTTCGTGACATGAAGTCTCCAACAGCAGCACTATCAGCAGTGCCAAGGGGCTGCTGCCCCACTTGCTGCTGCTTGCCCAGTTCCCTTCACACTCCAGACCTTCAGACAAACCCAGCCTGGACCCAGCCCGACTTAAAAATGACCTATTAAAAACACCCCTTGACAACCTGTGTCAATTCCTTCATCATGTTCATAGTGTTGTAGGAACAACCATGCCCATGCACTTCAGGCAGCAATGTGTCTGAACAGAGCAGTGGGGAGAGACAGGGTGGTGGGAAGAGGAGAGGAGGACATCAACACCTCGGGCTGGTACTGCCACATGAGACCTTGTCTCATAAAGCTACAAAATCAGAGTCCAACTTTTAACAGCCACTCCTTCCTTTGAAAACAAAATTTTCAAAAAATTTGAGCTTGCTGGTACAGGATACCCAGATTTGGGGTTGAATTTACCAGTCCAAACTTCTGGAGCCCAGCCGGACTGAACCATAATCCAGTTGTATTTTCTTAGCTATTGTCAAAGAGTCCTAATATTTGTGCCTGCGTCATAGCTATCCAGACTGGTGCAAGAGATGATGCTCTCTAAATTCAAACTTATTATTTTTTATACCCAGATGGGTGTGAAGGAATGGATTCAAGTCTCAATAACCTCCTTGCTATAAAAGGCTGATGCCCACCCATGTAGTTTGCTGTTAGTCTTCTGCCAGCTCTAAACCCCTAACTTTTTGATGGACTACTACAGCTGGGCAGCAAATTACTACAAGAGCTCCAAATATGTTTGAAGATTATTTCTTGGTAATGGGAAACATTCAGTGAGAACCTTCCCTTTTTTACCAATCAAGGCGAAAGCTTGGTAAAACTCTAAATGCATACCACATAAGACTCAAGCTGGCAGCAGTTACATGTGACTTTGCTATGACAGACAAAACCATTTTATCATAAACCACACGTTGCCAAGAAGGATAAGAGAAGCAAATAGGACACAACAAAAATGCCTGATAGAAAAGGACGGAGAAAAGCATGACACTACTACTGTAATAGTAGCGGCCAGTAATTCGGGAGTCTCCATGTACTAACAAAATGTACTTATTTGTGAGGTACAACATAGCAGGCAGTCTTGAGGAAGCGCTGTGACAGTCAGTTCTGTGATTAGGAGAAAAAATGATTAAACATGGTAGGAGGGATGTGATACAAGTGCAACACTGGTGATTTCCTAGTCCTGGCTTTTCCCTTTTATGCCTGTTTTACCAAACATTTCGCATTACTGTGGAAACCAGACAGGAATAAGTGGTCCAAATAAAATCAGCCCCCCTGAGTTTCAGAGATCAGAAGAACAGAAGTAGTTGTATGAGAAGGTTTGTGTGCTGAAGTGAAATCTTACATGATCTCAGACAGAAAAACCTAATTTTTTTATTTGTTGAGGGCTTGTTATTATTGAATTTGGAATAGTTCTTTTTTCTGGGAAATCAGAGCCTGGTGAAAGTTAATGAAGTCTCATCCAGAATGAAAAAGTGCATGTATACGGTCTTCAATAGTTTGTTTTAAAAGACATCAGTCATCAAGGCACCCAAAATCCCCACACCATTTTGGAGCAGGGAAAGGGGGGAAGACAAACAACAGAAAGCCACATCCATGTAACATATTCCATCCTGGTCATACAAATTATATATGCTCTGAAAATGGACTGTGCGCTAGAGAAAAATAAGACATTCTTTGGGGAGCTGAGGAGTAATAGAGCAAATACGTTTGCATCGTTATATGGTCTAAGCATAAAATCTCTGACCTTTCTACAGGGAAAAATTCTAAGTTAATAATATCACCTCAGTGTCTGATGTGAGCCCCAGCGTGGTCACAGTGCAGGCATGTGGACTGCCAGCAATAATCACACATCAACAAGACATCTTCACTCTAATGGAGGGGCTTGAAAATGATGTTTCCTTAGAGGTCATGTCTGGAATGGAAAGAGAGGATGATAAAGAGTTCTCACATAAAGTCACTCTTTGACTTACAACTAACGAGCTCTGCAAAACTGGATTTGGTAAAAAGGACACTGGTCCCAGCAATAAGCAAAATGTTCTCCTTGGGAAGGTTAGGGCTTCATAGCCTACCATTTTCTTCATGAGTGTTTCAGCCAGGGGTCCCTGGTGGACATTTTGGTGTGTCCCAAACTATCCCACGACACAGAAATTTGTAAATGACAGTCTATTTGGGAGTATTGCAGATAGTCAGGCTGGCCTAGAGACTGTAGAAGACTAAGGAAGTTACCACTAATCAGCTGTGCTGCACTCAATATCTAAGTGCCTAAATTTATATAATTTTTTAAGTAAGACTCATGCTGAATTATTGCACCTTCCCCAGGGGCAAGACTTACCCTAAAACCAAGCAGTTTAAAGGGGTAAGTGATTTCAACTAACAAGCTTTACAATGTAAAAATGGCCAGCTAAGATTATGCAATGATCAGTTGTGTTGTCTCAGATGACAGGCAAGGCTTTTGCTTTTCTTAAAGGTGACCATCTGCCAGAGGCAAGGGTTATAGAGGTATTGATAATGCACAGGGTTAACAATTCGGAGTAATTGTGCTCATCACACACCACTGCACTGTAAGGGAGATTTCTTCATTCTGATTAATTTACTTCTTTTAAGAGCACATCCAGCTATCTTCATATGGCTCCTTCTCCATGACGCTACCAGTCACTCATCATCTTGAATTTGAAAGTCACCAGCCACCCCTTTTTTATTATTTTAATCCAGTCAATGGATTAAATTTGGCACACTGTAAAGCCTTCTCTCTACCAGAAAAGTGAGTCAGTTTAATTAAATTGATTTAAACTTATGTAAATTACTATGATAGATGTACTGAGGCTGGTTTAACCCATGTTCGTATTGATTTATCTTGCATCAGTTCTGCTCCTGCCATGAATGCCAATCATGATTATTTTTTAACCAGTGCACTCATCTAATACCGGCAAAGTCACACGGCAAGGGAAGAAAGTCAAAGCTTAGGTTTTCTTCCTTTGCAGGAGCAAAATGGAGCTTGTTGATACTACATGTGCTGCAAAGAGCACATGAAATGCTGGCACAAGGGAGAGAAGATGTCACAGAGGTAGTAGAAATGGGCAAAACACACAGTTGGGCAGGGTTTGGGGAGTAGGAAAATTTGAGACCAGCGATGATAGTTGTAATCCTGTATTTTCTATCTCATAAGCACTGCCCATGTAGCTGTCATTTCTCATCATTAATTTTTACTGTACACAGACAATTCCCTGTGCTGGAGGAACCTTTTCATCTGCTGTGGCAGCATCCCAAAACACCACAAGAGACTCCTGAAGAGCTCCCTGGGTCAGAAACATCAGTGGTGATGACCTTCAGGCACATGGTAGGGCTTGTAAAAAAATGTAGTTGGGCTTCCAGAGTGTGCTCAGGGGCTGTGAGGGTTTCAGGCTGAAAGCCTACTAAATTGTCACACTGACATTTTCCGAGTATGTTTTGTTGCTGTAATGCAGCTCTTAAACCCTCCAGACCTTTCAGAAAGCTGCAGCAGCTGCCTACACTGAAGTGTGACATACCCTTACAGCTGGTAAGGGGCCTGCCAAGATTTCTACCTTGTTCTGTGCACAGATTACTGTTGCGTTACCGTTGAACACAGCTCCAGAGCTCCCATCCGGCTACTCGGTGTAAACACTTCCTCTGAGTACTGCAGCCTCAAAGTAGTCTACAAAGCAAGAAGACAGCCTCTTGCTCCGCCTGAAATCCGGGCCCTTGGGAAGGAGTGGCACATCGCTTTTGTTTCACTTGCACAGTATTTTTAGTTTAAGTAGAATGGTTGGAGTATATAATCTCTTGTTCTCATCCCCTCATGCAGGGATGAATGTCACCCACACAGGGACTCCTAGTCCAGCAGTTGGTCCAGCAAGTTGAAATAACATAACCAATTATGATAGTATTCCTCAAATTGCTTTAATTCACTGTAGCTTTTGTGCACTGTTTGCCATGAATGCACAAGCTGCTGCCTTGTCATGAGGCATGGCTTAGATATTCAACTTTTTGAGACCCAGAGATCCTCACCTGGACTAAACATGTATCCCATGCGCAGCTATTGCATTGACCATTTCCGGTATTTTGGAGAACAGAAAAATCAACACTCTTTTTGCCTGCAAAGTACGAAACAGCTGACACTCGCTGCATGGCAGATGCCATACCACAGGGGACTCGTGGTTTGTTTGCCCTCAGACCACAGTACTAAGGATGCTTCTTGCATCATCCCTTCTGCTCTTCCTTCAAAAGCCCCTGAACAATTTCAAAGGGTCTCAAGCACGGTGTGGGCCCTGTTTTTGTATCACAGATCTCCACTCTTTACTACAAGTCTTTGATGTAAAACTTGAAATGTCTTTGTGCATTTCATAGACTTTGAAAGGACACTTGCTCCACAGCAACATTAGCTTGGCTGCCCATTTTTCTTTCTGATGAACTCTTTGGATAGTTTGAGGTGGAGAGAGCTGAATCTCAATCTGCAAATGGATTCTGTGCTTGTCCAAGGAAAGGGAGGACTCAGCAAGCAGAAGGACCTGCAGTATCTGGCAGGCTTTTCATACGACAGTAGGCAACAGTTTACAGGATTAGCTGTCAGGCGATACATCTTAATGGGTACGAGTCAGTCTTCAAGTCCAGCTGTGAAATGTTTTGCACCCTTCTGGTACTTTGTCTCCAGTGCTCCTGTGCTGGATTACTGAGTCAGAGAAAGCTGAAAAGCCGTCCCAGTCACCTCAACTGGATTTAAACTCTGTTACCCAGGCCCTGCTTCCTTGAGAAGGATTTCACAGTATGTACAGGAGCACATTATGGTGGGATTTACTTGCTTTTACTTCAACACAGGCATTATATCTGTCTGCTAAGTAGTTCTTATCGCTGAGGATAGCTCTTGCTTCAGTTGGTATGACAGTTAAATACTCTCCAGAATATGATAGGCATGTTCATTAATCCCAGTGTAGTAAGGAGCAAATCCTGGTTGCTTGTACATCAGGACAAGCACATTCTTCATCCTGTTCCTCCGTTCTTCGTCCTAAGTGCAGAGCAGGGCAGGGCTCCAGCTCTGCAGTTAGGTACAAACGTGCACAGAAATAGAACATGACCTGTGTTTGCCAGAGCAGTTTATGCACCTGCAGCAAAAGTCTGGAACCAGGTAAAATTTCCGCTTAGGTCCTGCATCTGTTTTTTAGCTTGGGAGCTAGTTGAATATGATCTGAGAAGTTCAAAGGAACAAGGCAAAAGGAGCTAGCATCCCAGTCAGCAAAAAGAGCTGAGTTTGGTCCAGTGCTTTTGCCCACAGACCCTGGTTTCCATATCTCTTTTCAAAATTCAGTATTCATTCAGAGAATCCTTTATTATCCATTAGCATATTCTTAGACTGTAAAACGTACTGTGGAGGGTACTGTGGGACATGACTTCTCTGATCATCAAATATAATCTCTGGAATCGAGCGGGATTAACCACTGAAATAATTCCACTTTCGATGTATCCATCTTTATCTTGAACACCGGTAACGATGCTGACATAATGACCTCAATAAGCGATACCTCCCTAAGCATGAGTTGTCCTGTTAATCATGTCTGTTGCTGTTGCTATTTCAGTAATTCAGAACTAAAACAATAAATAGCAGTTGAATAAAGCCTTGAACCTGACGATAATTTCCATTAATCACCCCAAAAGTTGATCTGTTTGCAAAGTGTGGTTAGCAGGTGTGATTTTCTTGGCCCCAAAAGCTATGTATTTTGTCTTTTTAATTCCTTCAGAACACTAGCCTTTGGACTTGGCTCAACAACAATCCCTCCTCCCACTCACTTGCAGAATTACAGTTGTCTTTTGCCAATGAGGCCTGCAAAGCAGAGTGACACATGAAAAAAGATAACATGGAAAGGCACTTTACACTTTGACAAGGAGAACTTGTTAGAATCTGGAGATCAGTATTTTTAAAAGACTTTTTGCAAAAATGTACGAGATATAAAGAATCACTGGAAAACAATAATAAATATCCCTAAAGAGTGTTGCTGCTGAAGGAAGTATTGTGATTTTTCTCTGTTTTTATTAGCTCTTACCTCTATTGATGGATATCCTAAATGGCCAGTTGGTCATACATATTTGGAATCTTGACTGAGGCAATAATCCGAAGAGGTGCTCATCTCTCCAGCCCAGCAAGGAATATGGCAAGAGAGCTGAATCTCTTACGATTTCTATAAATAAATTTGAGTAATTAAGAATTTGCATTGGTCAAGCACTTTGTTGTTGCTTTGTTTACATTCATTTTACTTTCACTCTTGTATAATGCCATGTGGGAATAAGTCACTTTATAGATCCTCATCTCTTTGTGTTTTTCTGTAACTTTGCCCTAACAAAGGAAAAAGTAGTGAAAAGGTTACTCTTCCCAGCTATTTCCCCTTCTGGAGTTTTCTGACCCCACAGTTACACATGCACATACTGTTGAAACATAACTCAGCACAACTAAAATCATAATTTGTAGGACTGTAGGATAACTCTTCTTGGAAGAGAGCTCAGGAAGCCTCTGGTCCAAGTTCCTACTCGTGGCAGAGTGAGCCATGAGGTGAGACCAGGTCCCTCAGGGCTTTTTCCAGCTGGATCTTGAAAACTTCCAAGGATGGAGACTTCTCATCCTGGGCAGTCTGTGCCACTGCTTGATGGAATTAATAAAGCACCTGGTAGTTCTTGTTGTAGCCTGTACCCTAAAGATGCTGTGATTTGGTGTCTTTAGAGCATCATCACACCAGAAAAAGAGCATGTTTGTTTCTGTATATCCCAGACTCTAGGGCAGCCTCAAGGTGTAACCAAGATCCTGACAGTCCCAGGTGGCCTCAGGAAGTTAGAAACGACAGAAAGCCATTTTTGCTTCCAACAGCCTACTCAGCCTTCAATATAGCGGATCCAAATGCTGTACCAAAAAAAGCAGAAGGAAAGGCACTGCAAAGGTGAGTAGCCTTCCTCCTCCTATAGAATTAATATAAAAGTTTCTGTGCTGTCACAGATGTATGTGACATCCCTGAGAAGGCGGCTCTGTGCAGCAGGAGCCAAGGCAGGTGGGACTAGATGTACACCAGGCCAGGGAGTGAAGACATGAGAAATTTGAATTGAGCACGAAGGGCGGGCAGTGCCAGCGAGGACGCAGATGCCATCACAGCAGTACCATTTCAAATGGCAGGACCGTGCAGACAAAATGAAGAGGGAAAAGCTAAACCTGCCAGCACCATCATGACTACCGCTTGAAAGCAGGACCCTTCTGCTCCTGCCTCCTGCAGCCTGTCGGTGGCCGGATGCCTCTCCCCACGGCCCTGGGGAGGAGGGAGGATCACCCTGCTCTCGCCCTTGGTCGGGGCTGGGGTTGCAGTCCCTGGGGTTTTGCCCACATGTCCAGCAGGTTTGATTTAGGTTTCAGCCCCACCATTTTGTTCCTTCTGGAAGCTATGACAGCAGTAATTAGAAACCCAGAGGCCTCTGAAAGTGAAGTGTTATTAACCAGGATGAACGTCTGTCAGTGAAATGTGTTATAATCACACTAAGGCATACAGTATGTATGGTTGTTTTTCTCTAGAGGTTAGCACATTTGCTGTTTGGGAAGCCCCTTTAATTCCTCCACAGTCCATCTAATGGCTTTCCTCCCTGACAAAATGCACTCTCATTCTTCTCCCGAGGTGAATTTCTTTAGATGATGAAATCCTTTTTCCAAATGCAATTCTTGTCCAGCAAAACCACTGTGTCACTTTGCCCTGGAGTCCGGCAGTATGTCATCTCACCTCCAGTGTTTGCTTGGATGCCGCCTACTCAAAGAGTGCATGGCAGGAGGACCTCAAGATCACCTTATAGGACCTCTTCTACATCACAAGCCTCTGCATTTCACTGAGTTATCTCTGTATGGAAATTGTGTGATGAAACCGGAGCAGTGAAATGGCTCTTAGTCCAAGGGCAACTGCACTCCTGTAAACCCAGTCCTCTCCTTGTCAGATTGTTGATTATCTGGCTTGCAAATAAACCACCTCTGCTGTGAAGTGTGTCTCCCCCTTTTAGGGAGTCAGTCTCTAGTTATCCTCGGGCTAGCACTCCTAATTCACAATAAGGGGACTAGATATGTCGACAGCTCTGCATGCAGGAGGGACATGGGCAAGGTTCCTTCTTAAGGCAGGGAAACAGATGCTCCTAGACAAGTAGAATGGCTACGTCTACTGTGTTCATCCCAAAAATGTTTCCCAAGTCATGGTCAAAGCATGCCTCTGACCTGCTCCCTGAGTCCCCCAGGCAGAGAAGAGCCCTCCTTTGCAGCCTGGCCTTTCCAAGGCATCAGCCAGAGGAGGAGTGCCCCTTTCACACGGCAGGCGAAGGGTTTCCCAAGTGCAGGCATGAGCGCTAGGGCTGATGCATGAGTGAACGAAGTCTGCAAGACTGAGGTTTTTTGTAAAAAGTGCAGATAAGTAAAGAAATAAAGCAATATTTGATAGTCATATTCCTCCTAAAAAGGACTTCTCAAGACTTGTTTCTTCAATCTAAAAAGGAACCGCTTTGATTTTTCACATCTGTATATCATGTTTTCTGATTGCTGAACAGCAACAGGTTGAAAAGGGTTATTGTTGTTTCACGGAAAATCAGGATTATTTAAAAAACCTGTTATTTCTGGACAAGTAGAGACAGCTAAATCAGGGCGTACTGTAGGCTGACATTCAATTATGTAGTGAGGAAGGAGAGGAAGCATGCAATAAAACAAATAAAAGTAATTGTAATGTGGTTTATTGAGAAGAACAAGTAGCTTGAAAACACTATTGGGCTGCGCAAAAATAGGATCACACGACTATTATAAGTTAATTTCTTTTCTGCTAGCAGATTAGGGACTTCTTCCTGCTTGCACTTTCGGTACTGAATATCAACAAGGGAAATAAACATCTACCTCCCTGCAGCTTTCTGAGGATGAGCTGTTGTTGCTTTCTTTTGAGATTCAGCTTTCTTTCTAATCTGAGGTTTTGTGCCTGTAAGTGACCTACGCTGCAAGCAAAGCAGGAAAGTTAATACACTTCTTAATTAACCTCTGCAGGATTCATTTATTTTTATGCAAATTAGGAAAAGGACAAGTAGATAAATGTCTGCAACTATCTAAAAGCTACTGGTGACTGCATGGCTACTACGAACTCTGCTGAAATGATAGCTGCAGCAGTGAAGCAAGCGAAATCTTGAAGAAGAGGCAATCAGACGGGAGACAGGAGCTCTCCCCATGCTCCTCCAGAGAAATTGAGCTATCCCAGATGTTTCATTTCTGAACTGCTTGTGAACCTTCTACTATCGTAAGATGAGGCATTCGCAGATTATTTATTGTAGTTTTTATTGTGCCTTTGTTGCTCACCCAAGGTGATAGAAACAAATTCTATCTAATTTTACCTTTTCTGTATTGTATAATCTGTCTTTTTCATATGGACTCAGCTGCTCGGTCTCAGGCTCCAATGGTACTGCAATGTAATTCTCCCTGTCTGTGTGTGTGTGTGTAAATATTCCCCTACAAGAGAGAAAGCTATTACAGTCAGTTGGTATATTCCCTCCTGCAACCAATGAGAAATATAAAATATTGTTAGAGTGGCATTGTTACCCACAACCTTCCCCATCACTTGTGTGATGTAGGTGGGGTGTCTCGCCTTGCTCGTACAGCAGGAGCTAGTGGAGGAGCAGCTCTGTCTGCCTGCCTCCATGCTCTCTTCCTCTTGTTTTGTTAGATGCAGACTTGCTGTCTAGGAACCGTACGTGGGCTGTGTGCTGAGATTCCCCACAGCTATGTTGCCTTTCCACAGCTGTTCATCCACTAGCGTGTATGAACAAACATGCTACACTCGGATTCAGAACTGCTGACTTCTCATCTCCTAAGAAGTTGAACTGTGAGGTCCTGATTACCTGTAACAACCTGGTGGATCGCAATGATGGTGCCGAAATGGGACACTGGGGCATGGAGGCTGAGGATTAACATGAAGGTTGTGCCGCTGTGCTCCACCCCTGCTTCTTTTTCTCATAGTCAGCCTCATGTGTTGGAAACTTGTCGCTTTTCTGAGCCTTTCTCAGGATGTTGGTAGGTGGCTGGAGCAGTTGGGCTCTCGTAATAAAAATTTGCCTGATAAGAAGCTTGGAAGGATTTTGAGTAAAGGGCATTTGTGCAAACCAACACCTTGCCTCGGTGGCTGTTGCTTGTCCCCCAAAAGCACCATAACAAAGGCTGTCACCACTGCCCTACGGAGCACTGAGTGTAAAGATACCTGGGCTAGTTTTGGATAAGGTAGGCAAAAGTACAACAGTTTCAGGACAGTGCTCAACCCAAACTCACCAGAGTATGAATACCTCTTCTCTGGAATGCCACGCAGGAACACGTGGGATGAATCTCGGCTCTGAGCTAATGTTGACCCATGTGGTGTTGCAGTACAGCGTGCAAGGTCTTCTCATTCCCTCCAGTTGCAACTATTTCATTCCAAGTATAAAAGCAAATGTAATATTTGATCTATTAGTAATAATTAAGCAATACTTACATCAAATAAAAAGGTTTAATATAAATAAAATGTTATGTCAACTATTAAAATTTAAACATGAATAAATAAAAGCATAATTTTGATATAAACCAAAGAGCAAATACAGAATAGCCATTCAGACAGATGAAAAAGAGATCATGACTCTTCTTCTTGGTAGCCCTGGTGTTTGCTTGAGAAGTGACAGGCCATGTCCAGTCTTGGCCAGAGCTGCTGCAGTACCTCAGTTTTCTCACCCCTGAAAAAATGTGATGGAAGAGGCTGATTGCCTGACTGAATCCCCATGACAAGCCAACCAGCCCTGGGAGTACAATGCCTACAGCTGTTCCACATCTTAGGCCAGAGCTGCAACCACTGGAACATGGGTTTCTTTTTTTTGGAGCTGTTCATCAGCTGGGGATGAAGGGATGCTGACAGTACTGCAGAAGAGCAATTTCAGCAATTCCAGGAGACTCAGCTGGAATAGGAAAGACTCAGTTTTAACTCTCTAAAATTTGGCTAAGCTGAGGTGAGAGCCCAAGTCCCCACATCCAGTGTTCAACCTACTTGGAGATGGATGTACATGTCTTTACAAAAATTTCTCATTTATTGACACTACTCCCCTGCTTACAAGTTTTACTGGTGCCGTGTTGTCCCTCTAGTTAGTGGTTAGCCTCTGGTCCTGCTGCAAGTCCTGCAAGGTCTTGAGTGGGGTCAGACTACAGCTACAAGGTCAGACCCCCAGGAGAGGACTTCCCCACTTAGCTTAAGGATTGGGCTTCAGGCATTAGGATTGAGGCTTGAGCAGTGTGTTAGCAAGTTGGTGCGGCTGCTGTTGCAACAGCTTTGTGCATGTTTATTGAAAGAAACTCAAAAGTAAAAAGGATTCAGTCCCCTGTGAACTCAGGTGACCATGGAGAGGTGTTTTTGTCTTATTTATGGAGGATGTTGGTGACGAAAAAGGCTGAGTCAACTCCACGGCTTCAAGAACCTGGCTTTAAACTCATGTGACAATTTTGGAAAACCCAGACTTAAAAACGGACTTCATTCTAGAAGGCAAAGCAACTTCTTCAGCATAAACCACAAAAAGGAGTCACTGGACTGACGTCTAGCATATTCACCTGTTAACCAGTGGGATGAAACACTTAACAAAAAATACATTTTCACAATTATACTTATCTTTTGGTAGAATTAATCTAGTTGGGTGTTACATCAATGAAGATGCCAGACGTGCCATAGTTGAATGTCAACAGGCTGAGAAACAGCTAGAAGGGAGCTGAACATGCTTAGCACTGTGTCTGAAACAGGGCCAAGAGTGCTCAGACTGCAAGGGATACTGAGCCACATGAACAGCATCTTGAGTGATTATTAAAATGTTAAAAAATGCTGTTCTCAATCAGTCACTACTGATTGTGTGATGCAGTCAATCTGCTGATATTACTAAAGAGAATATATCCAGTATAATTGTTCCTCCCAGTAATTTTGTCTATTCATGGAAAAAACCCCACATGGCTAAGCTGCAACATTGAATGCATGAAGCCATGTGATGGCGTAACGCTACACGTGCGGTATGACAGTAACACAAACTGAAAAGTAACTGGAAACAATTTTATTGGACACGGCAAATTTTGGCATCATATTTACGATAGACCTGTATGTGCAAGAAATCCATTCCTCACGACGGCAGCAGGGCTGTCTGCATGGACATACAGTTTCCCTCCACATTGGCAAAAAGGGGGCTGCCAAATAAGAGAGCTGTCCTGAGGAGAGGAGCTTCCCACAGCCCCCCTGTTTATCAGCAGATCCCAAATTAGACTTCAGGTATGCATTCATTTGGTTTAATCAGTAGGAATAAAGCTACGCAAACACTGTTGTTCTGACCCACCCAGCTGTCAGGTTAGTCTGAAACGGCCACTGAGCACCCAGAAGCAAAGACATCTCTTATCTAAACCCTCTCATACCGGCACAGAGAGTATTCCCAGAATATTTGCTGTTGCCATTCAGCTGCAGTTTGGAGAAAAGGTGCATTTAACGAAGGGCGTGGAAATGTTGACAAATAGGTGCTAGAGGTACATGAGAGAGAGATGAGCGTGTGAGCTGGGGGTGCCACGGCTGGACCCACACGGACGGCATGCAGCAGCGACGCCCTGCAGCTAACGTCGTACCACCCAGGTGCCGGTGCTGAGGCTTTGGAGGCTCTGTCCCTTCCACTTCCAAGGGCTGCCAGGGAGAATGAACCTCATCTTCTCTCCACTTATGGAAACATGTGGTTGCCATGGGGGGAATAGGAGAGGGGAGAATCTCTTAGTAGCATAATCCGATTCAACTGAGGTTCGGCTCGCACTGAAAACAGCTGGCTTTCTGCCCAGAACAGAGAATGAACTTGAGAGGATTTTGAGTGAGCGAGGCCCATCTTCAAAAGCATTCCTCTGGTAGAGCAACATGGTCCACTGGATCTCATCTGAGGACCTGTTAGACTGAGGCTGCTGAGGTACTCAGAGCAAACCGACATATTAAAAATTAATGTTGGCAAAAGGAGTAGTTCCTACAAACAGACATTACCAACCTGAAATCTAGTCATTAAAAAAAAAAGCAAAAGTAATTTCAAGTATTACATCTATCCAATTTCCCTGGGGGACACTCCACAGCTTTACAACCACATTTCCCTGCTTTTTACAAATGTTCCTCTCACCTTTATGCCTTTGCGTAAGGTTCGCACAAACAGGAATATAGTGAAAGAATCTTTGACAAAAAATAAGCAAGGAGGAACAATAGAATGGAAAAGGTGAAATTTCAAATTTATTTCGCTTACAGGGCTTTGCAAAATTATCAGATAATACGCTTCAGAGAGACACGATCGATTTAAAAAGTATGCATACGTTCTACCTCCTCTGAGCCTAATTCAATTTTTAAAATGAAATATCTTACTCTTTAGAGTAAGAAATATTAAAACCACGTTCATTCCGTTTCTTTTCAGAGAGACTCCCTGTATTTGAAAGAGACTAACACAATAGCCCAGGCATGAACTTGAAGTGCACCGTCCCTATGAAAAATGTATGGAGCTCTGAACTTTACGGCGACCGCCATCCCTCCCGCAGTCCCTTACCGCCTCTCTGGCAGGGCAAGGCCAAGGGTGTTGTTCAGAAGCATTTTTTATTTACACTTTTCCCAGTTCACCGAGGAGGAGACAGGCCCCGCCACCTTTCAGAGGACAAGTGGTTCCTCGGTGTTCACACCACGGAGGAGACGCCGTGTTGCCCAGCTGTAGACAACAGTAAATTGCCTACTAAAAAAAAACCCCCAACAACAAACAAACAACAAACCACCCCCAAAAGGCAACTAAACACCCCAAAAGAAAACCGAGGAGTAATTGAACGGGGTGAAGCCTGGCGGTAAGCACACGCTCCGCCGGGCAGCCCGCTAGCCCGGTTGCCCCCTTGTCGAGGGGACAAGAGGGCGGCGGCGGGACGGGGGCACCGGCCTGCGGGGAG
>VYXH01003294.1:43266-71294 GCA_013397275.1 Burhinus bistriatus
GGAAGGGAAGGGTCGGGCCCCCCCCGTCCCACCGGGGTCCGCAGCAGCGGCCGGGCGGGGCCTGATGCTCCGGGTGGCCCCGGGTGAGGTTTTTATTGCCCGGTTTCCGACCAGCTCGGGTGGTCAGGGCGAAGCGTGCTCTGGCTTCAGGAGCGGGATGCTGCCGAGAGCCGAGCTGGTCGGTTCGCCTGTGCCTGTGGCTCAGGATTGTCAGTGCAAAGGTAGGAAAACTGCAGGGTACTCGGGGTAAATTATTTCACCCAACGCACAAGAAAACAGTGGAACCATCTTACTTAAATCCTCTACGTTCTCCTCTTTGCCAGTTGTTTCTTCTGCGCTGCCTTTGATTCGGGCTGAGTTTTTTTACTACAAAACGGAGCCTAACTGGTTGCACTTCTCCAGACGGAGCCTCTGAGCTCCTCTCTGAAAAGCCAGCTGAAGCCATCACTTTTGCCTCACGACTTTTACGTGCTAAATAGAGCAGTTGCAGCATTGTGAGCAGCAATGGGATGGTGCGTACCAGTGTCGGCCTCCCTGTCCCCGCTTTAGTTTCAGGTACGTGTAATATGGATGAGCGACTAAGAAAACCAGCTCTTCTGCCTGGATATACTAGTTTTGAAGATGACACTCATTGACTCTTTCAAGCTTTTAAACATTAGGAAATTATCATTGTTACAATCTTTGTTACAAATACCTGAAGGAATTTGATTGCTCACAGATCATTGCTGCTATATGCGGTTAATTAACCGTTACCATTCTAGGAGGATCCTCAAAAGCATCAGTAAGGGAGGAAATATTTATCCTTTGTTAATTGAGCATGAGAAGGATTGAAAAGAAGTTGAAACAAGTAAGAGCTGCTGTAGCTGAAACTCAGTTACACATTTTCTTGTACATGCGCATTTGCAACTCTCAGTATAGTAAAATTCACTCAACCGTCTGTGTCATCTTAGGTGTCCTTTGCTTGCAAAATCCTGCTCTCCTTCGGCTTGGTCATCCTGAAGTGTGTGTCAGTCTTGAAATAAGACGCTAGAGAAAAGAAGTTTTCTCAGGGGCAGAAGGAGATGTATGGAGATGCGGCGAGGGAATCAGATACAGAAGCAATAGGTGCTCCTGTTCAAGGGTGGTAATAGTGACCTCTGGGGAGCCGTCAAATAGACCACAATCTTCATGGCTAGGAGGTATTGGATTAATTCATACAGTTCAAGCAGTTACCATGCTTATGCCTATATATGACTGTCAGACATAGATCAAGAGTCAAATCAATATTTATTGTTATATATATGTGATTGAAATAAGTATATCTGGATTTTTTTAGAATTTTTTTTTTTTTTTTTGAGGGGAGGAAGGGATAGAAATTGGCTCTGGTGACCAGGCTTCAAATCTCTGTTAATTCACAAACTTGAATCTAGAAACAAGATCTCCCATAGCCCCGGGCAGCATTCTAATGAGCAGGAGCCCAGCAACTTTTTTGTGAACATGTTCTTTTCTCCTCCTCAAACATGAAATGAGAGTCAAATTTTTCCAAATCTATGTGATTTATGGAGAGGGAGAAGACTTGTTATCGTGGTGTTTTAAGGCAGCCTTTTCTTTATGTAAGAGAATCCTTAGCCCATCCCAAAGTCTGTAACAAGGGAAATTTTACCCAAGTTAGGTTTCCTTCAGCTTTACATGGGAACTGAGGACTCAGCCCCTGTAACATAATGGCTTTCATGCAATGTTTCTGTTGATACAGTGAAATGAATCCTGACACAGTGAAATGAATGCCAATACAATGTTTTCATCTTCTATGGAAACAATAGCCTGCGAATGTGTAAGGGAAAGGAAGAAATATGTGTGCCATGTAGTAGCAGCCCAGAACAAACCAGGCTTTGGCTTCTTCAATTAATGTTTTTCTACGGGAAAAGGGTAGCATTTTCTCTGTGCTGTCTATACTTTGTGTGCCCACTCGATTGAGACCCGTTTGTGAAAGGTTCCTGGTTGACTCATTGAGTTGAGCTCATGTGCTTCTGTTGTCTGCTAGACAAAGTGGGGGCTCCTCAGGCAGACAAACAAAATAAAAAGGTTGACAACAGCTGGGGTTGCCAGAGACCTGCTTGTAGCTGCTAGAATCATAGAATCACAGAATCATAGAAGCATAGGATGGTTTGGGTTGGAAGGGACCTTTAAAGGTCATCTAGTCCACCACTCCTGCAATAAGCAGGGACATCTTCAACTAGATCAGGTTGCTCAGAGCCCTGTCCAACCTGACCTTGAATGTTTCCAGGGGTGGGGCATCTACCACCTCTCTGAGCAACCTGTTCCAGGGTTTCACCACCCTTATTGTAAAAAATGTCTTCCTTCTATCAAGTCTACATCTACCTTCTTTTAGTTTAAAACCATTACCCCTTGTCCTATTGCTACAAGCCCTACTGCAAAGTCTGTCCGCAGGGAGGGAACAGACTCTGGTATGGACAGGGATGAAACAAGACAGCAGGAGAATGGGGATAGACACTGGCAGAAACTGAGCATTGTTTCTTTCTCGCTTTGTATGTAGTAGTTTGGTTACCTAGGCACTTGGTGATTCCTGAATTGCCTTCAAAGACTCCTCTTAAAATTGCTTTACAAGCTATGGGAGCTTATTTTAACTTCACCTTCCAACCTCTCCTCCCTGTTCACTCAGTAGATCCCAAGGTAATAGAGAAACACTGGAACACAACCCCCAGGGTGTTTGAGAGAGAACATACTGAAAGCAGAACTGGTTGACTGTAAAAATCTATTTCAGTGATCACAGCAAACACTGCACTCTGTGAAAAAGTTGGCCGTAACAGAAAACCAAAGTAAAACACAAAGCTGAAGGGTCAGAATCATGGAGGACTGGAGATGCTCATTTAAATTCTGGGATTTACTGCAATAGTTTGGATATAAATTCTGAGCTGCCAGTGATGGCGAACAGGACCTGCTGCAACAGGAAGAAGCTTCCTGTTATCCTTGAAGTCCGAAGAGGTTGGCTTTGAACTGCCGTTGTGTTAAGGGGAAATGTGGTGATTACATACTGCAAATATGTTCCTGGACCTGTGACTCACACCCGTGGTCCGTGAATCCCAGCTGCAGGGCCCTGCCTGGTACCTTCCTTGTGACATTTGCTCAGCAGGTGTCCCTGTCTGACTCTGCCCTGCTGTATTGCAGGGGAGAGAAAGAATAATGTTGGCTGCTTGATTGCTTGCTTGCTTGCTTCCCCACAGCCTCTGCGAAGCCAAAATTGGACTCCACCAACTCTGTCTGGTTGTAGAGGACCACTTAATAAGCAGTGACTCACCTGCTCCGTATTGCCTCCCACCTGTAGTGGGAAGCAAGAAATAAAGGAGGAAATCATGCGGTTGGGAGCTCTGCGGTTCTCCAGCTTCCACCCCAGCACTTCCATATTTCAGAGATACCTGTTGGTGGGTCTGAACTCGCTCTGTCTGGCTGTATCCCAGCACAGAGTGGTGGCTTGTCTCCCTTCCTTACACTCCCCAGGGTGACCTGAAAGGTCAAGAGCAGCAAATCACCTGCAAAATGTTGCCTGTGGCCCCTGAAGCCTTTTGAACTAACTTACAGGTCGATCTCATGTTGAGGAGGCTGGTTATCACCTCCTTAGAGGAGTTAGGCAGAGAAGAAACATCGCTGAAACACAGTGGGAGGAGGTTGCCAAATGATCTCTTTGAGGGATTCTTGCAAATTATTTCTCTAAATGAGGTACCTGCTTACATGTGGACATTATGTCTGTAGTCCTAGGCATCAGGACAGGGAGGGAAAATTAAGTTTCTGCAAGGAAAATGAGTTAATATCTTTAGATACTATGACAAAGTTATTTTACCTAAGTAAATGAGATTATTCAGGGAAACAAAAAAAAGCACAGCCACGTCAATGAACTCAGGTCTCCAAAGTAACATCTAAGGCTCTGCTATTGTATTGCTTTCCTTGATGAGGACTTTTTTAGAAAGCTGGACAGCACACACATTTTTCTGGTTTACCCACTTCTATATTTTAGTACTTTTGTAAGGAATGCTAGCTATAAAATCTAGCCGTGCCTGATCTTGCTGTTTCAAGGACGTCTTCATGTGCTTTTTCTCGCTCTCTGTTGCTAAATGGCACCTTGTATTTTTCAGAAGTTTCCTAAAAATCGTATCAGAATATTAGAGACATATTCAACTTGATATCAGAAAATGGAGCAAGAGTAATTTCAGGCGCTCATACTCATGCCATCTTTTAAATAGCTTTATAGTTACATTCTCCGCACTGGTGAATTGCGAAAGCTGTCTCTGGAGCAGTGTGAGTCTCTCTCTACTTCTTTGCCCACTTATTCCCTTTCTCAGTTAAATTTTAGCCTTGTGCATAAAGCCAGCGTATGGTCTAATTACCACTACCTTTCTTAGGAAAAGGAAGAAAAAACAATGTTGCTAATAAGTCATTAAGCTAGGCAGTGATTTATTGAACAAAATTGTATGAAGAAAAGCAATTTGGATTCTTCTTGTCAGAAAGCCAGGCTGTTCAGGTACAGTCTGAGTAAAACTTTTGCCTTTCTAGTATGTTACAGGCCCCGTTTGTCCCTGATAGTGGAGTTGAAGAATTTGGCCCACTAGCTAAGTTTGAACTTGAATCGTGTGTCAAGGCTACTAACTCTGAAGAGATGAGAGCTGTTTAAATGACACTGCAAGTATCAAAAGCTATAACCCAATGATTTTTTTTCCCTAATAACGCGTATTCGTGTAGTAAACCACACAGAAGGAGTTTATGTACTAAAAAGGACCTAAAACTGAATAATCATGAAATTGAGGCACTGTATTTCATTGCCCCAAAGCAGTTGCGTCTTTCAGTTGACTGATCAGAGAGGCAAACAAACCAAATAATTTATGGCATTTTTCCTTAATGAAAGGCAAGTCAAGGATCAAACACATCATTTTTGGAATCCAAAAAAAGAGTGAGTATTCATAACCTTCAGTTGCTTCGCTTTCTTCTTCAAAACAAAAGGATTGGCTTCCTTTGGGATTTTTATTCTTTAAAAGTACAAATAGCTTCTCAAAGCCCACCCAGAATAACAGTGACTGTAGAAGAATGAGTCTAAGCCCAATTCACATAGCTGTAGCTCTCCTTTTAGGTAAAAATATTTATACCATTCTGAAGTAAGTCAAGCAAAATGAGTTCAGAGCATAGCTAAAACTTTATTCTACCTGTTAGTATTAGTCTTTTTGGTGGGAGGTGTGGCAAGGTCACATCTGGCCGTAGGAAAGCATCCTGGCAGAGGATATAGAAATCAACTGATGAAAAATTGTCCACTGTTTCCTTTTCTCATTAGTTTACTTGTAACCGCCATTTTGAAAGCGAGTGACCTCTTGGAGTTAGCTACGTTCCCAATAATTTGGGTGCATCAGGGAAAAACCTGTAAAGCGGGAGAAAAATAAGCTCCTCCCTTTCCCCTGCAAACAACTTATTTCAGTGAATGCGCGCTTATTGGCATGCCGTAGTACACTTAAAATGCTTTGATTTAGGAGTGAAGATGAGCTGAAGTACAGAAAGCTTCCGTGTTGTTGTTGCTGCAGCAGGTACTGGAAGTCTGTCCAAGTATGGTTTCAAAGTGTATGAGTGTGGTTTCCTAACAAGCTTTGGAGTCAGTGTTGGAAAGCTATGTCCCCCTTCCCTCGCTTTTGCTCCTGAGAATTTGCACCTTGCCAGTCCTGTACTGAAACAGGAATTGTTTGAAGTGGAGTGATTTGATACGGTAAGTTCACTGTAATCTAAACCCGACAGCCCACATACTGATTGGGAAAAGACTTTCTCTAGGAGGGGCGACTTGGCAAGGCAAAATATGTCGGTGTCTTCTGTCTACCTATGACACTCAGAAGGCTGGTGCTTACTGGGTGCCTGTCTGTAAGGGAGAATTTTTGACGCTGGCTGTGCCATGGGCTTTGGGAAGGGGTTATTGCCTCTTGAACTAGGGGGGTTTCAAAGGAGCAGCACTGTAAATGGCTCCATAGAGAAAGCTGGAGGAATGGACAGAGTGGCTCTTATGGGATGGACAGAGCAGCTTTAATGTGCTAATGAGGGGAAGGCCAGATGCCAGCAGCGATCAGAAGGGCTCTTTGTGGCTCTGTCTCTTTGGAGATGGCTGGAGTCTCTGTCCTTATCGAGGTTGTTTCTGCAGGCAGAGGGAAACACTGGGGCTATTAGTGAGGTGTTCCCTTCCTCTAAGTCAGCAGATAGCCTTACAGATCAGCATGTGAATACTGATTAGGGCTAATTACCAGGCAAGCTTAGGAAAAAGAACTTGCCGAAGAAGCTGGATCTTAAAAAACTACAAAAAAAATCACCGCCTAAACTCAACAACAACAACAGAAAACTCATGCTCAAAGGCTTGTGAGATGAGCTCAAACTCAGCTGAAATCACCTGTTGCAAGAACAGCTGTATGGGGACTCATAAATTGCTATGACTTTAAAGTGTGTAAGTATTGGTGGTTGTGAAATTCATGTTGTGAACCACCTAATCTACCTGTCTCAGCTTATTTATGTCTGTCACCTGTCTCCCTGGGATTTTTACTCAAAACATGCTCATTTCGAAGCTTGTCTTTCAGCTTTCTCTGACTTGGTTTCTCCCATGATTTAAGAAAGCATTTCTTCAATACCTGTTCTCTCTCCGTCATTTTTCTCAGAGACACCAAATGATTGAGGTAGCGAGTTTGACTCCCATGCATCACATTCTCCTCGATACGGCTGGAACTAAAGAGCAAGAGACGGAGGAGGGAGCGTCCCCACAGCCCGGCCGTGCTCACTGAGAGCACCTGTGTGGCAGTACTGCACCGTACTTCTGCAGGGAGCGCGCCTGCTTTTTGGGATGTGCCATGGTACACACTGCTAGCCAAATAATTTCCTAGATGAGGTGGATGACCGTTGATCTCACCAGAAGGGTCAGTCCACAAATGATGCCATGTAGGTGCAGCTGTAAAAAATAGTGACACTTAGCCAACCTTGTGTTTGTAGCTGATGCAGTCATTTCAACCCTTAATTTTTCTGTTGGTGTGGTGGTCAGTTGCTTCCTTACAGTGCCTCTTCCCATAGTGATATAGGAGGCCACGCGCCACCTTCAGATAGGTGTGACCCGTGGCAGCATGTAGGAACTTAAGAACCGCATGGTGAATCTTCTCTTTTGCTATACCTTTTTTTCCTGTCAGAAAATGTAGATGAGTCAGAACCTTGGCAAGAAGGATGGGATTTTTCTCAAGACTGCATGTTCAGCAAGGTTTCGTATGTCCCGACTAGATTTTTTTGGATGGAGAGCGAGTAAGACTTCATGGTAATCTGGTGGTGGGAGTATTTATGGAGGAGACCAGGTTTAACTCTGCTTTGGTGCGTGCTTGAGGGCTGCTGTGAACACGTGGACTGTGAGGTTCTCCTGGGATGAAGAACCTAAAAAGGTCATGGTTTTGTCCTAACGCAAAATGAGAGAAGTTTTGAAATTTAAAAGTTTGGAACCAGAAGATGCTTTTTTGCCCAGCTCATCTCCCAAGGCATTTCAGGCTTCAGGGTGTTCATTTACAAAAGCACACTATGCTTGAAACAGATTGCTGCATCTCTAATACAGATAAATGAGGTAATTTATGTCCAGTAGCAAGACCATAATTATTACCTCCCAAGCCCTAGTGTTAATTGCAACCTGTAAGCCAGTATTAACTGATGATGGAACGAAAACAAAATTTGGAATATTTATAGTGATGGCCATTAGTTTACTTAGCCCTCTCTGGTGTTCATTTATCAAAGAAACTGTTGTGTGTGTGTCCAGAAGCCTGCTTTACTGTCTTTTATTGGGCTGCATTAATTTTAAAATGGTGCTGTCTTCTGTGCCACGTTCATTCTCATTACTTTGTCTCATCTGGCAAGTGTTTTGATGTGACCTGACTTTTTCAGGGTTCCATTTGGTAGAAATGGAAAATGAGTTAAGAGGGGATTAAACGTTTCCCCCCGTTTGGTGAAATGGAGAGGAAGCCACTGGCAGCGTGGGAGGGAGTCTGGATACCTGGGGTCTGTTCCTGCTCTGGTGCCTCTTCGTCAACCTCATTGAAGAGGAAGAGAGGTCCACAGCTCCACTCCTGGGTCTCTCCAGCCTAATAACCAAAATCTTGACCCTTAATGTAGGCTTGGGGCTGCTAGCTCAGACCCTTTCGGCTGAAGGGGGAGTTTTAGGGGGGTGGGCTGAACGAGAGTGGTGGCTACAAGGTAAAAGTGAGATCCGCCTGCCTTTTTCTGAAGAGAGGAGGTAGATGTCTATGTCTAACTCTTCAAGACTGTGAATCACAGACAGAGGAGGCCTGAAGTGAGTCACTGACAGGTAGGGGCCTAATGCTTCAAGGGGTATAAGGCATAAGAATACCCTATCCTATGCTTTCTGTTTTTTACCGAAACTTGGATCTTTGTCTACCCAGGTGCCTCTGTGGCTATCCCAGGGTGCAGTATTCTTCTGCATGGCTCTTTGCTTTTTTCCAGCCCTATGATGATGACACAAATGCTGGAAAATACTTAATAAACTTAAATTAATTATGCTGTGATTATTCTAAGCACAGATACTTTATGGAATTGAAATAGCTCTGTGTTTTCAGTGGCTTCTGCAGCCTGATTTGGGCCATTGATCTTCTGAAATCTCTTCTTACTAGAAGCTGAGAGCTGTAATGAAATTGAGCAGGTGTTTCTTTCCTGTTGCTCCTTTCCTTTTCTCCCTCTGCTGCTCCTATAGACATGAAATGCTTTTGATTATGGTTTTTAACTCCCAGCTGCCAGTATATTGAGGTCTGTGGGGACTGTCCTGGGTAGATTAAAGTGAGGAAGGACAGCAAAGAGCAAGTAGGTTGGGAAGAGTTGAGCAGGGAGCTGGAAAATATTTTGATGGTTGTGGGATTTGATACTCGAAGAAAATAAAACTTCAATATTGTAGATATAATTTTCATCAGGCTGGGTGTGAGAATTAAGTACCATTAGGTAGAAAAAGTTTCCAAGCTTCATCTAACATGATGGGAAAAAAGTGGGTGGGCACTCAAATATATGTAATGGTCAGACTGAAGTGCCTCCATTTTCTGCATGACCTACCTGATATGCACAGGTAACTTCCAGTTAGATTTTGGATACCTGAGCCCCGCTATTGGGTGCCTGGTGTGCTGAGGGGGATGCTTTGTAGAAAAACGAATGTTTTTCTGGAGTTTAGAGATTACCATTTGCTAAAGCTCCTCCCAGAATGGACAACACCTATGCATAGCCCTGGAGTCCTTGTTGCCACCTCTTCAGGTTCTTCTACAAAAGCTGCTTTGCTTTGATTTAGTGCTGACAAGCATTTATTTTTTTCTGGCAGAGTGGTCAGGGTGAGATGCAGCACCATGCAGTGGCTGGAGGGTTGCCCGAAGTGGAAGAGCTACGTTGCATCTATATTAACCAAGCAAAATCTCTGGGATTCAGAGTTTCTTCTGCTCTAAAGAGGTTACTTGAGTTTAAAACAGCACATATTTCCCTAATAATTCACTTGAATAAAGGACTCTCTGTGTGTAAGTGTGCGAGATCTTTTAAGATGAACTACAAAAGTTACACAAATACAATGTCCCGTTATAAATAAATAAATTCTAGCATGTTCTAACTCATAGAAGAATTTCTGTTAAATTTGATGTCTGAAATTGTCCATACATATCAATTGGGTAGGTATTACTGTGTTAATGGAACTTAATATTACTCAGCTAGATTAATTTATTAGATTTATTCCTACACTTTTACAACTTATAGATGTATTGAGACATGAACCCACAGAATCAATACCAATTTCTTTTCTCATTTATGAATGTTCTTACTAACATCCAAAATACTATTACACTCCAGAGTATTTAGCTGCAATTTATTTTGAAGCATACACTCCAACAATTTTAAATGTGTCTGTCTTCTTGTTCTTTAAGAATTTTTTTTTTTTCTATGTATGTGGGCTCTGTTTGAGCAAAATGCCATGCGTCAAGCATCAGACGAGTCATGACCATACTCTAGTCATTGAGACTAGTCGGCAGTTTATGTGTTTTTGCAAGACAAGGGGCTCTGAGGCCAGACCTAATCTTTGAGATACGTTTTGGCTGCCATTCTGCATGGCAGGCCCAAAGCGGAAGAGGGAACAAAGGTACAAATGTAACTTACAACTAAATTTCCTGCCAAATGGAGTATATTTGCATGTTCTTCTTTGAGCAGCGGCCATGCGTGTGTTTATCTTTCAGAAGCTGTGGTGCTTATCTGAGGAGCAGTAGCAAAGACCAGCTGAAATGAGTAACTGATGTAGGGCTTGTTCATTTGCTTCCAGAGCATGAGCATCAGATGGGACCTGCTGACGGCTCGTGGTGGGACGTGAGGGAGGCAGGGGCCAAAGAAATTATAAGCGAAGAAAGCTATTTGGCCACCTCTGCCCGCGCTGCCAGTTCAAGACTGGTAGACAGCACTGACAGTAGGGGGAGATCAGTCTTCAGACCGTCCTAACACTGGCATTTCTGTTGCCATCACAGCAGCAGTGGTGCTTGGAGATACCATCCTTCCTTCCTTTGGATGGACCAGAAATAGTCTGTAACTCTCATGAAGAGAATTACAGAGACTGGTTGACCTCAGCCCAGCCTTTAAATCCAATGCAAAGCAGTTCACCAAACATTTCTGTGGAGAAATCTCTAGCAGCTGCAACCGCACAGAGGTAAGGTTTCATCCAGTGGTCTGTAAGGTGAAGCTACTTAAAACTGACTTTTCTGCCACTCTTTCTTTGTTGTTTTGTAGTAAAAGTTGCTGTATCCACTCAGTATGCTGCTTATCTCGCCACTTTTTGGTCTGGACTTACTGCTGCCACTGTAGCTGCCACTTGTGCACCACTGCAATTGCTGGGTATTGAAAGCTCAAGCCTGATAAACAACAGTGTGCACAAAAAGACCAGTCAGCTGATAAAGAGAAACTGAGGGGAAAAAACCCACCCCAAAACCCATCATATATAAGTATGATGCAGAAGTAGCCGTCAGAGTTAGAAAGATGGGGAGGTGCCCTGTGAATACTGCCTGTCTGATGCAGTCGCGGGGTTCGGAACCAAAGCCAGAACACGATGATTTGTGTCATCTTGACTGTGCTTGACTAAGTTACAGGGGAGCTTGTGGACAAAAAGCGGCTTGACCAGCGCTTTGCAGTGAAGGGCAGGGAGGGATGGGCTTTTGCCTGCTTTGTTTTCAGGAGAAGCTTGTATTGCAGCAGTAGATGAAGGGAACTCATCTGCTGCTGCAATGAGAGGCTCAGGAATAAGTTACATACAGTAGCTCCTGATTTACAGTCCAGGATTGGACACCAATTGTTTTTTCAGCCTTGGGCAAATCTCTCAACCTCCCTGGGTGTGGTTCAGCACCTGTAAAATGGGGATAATTAAACTTAACTACCTGGAAGGGTTGTTGATTAGTTAATGCTTGTGAAAGGCTATACAGTGCTATAAAATACAGTGTAGTACTCAGAAGCATCTGGTCTGCAGTTACTGTAGTGCTTCTCTGAAACTTTATGGACAAGTGTTTGCCAAGAAACAAAATGACTAATGTGCGCAGTACGTGTGGGCTTTGGGAGAGGAGGGGGTGGCATCTTTTCAAAGGCATCTAACTTTCCTGAGGTGCCCACTGTCAGAATACAAGGGGAGGTTTCCCAAGAATACCTGCGGTGGTCTGGCACTGAAACTGGTGTTGGATGGGGCTGGGACTGCAGAGGGGGGCTCTGGCAGGTGGCAGGAGAGCTCCTTACTTCACTCCCAGCTGCTTGTTCTTACTCCTGTCCCTGTCCCCATCCCCAGCCTCTTCCCCCTTTTGTGCTGGTAGAGCTGTTTGCATGGTGGCATGGAGAACCAGGTTGGTGGCTTGATCCAGATGGGGAAAAAAAGGGAAGAAAGTTTCTGTTGTTGGTGGTTTGTATTACCAGATGGATCTTCTCTCCAGCGTAGTTTATCACGTGGCTACAGACACATGGAAGAGCATGGTGAAGAGGCTGGTACAGGGGTGAGAACAAGCGTCTGGAGAGAAAGCAGGGCTGGGGCTGCTGAAGCTCTCTTGACACTGGAGATGAAGCCACAAACGGTGTTACCCAAACACAGAAGATGTTGCCATCACAGGCGTTTGAAGGTGTGTTAGTGAGCTAATCTTCTTTCCTGCCTCCTAAGACGAGTTATGCAGATTTCATTGGAGACGTGTATGGCAGCATAAGAGAGCATTTGGTGAAGAGCTGATCCTGATTGAAGCTCACCATGTTGTGTGTGAAACTCTGTTAACAAGGGGGGAGGAGCTAAAGATATGCTAGAGTTGAGACTGTAATAATTTCTGAGATTTGCGTCTTGACACTATTATTTGGGATACTTACAACATGAATCTATGGTACTATGTGAATGATGCACATGCACACACATGTATTTATTTGGTTTAATAGGAGACTGTAAAACAAAAAAAGGTGGTGGTGGGGTGAGGAGTAAAAAAACCATTTCCTAATCAGCCACTCCTGAATAAATGCCTGGAAGTTGTTAGGAGAGGGTAGTGAGTTACTAGATGCGAAGATTCACCCTCTCAGCCATTTCACAGAACAGGGTAAGATAGATGTGAGCTGAGGCTGAGGAATGAGTTTGTTCTTAAATCACAGTTTCATGAACTGCCAAAAGGAGGTCTCACTTCTGTCTCTTCCCTGCTCCTGGCCAAATGGCTCCTTCTGCTTTAGCTAAGCCAGATCTGGTTCCTGTCACATCTCACAGTCAGCTCAGTAAAATAGCAGAGAATTAACCTGGCTGAAAAAGGTGGTTGTTGTTGCTGGGTCTTTAGCTAACTTTTGATCAGACTAGTGCCTGAACTGGTGAAAGGAAGGAGCCTGTTAGCAGGGAACAGTGAGGAGCAGGGGCAGGAGAGATGAGGAAAATAAGGATGGGAGGTAAAAGAAACTGGAAGGGAAAGTATCCTTTGCTGTAGGTATCTGTACTGTAATACTGTGCCTGAGCGAACTGCTTGTCACCAGGGTCCTTAGCTTCCTGCTGCCCATACAGTCCTGCCTTCTCCTTTATTACAAACCCTAGTGCTGATGTCCCTGAGAAGAGTGGTGGTGACCCCAGGTGGGTATCAACAGTGGGTAAACAGTCAGCTGTAGCTAATTCTGCACTCAAATGGAGGGAAGTGGTGTGATTGCACCCAGAGAGAAAAAAAGAAGGCAGCCTGACATCTGAGAGCATAAATCTGGATAGAGCTGGGAGAAAAATATGTGCTGTTACGCCTGCAAGTACTTGTGTGCTGTGCTCTTGGAGGTGATGGTGCAGGTATGATGCAGCCCTAAATAGACAATGGTCCTCCTTGTTATACCTTTTGTTTATTTATTTTTAGGCAGGACTGAGTTCAGTGAGGATGGGCATTTGTGCAAAACCTTAACATAAGCATGCTGTGTGTCTCCCTGTTGCTGGAAGATGGAATAGGAGTCTTATCCATGATGCTGTTTTTTCACAGAAGCTGAAATAGAGTTGCACGCTCAGCAGGTATAAAATAATTATATCTAGCGTGTGATAGTGCTACTGTTAGCTTTATGACTCACTTCTGTCTCTCTGGCAAGGTGTGCGGTAGTTTCTCTGTTGCTGCTGATTAGAAAAATAGCAATTGATCAGTGGTTGCTGAACTTCAGTTACAGAAAGAATTTCTTAAGAGAAAAGCATTCACCAATTTGATCACCTTGGGAGTAGTCCCACCAGAGCTCCTTCTGGGTAGGCAGATTGCACTAACACAGAAACAATTTTCTGGTAGCTTTTTTTTGTTAGTTCTCCTTCCTGAATCAACCCTGTGTCCTCCCAGCATGCTGTTATACTGTCAGTGGTCAGTACTGTTAGAATCATAGGATAGTTTGGGTTGGAAGGGACCTTTAAAGGACATCTAGTCCAAGCCCCCCTTTCCTGTTGCGGAAAGGTGCTGTACAGTCCATCTATATTGCTTCACAACACCTTCTCCTCTCCTGCAGCAGGTAAAGCTGTTGGATTTGGGGCACCAAAAGCACAGACAGACAGAGGTAAGGAGGAAAATGGGTATTGTAGAAGACAATAAGCATAGAGCAGTATGGTTGTATACTGTTCCTGAAGGGAAACAAGGGGTTGACAAGTCCAGATAGAGAACATTTACCACCATTCATTTCTTCATTTTGATCCCATTGAAAAAAAGTTGGAAGTGATAATAGGAATTCCAGATCAGGGCCTAAAGCCTCTTTGGGTTGTGACTTTCTCTTAATAAAAAAAATTTGGGACATTGCAGTCTATCCAGATTTTGGCAAATATGAGGTTGTGCTTGAGTTTCTTGGCCAGTTATTTCCATGAGTAATAGTAGATGACCACTTTCCAGTCCCTGAAGTGGAATTTTAGGAGGTTTCACTTTTGTGGCTCAGGTCAGAGTGTTGTGTTTCTGGGGTGTTAACATCGATCGGTATTTTTTGGTCACAGTACTGAAAGTTTTGCCATGGGACAGCTGTGATGTTTTCCTTTCTTTTTTTTTTTTAGTTTAATTCCTAATGCAGGAATTTCTCTGGTTCTTGGTTCCCCTCTATCCCCCAAATTATTGTCCAACACAAACTCAGATTGTTTGCTGGGGCTGGTCTTGTTTTCGAGAAGCTCAAACCAGTTTTGCCGCACTCCTGCTCCCAGTTAAAGCTTTAATAGCTTGTAAATGGCTTTGGTTGGTATCTGATTGATAGGAAAAAAATAAAATAGTCCCACATGTCCTGTGGGCAAGTTGAGCTATCGTGTTCAGACTGGGAAGGTCTCTATTAGTAGTACAGGCCCTGTGGATTTTTTAAAGAAAAAAAACCACCACAAAAACAAACAACAAAAAACCCAGCAGTGCTACAGGGCAATACAGAGCAGTTCGTGATTTGATACCAAAATGAGTGAGCAGGAGGCCAAGGAAGATGTTTTCAGGTAAATTCTGCTGGTGTTTGAACCCCACTTGTTGGGAATGGAGAGATGCAACGCAGCAAAAATCTCCGTCTCATTTTGTCTCTCTGTATCCAAGTATGCTTCTGTGGCATAGAAATAAACTGTCAGGGAGGGAGGAAGGACCTGTTTCTTTGCCTTTTGGATGTTTCTAATGATTATGGCTCTGTACTGATTTCAGGTAGGCAGAGATTGCCATGTGGCTTGCAATGAACTAGCTTGCACCTGTGGATACAGCATAATCACATTGGCTATCTTCTATAAATACAGTGATAGTGATGTATTGAAAGAGGGAGGAATGTCTGTTTTTTATGAAAGACCCATGAAATAAGTGAAGAAAATACAACAGCAGCAAGGGAAAAAGTTATACATCAGTTCTTAAGGTGAATTCCTACCTGGATCTCAAAATACATGGTACCCCAGTTTTGTTTTCCCTGCATGTCCAGCATCTCCCCTTTCCTCCTCCCACTACATGCAGCCTCCCTCCAAAACCACAGCAGCGCCACGGTTGGAAGCCATTTCCTCTAGAGGAGGGGGAGTACGGGCGGAGTCCCCCATCCCCAGTGTAGAGGGTCTATTATAAAGGATTAATTGCACCCAAACAATGCGGCCCCTCGAGGAGCCCGATACCCTTTTGAGATGCGTGTGGGTAAGAGGGCACACTGCAGTCCCTGTATCCCAGCCCAAGCGCGTGTGGTGTGATGCCCTGGTTGCTATAGCAATTAATCGCCACTTTTGAGGGCTGGTGTCGACTACAAATCCCTGTAAATTGCTCAGAACACTAGTTAAAGCTGTTTCTTGGGCACCTTTCTATTTGATTTTACCCCAAAAGATGGGATGGAGGTGTTTTTGGATTTGGTTTGTGGGTTTTTTGTTTTTCTTTTGCCCTACTCGTGAAAAAAGCCAGAATAACTTGGTATATGTTGTTGGACTGGCTCACCTTCCTGGCTTGCTGAGACACAGGTAACTTTTGTGGAGAACAATGGCAAAATCGATGGGGATGTGGTGACTTCTACCTTTGTGCATGTAATCTTCATGTGATCGGCAAATCGTGCATGCCTGGGAAACGTAACAAGCATAGTCTTTGAGGTGCGCATGGAGGTTTTTTGTTTGGTTTATTTTTTTCTTTTTTTATTGTCAAAAGGTTTACACCAGGCAATTAATGTATATGTGTTTGGCTTTTCTTTGTGCTGTAAAGAGAACAACTGGGAATTACTGTGCTGCTTGTATCTATTTATGTAACCACAATGGAAATGCAAACCAGCTATAGCAAGACTGTACTCTGTATTTGTCTGTTTGCATAGGTAATAGGAGAGAAATATTATGTCATTATTCCAGAAACCTGAACAATGGTGAACATAAATTCTTCTTAAAAGTTTTCCTGTAGGTTAAAGCCCCATTTGTTTGAAAAGCAGTGTTAATTTCCTCAGTACGCTGTTAGAATGGTTGGAAAATCTGTCCAGAGATGTTTGAGAAGTTCTTTTTTTTTCTTGGAGGCATTAAAGTCTCTGTTAACCTTTAATATTGCTTCTCAGGAAAAAAAAAACCACCAAAACCAAGCCCCATGAAGGGAAACAAGCTTAAAGGGATAAGTTATCAAATGCACAATATTCTCTCCTAGCCTTAAACAAAGCGATAGGTACGATTCAGCACAATCTCGTGTTTAATGAATGTCACCTTGATACATACACATTTGTATAGACAACATATGCACGTGGAAACTTGCAGTTACTTTTACTGGAGATAGCAGGTAAGATGTTGGCATTCTTTGGTATGCCTGATCAGAGTCAAATGTGATAAAACAGATTAGGTAACTTTGATTATCAGTAACATTAGCTATGCATACTCACTCACTGCATGCTATATATCCTGGTTTTGGGTGATCGATTTAGTCCTGCTCTTCACAGACACAGGAATACACAATTTAGAGGACTCTAGGAACATAATATTGAAATATCAAAACTAGAGCAAGCCAATACTTGAGGAGCATCGGGTACTACTTACTGCTGATAATTAAGCTGTGGCTGAAGAAACAGTCCTGTTTCATCTTACGTATAGCAGATCAGTATGATCTTTCAGGACTGGTCAAGCTGGAACAGTTAGAGGAGAAGTAATCAGAATGGACCCCACTCGCAACGTATGGTTGTGCAGCCATTACCTCTTCCCCCCATCAAAGACTTTTAAACTGAAAGTGTGCAAGATTGCTGTTCAAGGACTGCAGGCTAAGATCTTGTTTTTTCAGTTTGTATCCCCCAGGATCAGCTTTCCTGTGTAGAAGAATAAGAACCAGTTAAATGAAGAGCATTCTCCTCTCTTCCTTCCTTCCTCTTCATGGAACCTGTGGAAATTCCTTTCCCAGGTCTGCATTGTTCCTGGTCAGCAAAGGCTTGCGAAAGGCCCTGGGGCAGATGGTGTTTTTGGAGTAGTACCCATTCTCCTTGCTAATAATCCTGGAGGTATATCAGAGACGGTGACATCCTCTTGCCTTGTTTTACCTTTGGCAGTCAGAGCTCTGCCTTGGTATCTGGATTGAGAGATCTTGCAGGGGATGGGAGATAGAGCTGATTTCAGTTTTTGCCGTGCTTGTAGCGGCTCTTCATCCAGGATGATTCTGCTGATCCAGCAGAACAAGGATTTGAACTTCGGTGTGCCCACATCCATGCTGCTGCCAGAACTATCAGGCTGTAGCCTCTTGCCCCGTTCTTCCCCAAGAAACTTTGTTGAAGACAGTACTTTTTTTTTCCCAATATAAGATTACTTTTTTCCCTCCTTTAGTGCAACATAAAACTATGATGGTATTTTTGCTTCACTGAAAATATTCTAGGCAGCCTTGCGTACGTGAGCAGTGCTTGTCTTGAACATGTCAGTGTGATTATACAGGTTCTGGTGGTGTGCAGCATATTGTATTCAGCAGTTATCCTGTATTTTTGCAGAAGTCCTGAAAACTTTCTTTCATCCTTCTCCATCTGTTGCAGTGCCAGGACTCCCCTCTGTGGAAATGGTGGGCCAGGTTCTCAGGGCTTTTCTTAGGTGAAACTCCCCCAGGTCCCAGTGGGACTGCCTACAGAGAGGCTGGTGGAGGCCAGGAGCAGTTATCTTAATGTGATAGCAGAAAGCTGGGACAGCTGTCTTCAGTTATGACATCTTGAAGCCTGGCAGAATGACATATAAACAGCCTCTTGCATTGCCAGCAGAGGCAAAAAATACACTTGCTCTTGTTTGAGAGCAGCAGATACCAACCGTCCTGTCCTCTCCAGCCTGGCAACTCCCAGCAGCTTTTGCAGCAGGGCAGCCAGCAGGACCGTCACTGTAAGCTCGCTCTGGTGGAAAGCTGCCCAGACACAAAGGGTGGACTTGGAAGATGGGAAGCTGCAAAGGCCAAGTGATGTGCCCTGGCATGTCCTGGTGGCCTTGAGGCCTGGTGTTGGTGCATGGGCTCCTTCAAACCGGTGTGTCTGGGGAGGAAGACGTCGCTTGCACCTCTTACACAAGCAAGCTACTTTGTGAAGGGCTTGCTCGTTGAGTGTGGTGGAGCTGATGGATCCCTGTCCTGTTTTTAGAGAGGTATAACGGAGAGAGAGAGGGGAAAATTGACTGCTATTGTATGATAAAGCAATACTCCGGTTTGGTGTCAGTGAGCTGGCAGCTGCGTGCTCTGATGGTCTTCCACATGCTGAAGCTGAGCTGTGCCAGGGAGGTGTTGAACTGAGGCTGGTGGTCTGGGGAGAGAGAAATCTTTAAGCCAGCAATGTGCCCTTGTCGCCAGGAAGGCCAATGGAATCCTGGGCTGCATAGGGAAGAGTGTGGCCAGTAGGTCGAGGGAGGTCATTCTCCCCCTCTGCTCGGCACTGGTGAGGCCACAACTGGAATACTGTGTCCAGTTCTGGGCTCCGCAGCTCAAGTGGGACAGGGAACTACTGGAGAGAGTCCAGCGTTGGGCAACAAAGATGATTGGGGGATTGGAGCACCTCCCTTATGAGGAAGGGCTGAGAGAGCTGGGACTCTTTAGCCCGGAGAAGAGAAGGCTGAGGGGAGACCTTATTCTTGCTTGTAAGTATCTAAAGGGTGGGTTGGAGGAGGATGGAGGCAGACTCTTTTCAGTGGTTCCCAGTGACAGGACGAGGGGCAACGGGCACAAGTTGGAACATGGGAAGTTCCATTCAAACAGAAGAAAAAACTTCTTTACGGTGAGGGTGACGGAGCACTGGAACAGGCTGCCCAGGGAGGTTGTGGAGTCCCCTTCTCTGGAGATTTTCAAGACCTGCCTGGATGCAGTCCTGAGTATGTGCTCTAGGCATTCCTGCGTCAGCAGGGGAGTTGGACTAGATGATCTCTAGAGGTCCCTTCCAACTCTAAAAATTCCGTGATCTGTCTCATGAGAAAGTGGCCCATCCCTGAGTTTTCTCTGCTAAAGGTCCTGGGTCCCTGCCACCTGCAGGCCACCAGACAGCTGACAGGAGCGGCCACAGTGTACTGTGCTGCCAGCTATCACCCTGCACTGCTTGCATGGGATGGCTTTGGCACTGAGCCCTGCAGCGTTGTGCCTGCTCCACCTGTCCCGAGGCCAGCACTGAGAAACTATTTTATTTTTTTGTCTTTTTAGTGCTCTGTTTTTGTGAAGCACTAGTCAGTTGTCCCTTTTCCTCTATCTCCTGTTGGTGAAGGACTGATGTTCCCTTCGCCCCATCGCCTGCAGCTTCCCCTTCTTTCTTCTCCTCAGCTTGGATACCTCTTCTTCTTGCCCTTCCCAGAGAGAAGATATTCTTAGGCAAGGGTCAAGTACTCAGGGCTCTTGAGGAAAGTAGCTCAGGGCTTTGAGACCGAAATAGCACAGCTGCTTTTTGGTGCCTGCTGGGAGGAGTTGCTAGCCTGTATCCTCTCCCCCCGACTTCTCCAGGCTCTTGTGGAGGTACTTGGCTCAATTTAAACATGTGCAGGCTTGAAGGGCCTTTGAGGAGCAGAAGTGAGCTGGGTCTGTTCTCCCATGGCTTTAGTCTGTTTAGCATGTGTCACAAAAGCAACGTGTCTGATTAAAAACAAATACAAACTTACGTTAAAATCTGATTTCTGTGGTGGAGATTGTTCAGTATGACAGTAAGAATGACAAGAAGTGACGTTTTTGTGGCAGCAGCATCACCATCACCACATGCAGGTCTTTGAGTTGGTGTTCTGGTGTCGTGCTCTCAGGGCTATGGATCTTCCAGCCTCAGAGAAAGTCAGGTGAGGCACAGCATCCCCTCTAGTGGAAGAGCAGTTTTAACTGATTTCACGCATATCCTTGGTATGTTATTTTTAGCTGCCAAGATTAATAGTGTAGTGGGATAATCACAAGGTAGTGGTATGAACATAGAATGAAGCCTCGTTAGTTTTAATCCACGTTCTGACATGCAGTCCCTGCCTCTCGAGCAAGGCATTTCCCTGGTTTAGTTCTGGTTTTCCCCCTTGGATGCAAACACCAGCCCTACGTCAGGAGAGTTGGACTGTTTAATGAAAAAACAGGAAAGATATTTATAAATGCTTCTAATTGGTATTGTAAATACAGGCTGGCAAGGGAGAGGAGCAGCCATGGTGAAGAAGAGTAAGAGGCTATAAAGGCCACGGCACAGATATGGAAGAGTCTCTTCCATCTCTCGCTGCAGCTCAACAAAACATAAAAGGGCAATGTAATTGGGACGCTGTTGAATTATGTATAATATTGGCACTGTGCTCTCTATTAGTTTTGTTTTGGTAATGCTTTTTTTCTTGCCAACAGAATAGGCTCTGTAAATAAGCTGCCTCCTCATTTATTTGCATGGCCTGATAGTATACAATTATCACTTGACTGTTATGACTTCTTAAATTAATATTGAGCTTATCCTGGTAGGTATTCTAGGATTGCATCTGAAATACTTCACTGCTTTAACTGACCACATAAATGCACATGCTTTAACCCCAAAACCAGGAAAAGTCATTCTGCTGACAGTTTCATTGCCTTTCTTCAGTTTTTTTACTGTTGGAATGGCTTGTCACAATAAGAATGGCCTCTAACATAGTTTTAAATACATTGTACCTTCTTAACAGAGCTAAAATGGAGAGTTAGTGAAGTATATTATGAACATAGTACTTCTAGAGCTTTTATGTCTTAAAGTTGACCTGGAAACAGTAGCAACAAACCTGGATTTTGTGCAGCCTTGGATCAAAACATGTCTGCAAGTACACTTCTTTGCCTACTTTGCAGCTTGCATCCTTTGCAGCACATCCACATTCCCCTTAACTTGTGGAAATTTCTGTTCCATATCTCGGTTCTCTGCCTGAGGCACAAGTATCTTTACTGCTTAAGCAATGGAACACAAATTTCTCCCCTATCAGAGGCAGAATAGTCATCTACAAATGCAGTTGTCTGGCCATGGTATGATAGCCTAATATAAACTCAGAGAAGCAAAAAAGATTGAGATTCATATTTCAGGGTACAAAAATCTACAGCAGGTAGTGTTACTTGGGTGAAGAGACAACTGTTGACAAGCTAACATTAACTGCAGTTAATGAACCTGAAATTTCAGTCTTAAATATTTGAAAAAGGTTGTCTTTAGCATATAGAAAATAAAGATCAGCGTGTGTCTGTTAGAAAAACAGGTGTTTTCTTGTAAAGCTTGTAGCTTTGACCCTAAAGAATTTGGAAGAATTGATGATTGCATCTTGCATGGTGTGTGCAGAAGGTAAAGAAATTGGAAAGAATATAATTCTCGAGTGTTTTGGCATCTGTGTAGAGTGATGTGGCATAGTCATGAAAACCAACTTCAATACAAAACCTGCCTGTTCATCCTGGGCTATTGTAATAAGCTTAACACAAGATCTATTAACTTCTTAAATAAAATACTACTTCTGCATGTGTTGAGTTGAATTTTGTTGGCTGATTTACGATAAAAATCAGCCCCAAAATGCCCCCAAAGGAGATCTGCACCCTCTAGTATGTCAAAGATTGACTTAGCCCCAAAAAGTTCCTTAATTTTTCATCAAATTTTCTCCTTGCTGTCTGTGATAGAAGTTTTTGTGATACCATCTTTTTCTGGTAAGTCCTAGCTCTGCGTTGTCTTGCAATGTGCTCTTCGAAAAGAGGTTATATTCCTTTTGGGGTAGGAAAGCTGAAGGATGTGAAAGAACATGTACTAGCTAACCTGTATGTGCCAGTCGTTTTTATTTTTAAGGGACAAAATCTGAAAGTCTTACTTATTTTCTGTGCTGTAGCAGAAGGCATTTGGGACATCTCAAAAAGGATGTAATTAGGACTAATGGGGTAGATACAAAAGCTAGGTAATAGAAAACAGGACTTGATGGAGATGTCTATTTGTATGTGGACTAACCTTTCATGGAAAAAGAGATATCATCCAAACTAAATCACAGAAAGCCCTTCCAAACCCATGTGGTGGAAATCATTCTCTGCTGATGGAAGGAAGAGGGAGGCACAGATGATCTCAAACATCCTTTGTATCTCTCATTTTCATGACTTTTCTTTTTTTTTTTTTTTTTGCGCCTTTTTCAAAGCTGCAATTTCAGAGTTATTAAAGAAAGGGATGAAGGATTTACATTCAGACCTGAGGCTTGTTCTATCAGTATGGCATGCTATTTTCTAATCGTTTCCCTTGGTGCAGGGGTATAATTTGTCACGGGCGTCCTCCCTGTGCACGGGCAGGTACGAGACCCTGAGCAGTGGGCTCTGGTTTTCCCCCTGCAGAGCCAGCATGCCCTTCCCTTCCGAGCAGTGATGGGGATCAGAGTGGCATCTCAGGCTGCAGCTGGTCTCCCCCTGCGGGAGTTTCCCATGACGGGGAGGAGAGCAGCACCATCCTTCTTGGCGGCTGCTGCCGGGTGGGAGAGCATACATGAGACTGGGCACAGCTATAGCTCCCACTTCTTTGATGTGCTGCTGGGCTGCTTTGTGTGGTGCAGTCTTCTGGTCCCCTCCTTTGTGGCACCTAAACTGTGATTAAAGCCTCAATGAGTGTCCCTCCGCTAGGCAACGGGGGAACGGCGCCTGGAATCCGCTCAGTTCATTGATAAAACCCAAGCCTGAAAGAATGATGATGCCTTTGTGCGTGTGCATCCAGGCCTCAGCAACAAGCTGGCCGCTGCCAAATTCTGCCACCCGAGCCCTCTGTCGCTTAATTCAAGCCACTGGGAAGTTAGCTCTTGAGACCCGCTCTGAGGGTTTAAATCTCTTGTGTTAAAATAACGTAGCGCCACAAAACGTTACATGAACTCGGGGGCCCAGATGACTTTTCCGTAGAACTGTGAGCATTTGGAAGCAGAAACGTAGCTGAGAACTGCATGGGGAGGTGAAACAGCACTTTGTAGGCTGCTTTGAAAGATTAAAAAAAAAACCAACAACAACAACAAAAAAAAAAACCCAAAAAAACAAACAACCCACAACCAAACAAAAAAAATGGTGGTTGGTTTCCCCCCTTCCCCCCCTCCAGACACGAATGTGAAACAATGGCCATCTCCTGGTAGCCAAACAATAAATAAACTGAGTGCGAGGTACACATTTCTCTGCCTACTGGCCTGAGAGCAAATATTGCATCTAGAATAAATGGGTGAAATTCCATTGAGTTAGCGGAGTAGCATGGGCTTCAGGTAGCAATCTCCCAGCTCTAATTATTATTTCTTATGGAAGCCTCAGTCACACTCCGAGGCTGTGAATGAGTGGAATTTTTCTTCTAAAGCAGATAATCCAACTGCTTGGCTATGAATAGAAAATGGCATGTCTTTCAAATTACCACACAAACTCTGAGCACATAATGATTTTCTGAGATTTACAAGTGGAACTGTTAAATTAGTTTGTGATTTAAAATGAATTTTAAATTTTGCTCCTTTGAGAATTCAGTGGCTGCTTCTTTTTTGTGGGCTAAGCAGAAAAATAATGCAGAGCTTGCACCTTCTTTTTTTCTTCCTCTTCTTTTTGTTTTTTCTCCTCTGCTGTAGTGCCTGAAAGCATGATGCTTTGTTTGACCTTCAGCCTCCTGATGATGGATAGAGGCTCCAGAAGTTTTCCTTGTGGTCATTTTTTTGTTGTTGTAGATATAGAGCTGCTGCTTAGAGTAGACGTCTTCATGCTGGAAGAGAGAAGGGAAACTTCAGTTCCCCAAAGGTTACCCGAACTTAAAAAAGGCGGGGAAGGAAAAAGAGGAGGGGAAACTTATGCTCCCTTCTTGGCTATCTCAAGATGCCAGCAATGGTGCAGCTCTCAGTTGGCCATCCTTTCTTCTTGGCGCGAATGTTGCGTTTTTCATCTAAGCAGGCTCTGCTACCTGAAGCAGGCTTGTCACAACCAGCAGCCAGAGTTCTATCTATACGCTGTAAAGTGCTAGAAAGTGAATAATTTTCACTGATAAATTGCCAATGTGATTTTTTGTTTAATTATTGTTATTTATTTATTCTTTTAAGCTCTAATTTTGGATACATGCTTAATAAATATACGTGTGTTTCTAAAATTTAAGAAACTAAAGCTGACTGGTAGGGAAGTCCTAGATCCCACTTTTGCACCCTTCTGTATTCTCTGTGCGAGAGCTTAAGCAGCACTATGCCTTTTGCAAAATGGGGTTTAGACTGCTAAATGATTTCTGCTGCTTCCACAATTTTTGCTCCTAGACTTTGATGATCATTAAGTGTTGCCAGGTTTCATGAAGATGGGGTTAAATTTGATAGTGAACCCATGTATAAAGAATGGTTCATTTATCATAATGTAGATTGGGGTTTGTTTTGCCTGACATTGGCCATCTGTAGACGGGGCCTTTGGTAACACACGTTCCTTCTGTGCTCAGTGGTGGGAGATGGACCCTCCCAGAGAATAGCTTGTCGTGTCTTAAAACGTGTCCTTGTCCTCTGAATGTGCCTTTCTCTCTCCTTCAAGGAAGACTGAGTAGAAGTGACCTGACAGGTGGGGTTTTGGTGGCTTAAGTTAGGTGGGATGGATTGCACTCCTAAATTAATATATTGCTATTCTTGTCTTTTTGAGGGAATCAAAATCCTTGATAAACATTAGCTGATCGAGGCTGTCTACCTCCTCCCCAACACATATACAAGGTAAACCTATATTATACAAGAGAGCACTAAAGTTAAATGAAGGCACACACACACCTATCCAGGAATGTTTGAGCGGTGCCCTAGAACAAGGCTTCGATGTCGTGTTGTAATGGCTAGAACATCGTCTCTAATGCGCTCTTTGAATTTGGGGGAAAAACATCGTGTTTAGTAGGAATATGAAAGTGTGGAATGATGCTGGCAAGAGCATAAGAAATGAGAGAGAAGATGGGTATTTTTAGGAAACCTTTTAAGTGATTTTAATGTGTTGCTTTTAATGGCAGCATTTAAACATCTTTTAGTAAATAATCTCCTCGGTACAGACATTTATTTGGAGAAGAGACATGTCCATGAGAGATTTTTAAACGACAGTGTTTCATGCTATAGGTAAATCGACTAAATGGTGTTTTAAGTACCCATCGATTTCCTTCTCCCAGCCCCTGTACTTCTATATTTCATGCTGCCATGCTGTGTGATAATAGTGGGCTGTTATACAGCTAATACAATCTTACCACTCCTAGCAGGTGCAAAAATAATCCTATGTTTTGCCTTGTACTTGGAGACAGCATGGGAAAGATCCTCATCTGGATAACACCAGGGCAGTTCTGCAGCATTCACGCTGATAAGTGAATAGTTGTGGAAAGTTGTCAGACCTAATCCTTGTTGCTAATACATAATGTGTTCCTTCAGCTTTAATTTCTATCAATTTGGGGTAATTTTAAGTGAGTGTCTGTGTTATGGAGAAGCAGCAGTGAGTACTAGACTTATGTCATTTAATAATTCTCGTAACTTTAATGAAGGGTTCATATCAGCAGAGCTCTTTAGAGCTTTCAGTGAGACCTTAACGCTGAGTAGGTATGGAGGCTGAGGAAGACCATCTACTTGCTTTATGAAAACTTGCTCTAATTTGGCAAGTGTTACACTTCTAAAAAAAACCACAAATCACATACGGATGTCCTATAATACAGCTTGTGTTTGACAACACACCAGACTTCACGTGTTCCTCTAATAAGAAACAGATATATCTCCTACTTCAGTAATGTAAATGCCATGGAGCCACCAAACAGGACAGGAGGAAAGCGTCTTCTTCCAGTTGCTTTTGCTTTCCACAATTAAAACAATGGTTGATCATCGGGGAAGAGGTAGTACTGAGCATGGTTAGCCCATCGTAACCCATAGATACCATATCTCAAATTGTCTTTGTTGTCAATGTGATATTAATATATCATTTGTCTGATACCATCGCGTTGATATCAATATGTTGTTTGATAGATGCCTGGCATCTAACCATTGACATGCAGCCTTCTTCCTAGGAAATGTTTCACATGCTCAAACCCCATTTAGTTCAGGCAGAGCATGGGCCACTTTTAAGGATCAAGCCTTAAAAATAATGTGTTTTGTGAGTGTCATCTAGAACCCTCAGAAATGTGTCTCCTACCAAGAGTTGCTCTGTAAATATGCTCCGGTCTTCAGGAACAAGATCTGAGTTTGGGAAATCTAACTTGGAATTGTGGTACCATAGATTTCAGCATTAGAGTCAGAAAAGGAATATACATTCAGATTTCCCATGGACAAATAAAAGGTGAGGTTTTTTTAACAATGAAGAAGATAAAATTTTCCATAGTGTGACAGTACCATCCTCTGACCTGCTAATGTAAAGTCTAGTATCTTGCAAATAAGCAGCAAAGTTGCATAAAGAAGATGGTTGCTGTACAAAATGGCTAGATAAAATTAATTCAGCTTCTGGAAAAATAAAGGCGCATATCTTTACCTCAGTGACTTTGCAGTAATTACCCTCAGCTGCTGCCTGCTAAATCTTGGTTAAATCTTAATTGACATACTCAATTATAAAACTATAAATTTGGGAAAGGAAGGACCTCCCTTGTCTTTAGCTGCAATAACGTAGCTAATTCTAATAAGGGCTTGTTATCTCGCCAAGTACACTTAGCAAAAGATTTTCTAATAGTTTGATGTCCCTACAAGAAAGAAGGATATGCACAATTTCTGAAGAATATAAAACATGCAATCGATAAGTTGATCAAATTAATTCTGGCAGTCAGTAGAGGGGAGGTGGGGTCTCCTGCTCTCTGACGTTGTAGTGGCTGCAAATGTTGATAGCTAAAGAAAAAACATTGAGACTGTCTGTCTGTGCAAAAGCTGAGATGTGTTTCAGGGCTGAGAAGAATTATTTTTTTAGATCTAGAGAAATCTTGAGTTCTGTGGACTCTCTTTATGTTCCAATACAAGTTTTCCAGTTTTGCAAATAGGATTTTCTTTAATCTTTGACTTAGAGGCAAAACCCCACCAACAAAAAAAGCCACAAAACCAACAACTGCTAAAAACCCAAAACATTAAATTTAGTGAGAAAGTTTAAAGCCTCACTTAAAATTTTGCACAGTGGTCCTGTAAAATACAGTTGTTACCATACCCACCAGAGTATTTAAAGCAGCGGCTTCTATCTTGATCAATATTGAATACTATTTAGCCTCCAAAGAGGCTTGCTGATACCAACAGCTTTGGAATGTTTCCGTGATTTGGCTGCTCCTCTAGCGTGGTGTCCTTCCTGTGTGTTTTGAGGAAAGAGGCATAAGAGATCAGACCATTTCTACATTGTCTAAGTATCCTAAATAGAAAGCTGTGATTTTCAAGGGCTGCAACTCAGCCCACTTGTTGGCTCTTGTACACTGAATACAGATCATATGATGTAAAGTTTACGGAAAAGGAAGCTGTTGTATATTAGAAAGGCTTTTTGCTGAAGGGAATAACTAGTGAACTATAGACACCTGGATGTACTCAGTAAATGACTAAACATATCTCTGTGTGCCTGCATACAAGTTTTGGGGATTGTAAAGATCACAAGGCAAGCCTAAATAATCCAGTGTATCATTTGGGGATCAGCATTCCCCTGAGGAGGTTTTACAAGATGAAACTGGCTGCTGCTTCCATCTGCACTCCACGTGCACATGTTCTGAAGTGCCTTCTCCAGGCTTGTCTGTTCACGTGGCAA